>BEGY01000041.1:88722-126555 GCA_002335675.1 Chlamydomonas eustigma | reverse complement strand
ATTGATGAAGGGTCTCCAGTTGATGAAGGGTCTCCAGTTGATGAAGGGTCTCCAGTTGATGAAGGGTCTCCAGTTGATGAAGGGGTCTCCAGTTGATGAGGGGTCTCCAGTTGATGAAGGGGTCTCCAGTTGATGAAGGGTCTCCAGTTGATGAAGGTAAGTAAGTAGATGAATACTTATTCTAACCCTTAGGGCTAAAAAGAGAAGCACGTAGCAAGTACTGAGACGTACCTCATCCACATGCCTCCACATATTTTCTGATATCTCCTGCTCCCTACTCCTTGACAGGGTCTGTGACTGGTGTCGCTATTTCAAAAGACAGCCGATTTGCTGTCAGCTAAAGCTATGACGATACCGTGTGTTCTTGGAACCTTAGGAATGGAGAGTGCACAACAGTCATGAAGGTGTGCACATCTGACGTGTGTCTGTTAAGACGTATTAAAGCATTTGGTTTTGACACAAAATGCCTTGGTTTTGACTGAAGGGTTCTCCACCCTCATCTAAGGGGGGAAGTTTAGGCCTGCTTCTGCTCTTATGTAGCACCTTGTCTGCTACTTCTCTTATGTAGCACCTTGTCAGTTACTTCTCTTATGCAGCACCTTGTCTGCTACTTCTCTTATGCAGCACCTTGTCAGTTACTTCTCTTTTGCAGCACCTTGTCAGTTACTTCTCTTATGCAGCACCTTGTCAGCTACTTCTCTTATGTAGCACCTTGTCTGCTACTTCTCTTATGCAGCACCTTGTCAGTTACTTCTCTTCTGCAGCACCTTGTCAGTTACTTCTCTTATGTAGCACCTTGTCTGCTACTTCTCTTATGCAGCACCTTGTCAGTTACTTCTCTTATGTAGCACCTTGTCTTCTACTTCTCTTATGCAGCACCTTGTCAGTTACTTCTCTTATGTAGCACCTTGTCAGTTACTTCTCTTATGCAGCACCTTGTCAGTTACTTCTCTTATGTAGCACCTTGTCTGCTTCTGCTCCTCTCCTGCTTGTCCTCATCTGCTGCTTCTCCCCTGCTGGTTATAGGTTCACACCAGTTATGTCCTCAGTGTAGCGTTATCGCCTGATGGTTGATAAAACTGTGAGGATTTGGAATGCCATGACAGGAGAGTGCAGATTGGTGCTTCAGGTGAGAGTTCTAATCATGACAAGAGAGTGCAGATTGGTCCTTCAGGTGAAAGTTCTAATCATGACAGGAGAGTGCAGATTGGTGCTTCAGGTGAGAGTTCTAATCATGACAGGAGAGTGCAGATTGGTGCTTCAGGTGAGAGTTCTAATCATGACAGGAGAGTGCAGATTGGTGCTTCAGGTGAGAGTTCTAATCATGACAGGAGAGTACAGATTGGTGCTTCAGGTGAGATTTTTAATCATCAATCAGGATGTTATCAAAAATCAAGTTTATGATCCCCTAACGATTTGTTAATGTATCATGGGATCATTTCCCTGGTACCAGGGTTCTTGGGTGCCTGCCTCCTGGCAGTTGATTTTATCTGTTGTTATGTACAGGGACATGATCAGATTGTGTGGGGTGTTGCAGCCACAAGTCTGTGACTCTGACATGGCGGTAGTGGGGGCTATTCGAGCACAAGTTGCTGTAAATCTGTGTAGATTGAGCACACTGTGGCGGCTGCCAGCTTCAGGAGGCATCTGCACCATTTATCCACTAGAGTGAAAGAGTTGACGTTGGTTGGATTAGTTGGAGATGTTGTCAGCGTTTTGATCCAGCTGGACAGCTGGACTTGTGATTCTCATGTGCTGAAGGAAGGTTTCGCTGAAAAATAGCATTCAGGATTACAGTGAAGGTAGTTTGATGAAGTTCATCTGTATCAGAATTCAAATCTGTGCAGTGTTGTGACAGTCAGTGTGCTCAACTTTTTCTAATTTGAAGCCCGGCATAGCTGCTGAGAACTACATAGCTGTTGTGAGTGTAAGTTGTCTGATTGATCAGTTGCTCCCTTATCATAACTGATTTTGTATGTTTAGTTTGAGTTAGTTTAGGAGTTACTTATTTTGGGAGCCTCCTACAATGAGAAGGAGTATTGATGCTCATCACAACATCTAACATTGTCAATTTTTTCAAGGACATCCTGATTTTTGGATTTAATCCCTGACATGAATTATTTGCTATCTTGACCACAAGATATGTATAAATTTTGAATTCAATAACACAGTTTGTTGATGATAGTGGTTTCTTTCTGATACCTTATGTATTGAGTGCTTCGTTCACTGGTTATCCCAAATGAATTCTGATGATAGTGCATGTTTTATCCATATCCACTCTACAGTCGCTCACTAGCTGGTTGCTTGTTTCAATAAAATGTGAAGAGTTCTGAAAAATCTGTTACTGAAGAGAGCTAGTGCTACATGTAACATTTTTAAATAGTTCTATGTTTACCTGTACATGGCAGGCTGGTGTTTTCCTTACAAGTGTGAACTGGGAGTATGAGAAGAGGTGCAGAACTTGAGGTACGATGTTCAAGACATCTGTTTGTTAAGCCGAAACAGTTTCATTTGACCTCCAAAAATACACATTCCCAATGCATAATAGCTGAGAACGGCCGTCATGTCTACATCAATTCACGACATCCAGCTGCAGGTGAGGACCAGCTTAGGCTGTATACCATAATAAGATGATAATAAACACGAGTACCCACGAATGTGCTGCTGCCGAAATTGGTAGCCTTCTTTCTTCAGTCCATTTCAATTGAATTCACGCAAGTTCTGATAAAACTGACTCACTGTTAAAATGCAAAATAGGTTGATGACCTGAGGAGGGCATGCTCAGTCCTCTTACCAAGCATCAACCCCAAGGGAGTGTACAATGAGGATATCTTCTCCATTTCACGAATTGAAGGTATAAAATATATTGAGAATGCTCCAGGATTACGACATGAGCAGGAGGAGGAGCTTAGGCATCTAGCACATGACGGGTTGTTCAGCAATAGCCTCTTAAAATTATGTTCAAGACTCAAAAGAATGACCAATAATCAGCTTTGCCCACTTCTCAGGAACAACAGGGGAATCCAAACTAAAACAGCTGTTGGATTCCAGCCCCAGACCTACATGCTGCTTTGTCTGTGCTGCACCTGGCAGTACCATGTCAGAAGAATCAGGCAGTACAGGTGCAGATTCTCTGCTCGGCTTCCTGACCTGCTCTGAGTTGGATGTGAAGGAGAGGACCATCAAGATTGCAAGAGGAGGGGTGAGATGTTCATCGGAGTGTTAATATAGCTGTTAGCTCAACTGAAGAGTTAATTAGTTAGTTAGTTAGCTGTTATGGCTAGATTCAATATTCATCACTCACACGTCTTGGTGACCTGCATAGCTCTCTTCACATAGTTCATTACGTTCATTTGGCTTACAGCATTTGACAAGAGTGTTTGAGTGCTCATGAGATCCAGCTCAATACATCCTCACTTCATTGCAACCATGTGACAAGAGTGTTTGAGTGCTCATGAGATCTAGCTCAATGCATCCTCACTTCATTGCAACCATGTGACAAGAGTGTTCGAGTGCTCATGAGATCTAGCTCAATGCATCCTCACTTCATTTCAACCATTTGACAAGAGTGTTTGAGTGCTCATGAGATCTAGCTCAATGCATCCTCACTTCATTGCAACCATGTGACAAGAGTGTTTGAGTGCTCATGAGATCTAGCTCAATGCATCCTCACTTCATTGCAACCATGTGACAAGAGTGTTTGAGTGCTCATGAGATCTAGCTCAATGCATCCTCACTTCATTACAACCATGTGACAAGAGTGTTCGAGTGCTCATGAGATCCAGCTCAATGCATCCTCACTTCATTGCAACCATGTGACAAGAGTGTTCGAGTGCTCATGAGATCCAGCTCAATGCATCCTCACTTCATTGCAACCATGTGAGATGCAAACACATTGAAGCTTAAGGTCATTCATTGTCTGGTGAGCGCTCCAATCCCTTCACCTTTCTCCTATATTTTTGGCTCCAACCACCTTTCAGTTTGCATGCGGCCAGTGCCGTGCCGTTTCAGATGCATGGAGAGTCCTGCGCTTCTCCGCCCTGAAACTGGGGCCTACTCAACAGCATCGGTCAGTTCAATTCTTCTGAGAAAGCTTTTGTCAGTTTTTGTTCCTTGCTGCTCTATTGGTGTCAATACCTCTCAGTCATCCCGACATCCTCGTGGCTTTGATAGTTCTCTCCCCTTCAAACTTTTACAAGTGAAATTGTGTGCGTAGTCCTGAGCACTAGAGAGTGCCTTACTCTGTTGACATCCTCTCTTTACGCCTCCCACTGTCAAAGTTTCAGTGCTATGAATGACATTTTTTGTGCGATCTCTTGAATATGCGATTATTACACTCAATGTGTGACAGCATGGCCCTTGCATGACATCTCCAGGGAGGCCTTAGCTAGACGGCTGTGCCTTCACTTACATAATGACACTATCTCCAGGGAGGCCTTAGCTAGACGGCTGTGCCTTCACTTACATAATGACACTATCTCCAGGGAGGCCTTAGCTAGACGGCTGTGCCTTCACTTACATAATGACACTATCTCCAGGGAGGCCTTAGCTAGACGGCTGTGCCTTCACTTACATAATGACACTATCTCCAGGGAGGCCTTAGCTAGACGGCTGTGCCTTCACTTACATAATGACACTATCTCCAGGGAGGCCTTAGCTAGACGGCTGTGCCTTCACTTGGCCTTTGTAAACAAAGCACCTCAAGAGATACTGGGCAATGATGACCTAGTGGTTGCATGGGCTCAAGAGATCTGGTCAAGAGCTTATGCCCTTCAGGTTGTGTTGAGGTAAGGCCGTGCCTGGTCATTGGGAATACACAAACGATGTGAGAACCGTTTTTAAGAGTTCTGCATTGGCTGTTGATGTACTGGTTTGCAAGGCAGTGGCAACTGCTATCACATGATCAGTCCTGGCTGAATCTTACTTGCTGTTGTTGTTTACAATATTTCCACACTTCCATGTTCACACTTAAGTGATCACTCTTTTTCACACAGCGGGATCTCAGGCTGGAGACTACTTGGACCTGATGGTCAGGCTGTTAAAAGGGGAACCATGGGCGCCGCGGCAGAGGTAGTGGAACAGCTGTTGAGTGCCAGCAGGAGAGAAAAGACAAAATCCAAAAGGTGCTTTTGCTACCTAGGCAGTGCTCCATGAAAGAATAGGAAAGAGAGGGTTTTTTGTTATTGTCAGATAATGTACCTTGTCTGTATTGCAGTCATCTTATGCATTGGTATACCTTGTAGGCCAGCAGCTTGATTCTTGATTTCAGAAGCTTTCCTTGGTCTTCCTGAATCATACATGTAATCACTGAATTTGACTACTGTGTTGTGTAATCACTGAATTTTATTGCTGTGATGTGTAATCACTGAATTGTACTGCTGTGATCTGTTATGTTCTTTTATTTCTCGTCATATTACAGGAAATCTATGGAAGGAGCTCAGCTCATAATCTCAAAGGTTCTTCCTTCTGCTACAAAGCTGGTAGCCAAGGACACTTTTAGAGGGGCTCAGAAGGCTGAGAAAGGGGGGAAGGCTTGTCTCCGCGATGACCCTTTTAGCCATCCTGTAGAGAGCGCAGTTTTATTGAACCGGAAAAAACTAAAATCTGAAGATGTCACTTCAAATGCGTTGGTGACTCCACATACCACCGGCAGAGTCGAGAGGAGTCAGCAAGTCCTAGATTCTTCAGAGAGATCAGGCAATATTGTTAGAAATAAAGCTGGCAAAAGACGAGAGTATGCTGCGGTATGATTATGGATCTTGCTTTCGAGGAGGTAGTCCGTGCTAGCATTATGGATCTTGCTTTCGAGGAGGTAGTCCGTGCTAGCATTAAGGTTTCTGTTTGAGAGATGGGACCGTCTGAGACAGTGATGAAGGATATTAGTCCTTGTTATTGCTTATGGCATTCATGGTCTACAGCTTCGTAGATGATCATGCTGACCAAAGTGCATGAGGAACATGATTCACTGTAGTTGAATCAGAGCTGTCGAACACGTGCTGCAATGCATGAGGAAAAACATTATGCATTGAGGGGGAAAACATGATGATGTGCATTGATCTTACACCTCACATTCAATACAAAGGTGTTTACGAATTTAACCCTCCTATAACAGTTGTGGATTATGATGCGAAATTGACTACATCTGCATCCATGTTTTAGGGAAGATCCAACTTAAATCCCAGAACTGAGAAAATACAAATTTCATGGTTGATTCATCAGCATCTGAGCTGTCAACATCTCACAAAGTCCCTTGGCGCTGAATGAGAGGTAGAAGACCCTGAAAATAGCAGAGCCCTGATCAGAATGCATGCTTTAATTGGTGATAAGGTATAACGCATCCATAGCAGGATGGTAACACGCAGAGTAGAACAATTTTGGGATTCAGCACACAATGAAAGCTCCCTTCAAATTATATGACCAAGTCCAATTTTCCCTTGATATTTAATGACAGGTGAATGCAAAGCCAGCAGATGTTTGGCAATGAGCAACAATGGTGTACGATCATGCCCTCGATGGCATGGACAAGATTTTTTTGCACTGCTAGGCAGGGTAAGGTTTATTTGGTGCACTCAACTTAAATAATGAACAGACTGCTTGATAGAACAGAGAGTAAAGCCAGCATGCATACACATACCTGGGGGCCTAACATGATTTCGTTGAAGAACGAGATCATGGCTACCCACACAATGGGGCTCACATCCACACCACCAACAGAGCCAATTATCTAATGGAGAGGCAGAGTACGTATGAGATTCCACCTCTTAATAACATATGAAATGATAGACAAATACAGCAGTGAGGAGAGATCACCTTTTAATGACACATTAAATGATAGACAAGCAAAGCAGCTAGGAGAGATAACCTCTTTATAATAGCATTTGGCAGAGTACATAGAATGGCAACATGAAAGCTAGACAGCAAGGCAGCATGAATCTAAATAGCTGAAGATAACATACTACCAGCATACTTCATCTGTGACTTCACAACTGAAAGGTCGAAACTAGTTCAATTGACAGGGATCAAAGATAGCATGGGACGCCCACAAATCATGTGGATCAAAGATAGCATGGAAGACCCACAATTCATGTGGATAACTTGTGTGGTAAAGGCTGATCAAAACAATATGCAGACAAGAGAGGGAATATCTCACTATCCTCTCCACTCATGAAAGGTGTGATGGTTTAAAGTCATGTACTGACAGTCAGGTGTGATGATTTAAAGTCATGCACTGACAGTCAGGCTCTGTGGATCTCACCTTTCTAGTCACGTTTAGGAAAGGTTCTGTGGGAGTGGTGAAGATGACCCATGGGAAAGATTTTAGGTTGATGTCTGGGTACCAAGTCAGAGGTATGCGAACGATGTACAGTAGTGTGTAGACTGTGAAGAGTGGCCTGCAGCAATCGATCAAGAGGATGAGTAAGGTCAAGGGACTCATGACTCCTTTTTTTGAGTCAACTAGGGCGTTATCCTTGCATGAACAACAGAGCATCGTTCATCCTCCTTCAGGAAGATTATTCATATGAGGAGTAGAAGCAGTACCACTTGCAGTTGCACCAACAACGCTGGTGGATGGATAGCACATGAAGATATTTGAGATGTTTCTTTGTTAGCAGATACCTGAGGATGTTCTCTGCAAGTTTTGCTGTTTCTGCATCGATTTCTGCAACGGTTGCCACTGGCATAGGAGTTGCTCCTGCAGAGCTTGCGACCAGTGAGCCTACTGCTACCAAGCAGGCTGCAGCCTGAGCCACATAACCGGAAGATGAAGGCTTCTCTTCACACCCTCGTTCAGCTACATCACTATTACATCTATTTGGTAAATTGGACACCCTAGAACTTGCTGCCGGCTTACAGGCTCGCTGTGTTGTGGATGGTATTATCGCTTTTATCCTTTTCAGAGATTGAGCGTTCGATATACATATTTTCTGTTTAAAGGATATCATTATCAATTTTGTGAAAAATGCATTTTCGACGTTAGTCCTCCTCTTTCACATTTCAACGAATATTTCTGCAATCCAATGCTATTGCATCGCCTTATAACTTTTGGGCATCTGCATGGCTACAACTCTCAATCGATTGTCAGACGACCTGAGAGGTGGAGATGTTCGACCAGATCGAAGAGGACCCCCTCCTGGACGTGATTTTTTTGGAGGAGGTCCCGGAGGTCACCCTTATAGAAGAGATGGACCACCTCCTTTCCGAAGAGACGGGCCGTACCCTTCTCCTCGGGTGATCGATGGCCCTGGCCCTGCTGGGCCTAGCATGAAGCCTCCAGTCGAAGTGTTTGTTGTAGATAGAGAAAAAACGTGTCCACTTCTAATACGTGTTTTTATAAAGCCGGGCAGCCATCATAGACTAGAAGACTTCGCAATTCGTGGCAAGGAGCCTGGAGGAGATGCCGAGATTCAGGTGATAGGATGATGATAATCAGATGACAGAGCCTTGTGCCAATACACCTGCAGGATGTGCCTCTCTTGTGAGCAGTGCGCCAAGCATTAATCCTACAAAATGCCGGCCAGGTTCATGACACATTTTCAAAATCTCTCTTGCATCCTTAGATGCATGCCTTTAACCCGACTATGGCCAACCATGAATTTATTGCAGCCCTTCACATCCAATTAGAGGCCTCTTCTGCTGTCCCTCAATAACAAGTGCCTGAACCTATTTTAATGCCCAGATCTATACCTGGATGGATGCCACACTTCGAGAGCTATCTGATCTCATTAAAGAGGTCAAACCTGCGGCCAGGATGAGGTCATCCAGGCTGTCATTTGCTTTTGTATACCCCGACAAGAGGGGACGTAATGTCATGCGTCAGGTGAGCCGTGGATCAGTAGGGGAATGGTGGCCTGTTGCTGTCCTAAGACTAGATCACTGCTTAAATTCTCCTTTCACAAATCCAATATCCTTAGCTATGTTACTAGATGTTAGAGGACCATGGATGTGAACGGGGACAATTATAGATACTGCATGCGGCGAAGGCATGGGTCATGCATGTAATACTGTGAGGCATGCTGCGGGGAAAATGAGCTGGATGATGAGTTAGAATGTTGTTGATGTTCAATCCTTTCTGTTTTGAATTCAAGAGCCTTATTCGCATTAGCGACAGCCTCAAAAGTGGATCTTGATCACTCATATGTAGGTGGGTCTTGTCCACAGTACAAGACCTGGGGAAGATGATAACAAGGCATTAAAGGCCTTGGGTTTCCAAACTGGAGATTTCGTTGATGTTGCTATCCTATAAAGCTTAAGATCTCTCAATCACAATCCAGACTAAGGGTTGGCAGAATTATATCGTCACGAGCTTCTTTTCTCTAACTGCCATCTTATCACCTTCATGAGACATGGACAGGCCTTGCTTATCACACCACAGACTAAGTTACATTACTGAAATAGCAGATCCAAAACAGATCATGCCAGCGGCACAGGCTCAGGCCGCATGATTATCCTCAGCATGTCGTTCAAAAAGACTGATTATGGATGGAATATCACAATGATAAGATCATGAATTTAAAATACAGGAGAGCCTACACCCTCTTGTCTCCATACTCAAACGATTTCAACCAGTCATTCATCTCTCATGAAGGGCAGTACATCGTACATCCTGCACATCCTATAAAAGCAGACATCCAGATCTCCATGACTATTCTCTAATGAAGTTGTAATAAATTGAGACCTCTGTGCCTTCTAGGGAAGCAATGGATAAATGTCTCTGCAACACATACTATTACATTCTATACAAACATGCAACCTCCTGCCGCTCAATGAATTCAACTTGCAGTCCATACTATTACACAGATCGCGGCTTGAACACTTTTTTACCACCGCTCTTGGAACCTTTCTTCTTCCTACTCCCTGTCCCTTGCCCTTCTTGGCCGTCATCAGGTACATAATCCCCAGCAACCATGGCATTGTCCCATGTCGACCTCTCCAGCATAGGGTCCACTACCACACCATCCACCACTCTCTTCTCCAGTGAATGCTGTTGTGCCTGTAGGAAATGACGCCTAGAGGCCTGAGCTCTGGATTCTGCTGACCGCTGTGGTACTTCCAAGTCCTTGGAGGTGCGGGTCAGGCTGATCCTAGTCAGACTGATCCTTGACAATTGGTTAGTCATCATGTTGAATGTCTTCTTGAAGGAGAAGAGGGGTCGTATGACAGCTCTTGCTTTGGGGGCTGAGCCTGAGGATGAGCCATCAGAGCGGGTGCCCTCAGGGCTTGTACGGCTGCTGAGGATGCGGCCGCTGGCGTTCCTACTTACTGCACGGCTGGCTGCTTGACTGATGGCCCTGCTGGTGTGAGCTGAGGAGGCGTCTTTCTTCAGGGTAGAAAGAGGCACAGGGCAATGTTCTCGGTAAGATTGGATGACTTGGAGGAGAGGTACCATGGAGGTGGCTGCAACACCCTCTAGGGTAGACAACTGTATACCCTTGCCCTGAGGTGCCTCCTTTGGATACCTGATGTGAAGGTAACCAACAACATATCGCACAGCTTCGCCAATGACATGACATGAAAGCTTTGCCATATGATTCAAGCTCAGTCTCAGTTATGGATGAGGCTTCGGCTATCTGCGGAAGTTTTCCGTACCTTCTCTTGGCATACCAGGCTGGAATCATATTGATCATTGTGAGTGTATCTGGTGAGCCTTTAAACCTGGAACAACAAAACAAAGATGAGGGAATTAGTCATACCCTTGGGACCCAGAAGCATGTGGGGATTATCTGAGCACCTCCTTTCTTAGGGGTGAGCCTTCTTTGTTGCAGTCAGTCAGTGCGACATCAACAGTGATGATTGAAAAACATTAGAAATATGAGTGAAGAGGCTGCAGCAGAACCAATCATTCGTAGAGCCAATGCCCCGCAGTCCAATGACATGTATCTAGCTTCATTAGACCATGTAAGCAAGAGAACGACAATGACTTGTTTATTTGCATCCGATTCACAACCCTAGACATGCACCAATGGCCTCTCTGCTCTTACAGGAAACGACCAGTCCAGAAGGCAGTGATGTCCAACCATCTTCCTGGCACAACGTTGTCCACAATGGGGAACCACGTCACATCCTTCCAGCCATCCTCCTCCTCATCTTCCTCCTCCCCTTCACCCTCCCCCTCCTCCTCCTCATCTTCCTCCTCCTCCTCCTCCTCCTCCTCCTCCTTGTCTTTACATTCACCTCCCTCTTCCTCAGCCGCCATAACACCGCTGCTGTCCTCTACCACCTCTCCACCTTGCCCCACCGCTAAGATACCTTCCTCTAGATTCCTCATCACACCTGAGGAGGCTGTCCTCTGCTCCTCTAGCCTCATCCTCAGCTCCGTAGCTAAGGTATTCATCTCCTGCTCCTTGGATAATGGTAGCTTTACTTGGAGTTGAGAATGTCCCTCCCACTGCTGAGCTACATGCCCTGCCTCCAGTGTCTTCCCCCCACCATCACGCAGCCTAGAACCACGATTATGTGCATGCAAAGCGGGCACAGCGTTTTCCGGCCTAATAACAGCCTCAGCTGTATGGTTATTTGTAGACCTACTCTGAGGGGAGGTGTCTGTAGTGATTGTACTAAGGCTTTGAAGTAAGGGCTCACTGGCCTTCATGCCTAGACCCTGGGCAGTACCTTGAGCCTGTACCTCAGGATCAGAGTAGGGTAGCGGTGCCACTTTGTTGCTCATATCAGCAAAAGGAGAAGTGAGGGTTGGTAGCATGGAGGCCCGCCTCCTCCCACCCACAGCTGAGCTCAGAGGGGGGAGCTGCGCGGTAGTTGGAAAGGATGGTAACGGTGGTATTGTTTGAGGCTGTTCTTGTTGTGCCCCTTCTTCACTAGCCTCTGCTACAGCCTCTGCTTCAGCCTCTGCTACAGGTGCACCCCCCATTGCATTCTCTAAGGCAGCAGGCGCCAGGACACCCGGAGGTCTAGGTCCATCTCTTACCCAGCTTAGAGCTTCGTATCCTAACTCTGGAGCCCCCGCTGCAGAAGGGTGGACCTTGGCGCTGGATGTTCCTCTACCACCTAGGGTTGGGCCCTGGGTCAATGACTGACCATGTGCCTCCATCGAAGCAGTCACGACAGCTTCATGCCTCCCCTCATGAGGCATCAGCTCATTGCTGACGTGTGGAGGGGCATGACCAATGGTATAGCTTGGATCTGTAATCAGTTTGTTGAGCTGCATTATGGGCGGATCTGACACAGCCTTAAATGCCACATGTTTGCCCATTGAGTCGAGGGTATCACCCTCAATTTCTGAAGGCAAATGTTCCGCATCTTGCTTATCAACTTTTAGGGGATCCACCCCCTCTTCAGCAGTAGCAGCAGCAGCAGCAGCAGCTCCATCGTCACTGGCATCTGACAAGGCGTACTGGGCCCAGCTGGACCAACTGGCAATGACATTAAGAGCGAGTTGCATGGTGCATGCTACCTGCCCACCATGTGCAGCTGCATGGAGGCAAATGCATCAAGGTTAGTATACAATGAGATCAACCTCCAACGACATTCCAACCCGTGGTGCACTGCAATGAGTCTAATGAGACAATACTGTAATGTAGAAGGCTGCTTGAAAAGATGATGCGAGGAAGATATAGAAACTTGAAGCCACACAAATGACTGAGCTAAACTCACAGTTTCACCACACTTTCTCACATACCCCTACTGACCTGCATCCATGAACCTTGCAGCCATGTTAATACATGGTCCCAGGTAGTCTGCTCTTCCCACGTGATCAGGGATGATAGTGCTAGGGGTACCCTTGCACACTCCCATTTTCAACCTAATGTATTGACAAGAAAATTAGGGTTTAGGGTTTATTGATCCCTGCTTTCTGCTTCGCATGCACGAAACTTGCTTTTGTCAATTAAGGAGACTTTCCAGGGTAAGGGCAAGGGTAAACCCTAAACTAGGCAGGCATCATGTCATGTGTCAACTGACATTACAAATAAGTGTTCAACAACATGACACGAGCTTGCCTGGGTCCTCTGAACATGATCTGACCCTGATCCCCACTCTCCATCCGCCAGAAGTTCAGTGCACTGGTTGGCCAATCACCGTAGGTGATACAAAACTGTACTGCCATGCACCAGTACACAGCATCCTGCACTCAACACATTGTGTCCACACTCACATCTCTATGGTATAATATGATATGAGGTTGGCAGCCAAGGTCTGAAGTTCCAGTATACTTCAAATATGAGGTTGGCAGCCAAGGTCTGAAGTTCCAGTATACTTCAAATATGAGGTTGGCAGCCAAGGTCTGAAGTTCCAGTATACTTCGAATATGAGGTTGGCAGCCAAGGTCTGAAGTTCCAGTATACTTCAAAAATGCTCCAAATAAGACGATTCAGGGCGTTCTTGAAAGAGAGCAGTAATGAGGATTATGGCAGGAGCATGCACTTCATACCTCAGGCTTAGTGAATACCAGCATGCACTTAATACCTCAGGCTTAGTGAATACCAGCATGCACTTCATACCTCAGGCTTAGTGAATACCAGCATGAACTTGAGGTCTGAGTACTGGTACTTCACCACATACCCTCCAGCCACCTACCAGCAGCAGGTAATAAACATATCAGAAATTCGTACAGCCTGGTTGATACCTCTCAGCCATTATGTGCATGCCTGAACTCATAATTTGATCACAATAGATTACCTATTTGCTCTAATACCAATATCCTTTATATCACTTTCATACCCCCAGCCTTTACTTCAATTTATCAATAACTCAGATCTCTCACAAGAGTTATTAAGATCAAGACACTATCCATCCTTATCAGTTGCAGGACACTATGGCAACGTCAGGTACTGCACCTGACCCAAGGCACTATGGCAATGTCAGGTACTGCACCTGAACCAGGACACTATCGCAATGTCAGGTACTGCACCTGACCCAGGACACTCCTCATGATTGCCACCAGGTTCTGCCCAACTTCCATGGCATCCTGCCGGTACCTTGAGGCATACAGCTTCCCATCCTCCACCATACAGAAGACGCATGTGATCTCTGTGGGTGGGCAGCCTGGTGGGGCCATGCCTGTAGCATGAATCAGAAGAGACAAGGCATAAGACGTGCCATGAGAGGAATTCAGGAGCTTACACAATGTTTCAATGGATAGCGGTACACAGATTAAAGACTGATCTCACTGAAAAGGAACATCCTACTTCACAAGATGAGAGCCCTATCCTGCTGCACAAAACAACATGCTAATGCTTTCATGTGCACTCATATCCCAATCTACATGACACCATATATTTCATTCACATCATACCATTTATATCTTTTGCAAGAATGTCCCTCAGTACCTGGTGCACTGTAGTAGGGCTTATTTATGCAAATCCAATCCTCTTTCAGACTTAGGTGGCTTCCAAATAGCGGCCCTCTACCAGTGAAGCTGGGAGCCAAGACCTGGACAGTAGCAGGGAGGAGGTTCTCTAGAATGCAAACAACTTTGGTAAGAAGATCACAGTTTTGGAAAAAGTAGGTCTGCCTGCTCATGCACCCTGTAGTGCTACACTCCTGATGACTCCTCAAGAGCGATTGTGTCATGTCGAATTCCTTTTACCTGATATAGCTTGAGCAATTTGGGCGCTGTAGGCATGAGCAGAGATGATGTCCCACTGCCAGTACCAAGGACAGTATGGTTCATTGAGATTCCTGCGTCTGTTGACACAGCCAACGTCGTGGCTCCAGCAGTTGGAGGTTGAGCTGTCCTGGTGTCCCCTGTCTCCTCCTCCTGCTGAAGCTTATGAGTTCCCAGCCGCAAGTCCTTGGCAGTGAAGACCTGAGGGGGGGTGTATCCCTTGGGACAGTACATGTATTCACCTGGGTACATGGGTGGTTAGGTGGCCTTAGGCATATTTGGGAGGAAAGAATCTTAATGCGGAGCGCAAGGAATAGATCCAAAGCTGAATAATGATAGTGTACATGATTCAGCTACATGATTCTGCTGAATAATGATAGTGTATATGATTCAGCTACATGATTTAGCTGAATAATGATAGTGTATATGATTCAGCTACATGATTTAGCTGAATAATGATAGTGTACATGAGGGACCACATCGCTTAATCCTTAAAATGAAGTGGAGGAAACATTCATGTGCTCACCCATGTCAAGCAAAACATTCATGTGCTCACCCATGTCAAGCAAAAGAGCCTCCTTGACTTTGTTCGTGTTCTTTGTGCTGCAAACAATAGTGAGCAGAGGTTCTGTGAGAAGTGGACTTCACACACACTGATACAATACAATACTTTACTTTACTTTACACACAATACACACTTGAGAGAAAAATACACTCTATAATTCAGTAAAACCATTAATGGGCCAACAGCTTGCAATTAAAGACCTGGACAAGAACTTTGTCATCACTGAGTAATTGCTACATCTGTAACACTGAGGGCAGGCATAGCCTCAGTGTTGTCTCCTTACCTGAGGGCAGGCATGGCCTCAGTGTTGTCTCCTTACCTGAATAATGACCACCAGCTCTTATTGTCCAGCATGTCTAGATCCAGTCCGTTCTCCGTCATGCAACCGAGCTCTTGGGTCTTCTCTTTAGCCGCAGCAAATGTGTACTGGCACATCAGGATTTGACCCCCGGCAGCCGCATCAGAGATGACTGTTGTGTGGAAATAGTGTGGATATAGTGTGGACATACAACAGGAGGTGACAAGAGGATTGAAATTTGTATGCTCAAGCTTCAAGACCCAGCTTTAGATGCAGTGCATGATACTTCACTTCGAAATTCAGAATAATTACGCCTACAAGAGGTAGACAAATTCTCCTGAAAATCACATGCTGACATGTTACCAAGAATGTTTGCAGGTAGAACAATGTAAACAGCAAGTGCATCTCACCTTTTGCCCTCTCCATGAGTGAGGACGCTGCTGGCCGCGTTCCAACTGGTACCACTCCTGTTGCAATGCCCATGCGTACCTTCAAACCTGAATGGAATGAGTGTAGAAATGAGTGTGTAAATGCGTGTATGGAAATGAGGTGTTCACAAGCCCTGTGAGAGTTGAGTACTAGATTTTGTCATGAAGACAGAACTCCATGTTCCACATGGGCATACTGAAGACCATGTTCATATCATCAAGTAAGTCAGATAATGTTTCTTTGTTTACATTACTAGCAGCCTGAAGATGCGTTGCAAATGTCGAGCATTTGAAGTAGGCCAAGGTAAGAACAAAATACTCTGTAACACAAGCTCAATGCTCACACAGCCACAGTTTCTCACCTACTATACCCTTAGATGCTGCAGCAGCTTTAGCATGAGGAAGCGGAGACACGGGAGTAGCCCCAGCCAGGTCATCTAAATTCCCACTACTCTTCTGACGCGTCCACCCACCCCCACTACCGCTCCGCGGTGCGGTGCGGCTGTTTCCAGACTTCTCAGGTCCCGGTACACCTGACTCTCGGTTCAAGTCTCGACTCCCCTGGTTGGATCCGGCCCCTCGTTGAGATCCAGCACTTTGGTTGGAACCATTAGAATCCAAAGGAAGCATACCGTGTTTATGTCCCCCTGTACCTCGCCCAGCGGAATGACGGGGCCCGCCACTTTCCCGACAGGATGCCAAGTCAGACTCCTTCATCATCAAAGAGCTGCTGTCCCCAGAGCTGCTAGTCAGCTTCCCTGACCCGGTGGTTAAGTTGTCCAGCAGGCCTCGGCTCCCATTAGGTTTCACACTTCCCTGCTTTAAACTTCCCTGCTTTAAACTTCCACCTTTCAATTTACCGCTGCCCCCTTTAACCAAGATGGAGACGTCTGGGGGGACATTGTACATCAGTCAGCATAGGCATACTCATGCATACCATGTATCACTGGCTAGCAAACAGACTGGAATATTCAAGTTAGCACTAGTTTTTCTATCCACAGCGCAACGCTGTCAGTCACGACACAACTATGATCAATACGCAGGGCACTCTAGAGCAACTATGAGCCAACCCTTTCAGTACCCTAGGCATTACAAAGCCTCGGCAATATCCCTCACTCTTATTTGAAACAGAGGACACTCTGGGTCCTGGAACGTCCTCCGCTTCACGAAATAAACCCTTTGGCCACCTCTGCTTTGTAAACATGATTTGGGCCTGCCACGACAGGGCGCACACATGCATGTCATCATGAGTGTCTCAAGAGACCCTATGCCTGAATGGAACCCCTTTGCTTTCAAGGGTTTAAATAATCAACCTGGACACCTTACCTCATGGTCCTTATCCTTCTGAAGACTCACAGCATGACCTGATTACATAAGCCTATTAACTCCTTGAGTGATTACATGAGCCTAATAACTCCTTGAGTGATTACATGAGCCTATTAACTCCTTAAGTGATTACATGAGCCTATTAACTCCTTAAGTGATTACATGAGCCTATCAACTCCTTAAGTGATTTTTTCCTTAGTGCATCCCTTCAAGGCAAAAGGCTCAGCGCCTCCATCTCATCTCATCACAGCGACTGTGTGGAATTTGTACATAACAGAACTGTGCAATTCACACCTGAAGGCAAAACTTGACTGCGTCCAAATGATCCTCAAATGCTATTGAATAAGAGTCTGTAAAGCACCAACAGTAACAACAAAGTTAAGTTATCAGATTTTGATAATATGAGAGCATCATAGTTATAAGTAATAAATGTGAAGCTATGGCCCCCTCACCTCCCTCTTGGTCAATCACATGCCCAAAATTCAACATCTTGGCTTTCTGGATAAGATTGTTGTGTGTGATAAGGGCACGCATCATGAGTTCCGGAGCTACCTTCATGAGCTCTGATCAGGAACAGAGGAAACAATGTTTAATTTAAGATACTTACAAGCATCAAGATTCCCCGAGGACAACCATTGTGTATAAGTGAACCATCAAGATTCCCCGAGGACAACCATTGTGTATAAGTGAACCATCAAGATTCCCTGAGGAAAACCATTGTGTATAAGTGAACCATCAAGATTCCCTGAGGAAAACCATTGTGTATAAGTGAACCATCAAGATTCCCTGAGGACAACCATTGTGTATAAGTGAACCTCACTCATAGTTTCACTGTGGTCGCCGCTCTCTAGCAGATATCACAAGCTTGCTTCACATACAAGAGGCTGCTAGACAGAAGAAAGTGGTTTGTGATGCTATCACTGAACCTAGTCTGGTCTTCATCCACACTCACCTGAACAGCCTTCGATGTCAGTCACCACTACAATGGACATGCTGCCACTTGTGATCCACACTCACCTGAGAAGCCTTCAATGTCAGTGACCACCACAATGGACATGCTGCCACTTGTGATCCACACTCACCTGAGAAGCCTTCGATGTCAGTGACCACTACAATGGACATGCTGCCACTTGTGATCCACACTCACCTGAGAAGCCTTCAATGTCAGTAACCACAATGGACATGCTGCCACTTGTGGGGGGCGGCCTCCTGCCCTTCTTCTGATCAGACAACTGCTTCAACACCTTCAAAGAGCGCTTGTGCAAGAGGAAGAACCTACAAAGATTGATCATATAACCGCTTCTACCCTTAGGTCCCAATGAGGAGGAAGAAAGACAGGGGAGATGAATCATAAGAGAGCAATAAGGGCGGCTCAAGATGGAAGCAATTGAGTGAGAAGCCCAGCATGTCTTGGCTCAGAAAGGGTACAGAAAGGGCATATCAGAATGTGTTTATTGAAGAGAAAGTGTTACGCGAATATCAACTGACCATGCAAGCCCAAACGCAAGGGTAGCCCCCAGCAATGCGAAGATTGCAGGAAGCCACGGCATAGTACTCAACCAAGATGTGTTATCTGCTGCATCCACCATGCATTGAACAACATTGAAGCCATTGAAGAGGTACGTGATAGTGTGATATCCCTGCAGGTACAGGCACATGATAGTGTGATATCCCTGCAGGTACAGGTACTTGATAGTGTGATATCCCTGAAAGTACAGAGCAGTTGGCCATTTTGCAGTTAGCACATACTCTCTGCAACCAATATCATTGCTACATGAATTAGGCATTCCTTCGTCATGAAGAGATGATGCATGGCGGCCATCCTGCATGCTGAAGGGTACTGCACTTGCATGCTAGTGAACTCAAGCGCTCCTATTAAAAATTTGAACAGTGTGCTGTGTTCTGCCAAACGACCTCTTTCACATTGAAAGGTTGATGCATCTTCACTGTGGCTCTTGATATACGCCCTGCCTGAATTTAACCTTACAATGACTTTCAACCAATATATATGCGCTCAGGGTAATGCGACGACTCACTGCTTGACACTGACAGCCCTCATAGAGAAAGTACTCCGGATCCAGATAGAAATCAAGCAGGTTGCTAGGTGCATCTGATTGATTAGAAAGTACGAAGTACGGGCAGCTGCAAGCACATCCAGGGTACCACAGTAAGACAGGTACAGAATGGCAGCAGCAGCAGCAGCAGCACGAAATGGGCATCCTCTAGAGGGAAAAGTGGGAGGCCGTATTGCAATGTACATTATGAGACAATTCTTCATGTTTGTCATTGTACATGGTCGCAAGTATTGGTGCAAATTAAGCTTTGAAACCTACCTAAGACCTGTGTATGTTGCGTTCCCTAGGTTCAACATCACAGAGCTCTGACTGAGCCTCTGGTTAGAGACAACCGGTCGCAAGTAGGTGGAGAAGAACAAACCAGGTGGTAGCCTCGGAACCGACAGGTTATATGACATGTAACTGAGAGAGGATGCAGGCAAGAAACATGTGAGGACCAATTAAGGTTTAGGGTTTAGGTTTATTTGTTTTGAACAGAAGGTGAAGAATGGGTGGTAAGAGCCTTTAAATTAGTAGGGTTCTGTCCCAATCTGAGTGGAAGTATGAATGGGTTCCTACCTTCAGATGCAGGGTAAATAAAACAACCATCTAAAGAACGATTATCACTGAGGCCACAGGTCAATCAGAGCCCACTGATGAGGATAATTATATATTTCAATTATATCTCCACTTTCAACCAGCTACCTGACGTTTCTAAGCCCCTCAGATTTCTGGAATCCAGATCCACAGCATGACATGAAATTGAGTCGCAGATCCACAGAAGTGCCTTCAGCCAACAGCTTTACCAATGCAGGTGGCACTGTCCCAGTCTAATCATAGAGAGAAGGAAGGAGGTAGTGTAGTATACAGAGCAAGGTTAGGGTATGGTAAAGAAAAGCACAGAGGACACTGCGTGTACACCCTTGGTGACGCGTGACCTGTGCAATGCATTATGGGGCTATATACAGATCAAGGGCATAAGAGCCTCTGAGTAAATTTGTGTAAAAAGGCCTTAAGATAAAGTTGTAGTTGTAAATATTTCAGCAACTAGTTACCAGGGTGTTGTTGTAAATATTTCAGCAACTAGTTACCAGGGTGTTGTTGTAAAAGTTCATGCTGGAGACCTCAATCAGATCCCTGCATTACGCATTGACAAATGGTTGATGTCAGGAGCTTGGAAAGAGTCCTAGCAGGGGAAAGTTTTGACAGCTATGAGTATGGACTAGTATGGACAGCTATGAGTATAGGATGTCGATTTGTTACTAGTCAGCGCTACTCTACTCACCCAATAGTGGTAGGCAAGGTCCCTGAGATGAAGTTGTTGGAGAAATCCATGCTGTTGATGGAATCAAGGTAGGACGGGAGGTATAGAGGAATGGTCCCCTAAGCAATTTGTGGGAGTTTTTGTTATGAAGGCTAATGGAGAGCCATGACGGTTGGTGCAGTCTCAAGACGACTCACACTAAAAATAATTTGAACAAAAATATGCACGAGTCGCCTTCTTGCTGTCAATATATAATCACCATTATCATTGTTCTTGCTATCTTGAACACCATATCAGCTTTCGTAAAACACAGGCAAT
This sequence comes from Chlamydomonas eustigma, assembly GCA_002335675.1. Lineage (NCBI taxonomy): Eukaryota > Viridiplantae > Chlorophyta > Chlorophyceae > Chlamydomonadales > Chlamydomonadaceae > Chlamydomonas > Chlamydomonas eustigma. The sequence goes on along the minus strand of BEGY01000041.1, from coordinate 105,742 downwards.
CTGGTAAATCCCCTCAACAATATTATCCTAGTGCTGATAAGCTTGTAGTAATACTCTCTGCTTTGCGTCCTCTGGAGCTTCTTCAGCACTTACTGTAATATTTATGCCTTGCAAATTCGCAGATGAGAGAAATGGCATGTATTCCACGGCGCTGGGGAAAGGTCCATTTATCCTGTGCAATTTATGGAGATTGACACATGGGGGATTATTCATGGAATCCAGGTATAAAAACACAGTACTCCTCCTCCTCGCATAATGAAGGATGGGAAAATTGGACATGATCAGTGATGCTTACATACACTGTAATGCTCAGACATTTCTTCAAAATTCAAGATTTGTTGTGACTGCAGGTTAAGGTAGTTTAGACACCTGGTCATACATTGAGGACATCATTCACACTAGTTAGAAAAGCACCATTCACACTTCTCTCCCTAAAATGGCGACTCACTGACTGTTCCCAGAGAAATCAATGCTTATGAGCTGAGATCCATACAACAGGCTGGAGAAGTTGTTGCCAGCAGCATTCAGAGACTGTAGATGGTTGTAAGGGGCTAGCTCCACTGGGTACCCAGAGAGACTGTTGTCCTGTAAGGGTTTAATCCAAAGTGCAATGATGAAACACTCAACTCAATGCATGACATGTCCGTTAAGAGAGCAGAGGTCCTCATGGGATATGAGGCTTCCACATAATGTCTGAGACTGGCATTGAGGAGAAGCATCACAATAGGCTTTGAGGTTCATTTGTGTCATATTTCGAATGCATGTATAGTTTGGGAAATATGATGAGTCGTGACCTGTCAGTAGCCTTTCCTGGACATGATTGAATGCAGTTCACACAACCTACATCTTCACACTTATGAGTCGTTACCTGTCAGTAGCCTTTCCTGGACATAATTGAAAGTAGTTCACACAACCTACATCTTTACACTTATACATTAATGTCTCCCCTTAGAGCAAGGTGCATTGTCCAGAAATGCATGACTAAATGACGTTGATCTCATATTGGGAGAAAGGAAGAGGCAGGGCGCCCTGATCTCACAGTTTGTTCTTGAAGTATTAGATGACACTTACAGACACATCCAAGTAGTTCAGTTTGCCACAAGTGGAGATGTTGAGGACACCAGTCAACTGATTGTTTGCCAAATACAGGTTCAGCAATGAGCTTCCTGGACCCATTTCACATAGCTGAGAGGGAATTGACCCTGTCCAAGGAGTCATGAAATTCAACACATCATCAGGTCATGTCCAAGGATTTATGAAGTTCACCACATCATCAGGTCATGTCCAAGGAGTCATGAAGTTCAACACATCATCAGGTCATGTCAAAGAAGTTATGAATTTCAACACATCTTCAGGTCATGTCCAAGGAGTCATGAAGTTCAACACGTCATCAGGTCATGTCCAAGGAGTCATAAAGTTCAACACATCATCAAGTCATGTCCGAGAAGTTATGAAGTTCAACACATCATCAGGTCATGTCCAAGGAGTCATGAAGTTCAACACGTCATCAGGTCATGTCCAAGGAGTCATAACGTTCAACACATCATCAGGTCATGGCACCATCTCTCATGTTTCAAATCCGCCNATTGTCTGTTTGCCATCTCAGTACCCAATATCGAATGCATGGTAGAGACAAATAGAGGGGGAACCACTCCACTTCACTTGGCGCAGTATCGTTATGTTTGAATGGTAACATGAGATTACAAATTGAATAGCAGCCAGTGCTGGGATGCCTTAACTAAAATTGCAATATACTCCCTGTCCCTTCCCTAACAGTGCACTGCAGTGTTTTAACTCACCTTGGTGGAGGCTACTCTATATTTACAGGTATAGATATCTCCTTGTGCTCTGGCTCAAACTTACCAGTTAGAAAATTAGAGGTAAGTGAGAGGTACTGAAGGCTGCTCATGTTACCAAAGGAGGCTGGCACACTGCAAAGCAACATTGAGAATAAGGAAGGTACTGTAGGTCACCCAGAAGGTTTTGAAAAGAGCAAGATGAAAAAATCCCTGTTGGATATTTTGGTCATTTCATTGTGGCTCTGGAGCAGCACTACCTTGGCGATGTCCAAGGATTTAAGAAGGCATGCAACATGACAATCATACAGCAAATCTGTTTAGAAGGCATGCAACATGACAATCATACAGCAAATCTGTTTAGAAGGCATGCAACATGACAGCCATACAGCAAATCTGTTTAGAAGGCATGCAACATGACAATCATACAGCAAATCTGTTTAGAAGGCATGCAACATGACAGCCATACAGCAAATCTGTTTAGAAGGCATGCAACATGACAGCCATACAGCAAATCTGTCTTCTTAGACAAGCGAACTCCCACTCTCAAGTACTTTGCTCCCGTATGGAATGTAAAGAAACATCAAGCTCCTATTCAGCAGCCCACAATGTAGATAGAGGCCGCCAGTGCAAATGACATAAAGCAACTTGCTTAATTTCACTCACTCTCCACTGAACTTGTTGAATGCCAAGTTTAAAGTGCTCAACATTGAGAGGACAGTTATTTCTGGTGGAATCGTCCCAGAGATGCTATTTCTATGCAAGTCCAGAGAGTTTAGGCTGCAGCCTAAGGCTTCTCCCCCTGCGACAGCGCTTCGGAGACGCCCTGTGAGCTGTAATCAGGAAAGGCACAGTGCCTTAAGAAGTAAATCGCAAAAACTAGCAAAAACATAATTATGTGGCTAGGAGCTTTTGATTTTGAGGTTAAGCATTAAACAGAACATGGGTGTTTGCATGCATGTTTTTAAGAAATAGCAACTACACACATGCAATCATACTGACTACTATGTTGCCCATTCCTTCCCCATACTGTTGCTTACATTGTTGTGGCTCAGGTATATGTCGGTGACCAATCCATAACTGCAGTTGCATGCTGACGCTGAGACGCCAAAGCATGTGTTAGGGGTGCAACATGACACCCCAAACCAGCAGCAGTGATCGGGGAGCACAATGGGAGCAATGGTCAGGTTCTGAGCAGCAGCCATGATTGCTGCTACACCTTGCTGCTTGTTGGAATCACAAGAACCAGAAGTGATCGGTGTTGAGTTCAAGAAGTTAGCTCTGCTGGTTTGGTTTAGGACGCCAGCCGACAACAAGGATACCGGCCAGTTATAGCTTGTTAACCATGTTTGTCCCGATGTATCGTTGAAAAGGTCTATGAGCGTCTCTCGCTGGCTGCTCGAGTCACAAATGACATTTGTGCTCAGAGAAGTACCAGATTGAGTCTGCGAGCATTATGGGCCATAATAGAGTTTATTAAGATTATGAATTCCTTTGCACGCAGGTGGGACTTACTTGTCCTCGACCAATCCAGACGAAGGGCAACAGGGCAAGGTACACACAATACATTAAATAAGCTCCACCGTTTCAGAAGTAATCCCAAACGTGTGGCTTGATGTCAGAGGTTCTCCGTTACATGCAAAAAACATAGCATATATTCAAATAATAGTTACATTCCAAATTCATTATTAAGGCAAAGTGGTGTGAAAACGACGTCGTCACAGTCATAAAGATGCCTTCGAAAATCCATTTTTGGATGTAGTGACCGTACAATTTTCTTAATTTTCTGAAGTTAATGACCAGTGGAGTCACTGGTCTAAACATGAAATTTTCTAAAGTGATTTGTGCCAAAACTCTGGGCTTCTCAAGCTGACGCGTCCACTCGTTCCGGTAGAGAATCTTAAGTTTTTTAAGGGTATTTATGATACTGCGAACTTCGTGCTCATTGTCTCTAATGCATTACAGATGTTGTCCAAGCTAAAGTTATTCCTTGGATAATTTTAAAATGAAAGGCATGGATTCCTCAAGCAAAGCTTTTCCTTACGCCCGACGTGATAATCCGAGGGGCATCCTCATTACTTTCTTACACAGGACAAAATTTAGCTAAATGGCATCCTGATTACTTTCTTACACTGTGGAAACATGAGATTTACATGCAGCGTCACTGATCTTCATCAGCTCTTCAGTTGATGCGGTCTGAGGAATCTGATTTTAATTTAAATTTTACATCACAATAACGATACGGAGCATTTTGAATTGAAAGCTGTAACAGTGTAAGCACTTGAGTTGGCTGAAGGTACAAAGCTGAACGTATTATTGGTCACCCACACCATCTCTGAAAATGAGTGCACGCCATGTAGACTCAATGCCTCGACCGAGAAACAGCATAAAGTAATAATCCTCACCTACTACACCTACATTTTAAAATTGCACCCATGGTCACTTTAAGTGAATGCAAATTGGTGTCTTCATGACTTAGTTCCAAGTATTCTTACCATAGGACATAACAACTGAAATAGAAAGTCCATGGTAAAAGAGTGCACATCCACCCAGCCCTGAAGCATGCATTATGATTCAGAAAGGGCGAAGTGAAAGATTGCATCCATTGCCTAGTCTTGTATGTTAGGGAATTTGTATCTATCACCAGGTTATGATTACAGCCACCATCTCACATACTTTCTGAGGACACTACACAGATCTGGGTACAAACACAACTGCAGAGGATACAACCCTTCCTCCTTGTCCTGAATGGAGCTCAGAGACTGGCACCATCCCCCCAACCGAGCTCGCCTCACCAGCATCCCAAGTCGTGCGCTCAAACATACCGCCCTCGGTGCCGCTGGACAGTCCTGCAGATCTCTTTTGGATGGAGGCTTGTTGGGAGGCCAGGAAGTGTCTTCTAGAGATTGCGGCATGACTATCATCCCTTAATGAAGCCAGACCTATGCTCCCACTATTGGCACCAGCAGGATCATCACCTGCTGTACTGAAGACTGCAGGACGACCTGAATGCGTGGACAAGTCACCATTGAGTTTGGCAGACATTCCGTCACCAAGCCTTCTCGTCACGCTCAGGAATGTGCGTTAGATCAGCTTGAAAGCACTTGTGTCAGCACCAGACGTGGCATCAATGCTTCTACCGCTGCCGTCACCAGAGAAGGCAGGGCTGCTTCGAGCAGTATGGCCGCTGGGAATCCTGCTTATAGCAACACGGCTAGTTGCCAAGCTGTGTGCAACAGTAGCAACTAGGGTGTCCAGGCCAATGTGTGGAAGGTGTGGAACAGGGCAGAGCTCCCGATATGCCTCTACCACTTTGAGGAGGGGAACAAGGGAGGTAGACGCCTCACCTTGCAGGATGGACAGGATCATGCCCTTGCCTTTAGGAGACTCTTCAGGATACCTGCAACCGAAAATAAGAGTAACTAGTGTAACTGACGCAAATAAGAGTAGCTAGTGTAACTGACGCAAATAAGAGTAGCAAGTGTAACTGACGCAAATAAGAGCAGCTAGTGTAACTGACGCAAATAAGAGTAACTAGTGTAACTGACAGGGAATAGGCATCATGATGTTGAGTGAGTCGGAGACGTCCTGACGAGTGATGTTGGTATGATATTGTCTAGGGACAGTAATATTAACAGATCTGCTTGGCTTTGGTGAGATGTTTGTAAAATTATGGGCCTGATTAGAAGCTGGTGCGAAGCTGCAGCAGGGGCATGAACATCTGTACATTTTAAGAACTTAAACAATTTTAATTAAGTTGTAAATATTACTGCTTTCTCCTTCAGCATCTAGTTACATAAGCAAGTCACTGCTGCCAATCAGTGCACACCTCCGCTCACACAGCCAGGCAGGTGTAACATTCACCATCGTCAGAGCTTCTGGGGACCCTTTAAACCTGAATGAAGAAATTCATACAGCACAGAGAGACTGTCAGCATGATGCGCACCACAAGCAAGTGAAAGAGTTCGCCCACTCCTGCAGCCACAAACTCAAGCTACTGCCTACCCTAAATATCCAACAACTCCAGGAGGTCCTGCTGCTGTCAATGTACTGCTACCGTACATTCCAGCAGCAGATCGTCCTTCTGTCAATGTAATAACAATTGCATGCACCTGCTAACAATGGCATGCACCTGCTAAGAAGATCCATAGAGAGATGATAGACTGCTGCTTATTTATGTAACTACAGATGTATTGAAGCATGCACTCCGTGGCTCAACTACTACAACTACTCACAGATATCTCCCCGTCCAGTACACAGTCACATCCAGCCATCGTCCAGGCACTACATTGTCCACTGGAGCCCACCATGTGATGTCCTCCACATCCTGGACAGCTTCATCCTCCTCCTCACAGCCACCATCAACAATCGTGTTCAGAACGCTGCGATGCAGCTCCTCTTGCAACTCCTCTGCATGGAACTGCCCATGCGCTCCCTGCTGCTGTGGAGGTCCCATCTGCATACCTTCCACCGGCCCAGAGGAAGAGGGAGTGGGGAGTGAAGTGCCTCTGACTGCAGGAGAAGGGAGGAAGCTGGGTCGGCTTATCCTTGGCAGGGGTACGGACTGTCCTTTCGTCAGGTTGATTGAGGTGCTGATAGTAGAGGGGAAGTTGCCAAGAGGGAGGGATTTGCGTGCTGTCAGTGCGTTGTTCACAGCTCGCTGTGTTTTTGAGGCAGCTGAAGGGCCTGTCCCAAGCGGCATACTGGGTCTCAACATCAACTTATCTCTCTCAGTTTGAATAGACGAAACAGAAGCCCCAGTGCTGAAAAAAGTTGATGCTTTATTCGCTTGTGCGTGCTCTGCCCCTTCCATACCAGCACCAGCACCAGCTTTACGCCTTTGACGCTTATCCATATCCTCGTCTTCCTTCACCTTGGAAGATGAGGCATCAGCCCACCTATCCTGGACCACACCCACCTGGATATCTCTCCCATCATCATAGCTTCTCACCACCTCCTGCTCCTCTTCCTCCCGTGATTGTGCCAGGGCTCTACCATGACTTGGATTCATACCAACACCACTGACAGAGGCCTCATTATCCCTACTGCTTTCACCAACTGGTCCTCCTGTCAACACAACAGCAGGCACACGATACTTGCCAGCCTCATCCCTCCCCACCTCACAACTGTCCTCACACTCACTATCTCGCTCCAAACTACCCGAGTCCAAATCACTTCCTCCCCGCTGCACACTACCCGCACTGATAGAGCCTATGCAAGAGGTCCTGAGCATGCTGTTGCGGCCCTCTCCTCCCATCTGCTGTCCAGCTTCTACGCCCTCTCCTTCTCCCAGAGTAGAAGGTCTGTGAAGGTGAAGGCTTGGAGTAGATGAGGCTCGATAATCCAGGCTGGCTGCATTCTTCAGCTCATCAAACACTCCATTGCTTAACTCAACCTTTTCTGACCCAGTTTGTCTAACAAGGAAACCAGCTGCCTGGTCACTCTTGCATGGAAGCTCCTCTTCACTGCTTAATTCCACAACATGCTTTTCTTGTGAGAGCAGCTCATGCTTGGCTTTGACTTCGTTATGGAGTATGGGTGAAGTTTGGTCCACCTTCGTATGATTCTTTGTTGTGACGGATACAAAAGTGTCATGTGCATGCGGTTGATGGGCATGCCCTTGGCAAGGCATTGCCTCAACAATGGGCTCCAACATCCACTCAGGAGCGGGGTGGCTTGGATCCGGCTCAAGCTCTGTGACTTTGTCATGGGACAGACCATTGTCTCTCCCCCCTGCTCCATGTCCTGATTGACCTTTACTGCTACTGTGAACAGGTTGCATCATACTGGAGAAACGGGCCCAGTTGGACCAACTGTACACTGCATCAAAGGCTTGCTGCATTGTGCATGCAATTTGCCCACCATGGGCAGCTGCATGGCAGCATGAATGTATGCATGGTAAGTTTACAGGGTCATTCCATCTGTATTAGAACAGCGAGGCTCTTTATCTGCATTTCTAAGGCTATCATCACACACTTCCTGATTGTGTATTCATTCAGCGTTTAAATGCGTTGGTATATATGCGTTGCTGCAATATTCACGCATGGTCAACACATGCTTGCACTTTTTTCACAACCCTGACCTGCATCCATGAACCTTGCAGCCATGTTAATACATGGTCCCAGGTAGTCTGCTCTTCCCATATGATCAGGGATGATAGAACTAGGGGTGCCTGTGCACACTCCCATTTTCAACCTGTTGAAACCATTGGATTATTTTGTACAGTCAAGTACCAATACGGAGGCCCCAAAAGACAATGTCTTAATCTCTGCCTCCTCTGCACTCAAACCTTTAACAATACCTCCTCAACCCTAAAACCTTACCTGGGCCCCCTGAATAACAGCCTTCCATCTGCACCATGCTCCTCTGGCCAGTGATGAAGGACAGACGCTGGCCAGTCAGAATAAAGGACGCAGAACTGCACTGACAAGCACCACAGCAGTGCGTCCTGCATTGATGGCGAGACAAACCTAAGAGATGTTGTCATTGTGTCTAAATCAAGCAAAAAGCCTATACACTCTCTTGCATACTTGAAACTTTTCTACACCCCCCCCCCTTAGTCAGAGGGCTCAAGGATCCCAACAATTTTTCGTAGGAGGCAATACACGGGTCACTTTCAATATGAATAACATATAACATTTCTACCCCCCCCCCCTTAGTCAGAGGGCTCAAGGATGTAGGAGGCAATACACGGGTCACTTTCAATATGAATAACATTGCAATTTTCACAAGCCAAGGCAGCATCTCAGGGCGTGTGAATGGCCTGCTGACAGACCTCTCACAATAAGACAGAGCTACATGGAGTTGAAACAGGAAACACGAAGGCCTTGGTCATGTTTGCAATCATACACACCTCTGCCTTGCTGAACACAAACATGTACTTGAGGTCAGAGTCCTGCTGCTTCACAAAGTAGCTGCCATTGATCTGTCAAGAAGAGGTCACATTGTAATTTTTTCCAGTCAAAAACCAGGATTTGGCATAAGATCTGCACAATGAGCGCGTTGAAGAATATAGATTATGACAGGAGCTTCAACCTATTTATTCTGTGGAAATTCCTGTGTGGAAATACCATGTTCAAATCTACAAATTGGTTCATACCTGACGCGCAACACTCCGCAAGATACATACGAGTTCCAGACCCAGAAGAAGAGTGTCCTGTCTGTGTCTAGCGGCAAACTGCTTTACATTGTCCACTTGACAGAACACACATGTGACCTCAGTGATGTTAGTTGTGAAGGGCACAATACCTGCAACGTGGTGCACAGCCATTGTATCAAGTCTGCTGCTACAGTGTCCCAAGTATGTGTCTCAATGTTTTGTTTCCGTAGGAAACAGCCTATCCTTGGGTATCAACCTTAATTTCATGTTTTGAAAAAGCTGTTTCCAGGCCTCATGACACAACACATGACTATGCAGAGCTACTGAGCAACATGAACCCTCCCTCATGAAGATCTTCTGAGGCCTCATGTTCCATACCTGGTGCATTGTAGTATGAATCATCCACACAAACCCATTCCTCCTTCAGTGCCATCATGTTACCAAACATGATACCTCGTAACTCCTGGCTAGGCGCCAGCACCTGATATATCCTCATCAATGCTCTAGGGTCATATGGCTGCTGTGTGGACATAGTGGAGGACTTGGCAAAGGAGCCCTCTCTCCCCCCATTCTGACTCGACATAGGCTGAGCTTGGGATGATAAGGATCCGAGACCGACCTGACTGTGTCGTCTTGAGTCTGCAGAGCCACGCTTCTGTTTTGGGTCCATGCCTTGCATTGCTTCATCATCATGCTGGAGTGCATAGTGGTTGGGCTTCAGTGTTGTTTGTGACTCTTTGAGGCACATGATCAAAGGAGACCCAGTCCCTTCTGGGCAAAGCATATACTCCCCTAGGGCAAGACAAAGGGCAGGGAAAATGCACATAATCAAAGCAAATACAGATGTACCCAGTCCTTCAAAGGAGGCTACCCTAGTGTTGGAGTAGCTCTACACACGGCTTGTCACTCCTTAAAAAGAGCATATTCCTACAACTGAATCTTCCACTCCAACAAGGGCAATGTGTGAGTCACAACATTGAAATCTAAGATTGCACAATAGAGCTGCACAATGCTTAGTAGGATAAGTCCAAGATAAAATCAAGTGATGACTCACCCATATCTAATAGGATTGCACCTTTGCTCTTAGCTGACTCCTTGGACCTAAGCAAGTAACACATAAGCTTATTCAATTCACATAACATTCCAAAATGTCACAAGCAACAGACACAGTTTGCAGTCACATGCAAACAAGCAATGGACTTGAAAACTCATCGCAGAATGAGGCAAAAGCCCTTCGAAACAAGCTGGTGCCTCAAAGTTGGGTTGCCATTGAAAGTTCTGAGCTGCTCTTCATAAATAAAAGCCACTGAAACAATCCCCTTTCCAATTATTCAATAAAAAAGAGCTAGATTTAATGTGATTTTACCTCCACCATTTCGACCACCAACCGTAGTCCTCAAGGTGCTCTAGATCTAATCCCTCCTCTGTCATGCACCCTAGCTCCTGCGTCTTGTCCTTTACAGCAGCAAAGGAGGCCTCACACATCAAAATCTGACCTCCAGATCCAGCATCTGTTATCACTGCAATATGATGTAAAAGCGTCACCTCAGCATAAATCGTGCATGCGTGTTGGATTTTTATGCAAAATTAATGATTTTCCTCCCCATGTACCTTCTTTCTTGTGTCACTCAGTGTAAAGTCCATTTAAGTCCATTCAGTAAACACTTACATTTTGCCCTTTGATGTAGAGCACATCCAATCACTCCAAAACCTGCCTTGACCAAGCCAGCAGCAACACCCGTTCTAACCCGGAGTCCTAATTTTGCAAACAAATTTGGAGGTGAGAAGAAATGTATAAGAGCACTGGACGAACAGTTCTCTCTCGCTGTGGAATGTCGTGCTAACGTTTGTATCAATTTCCTTGTACGAGGAACAATTACCCACCATGGACCCCACCAGCTAACACCGTAGGTAGCAATCCCGACCCTGAAGGCTCGCGTGAGGCCGCCGTAGATGCATTCGGGACGGAGGTAGCTCTTTGGCTAGATCTTTCGATCGTTGTGCGAGCATATATACTGCTCCCCGGGCCAGTAACATTGAGACTTCCAGCTTGAGTAAGCCTTTTAAACGTTGGATTTGCTCTGTTTGGACCCTCAGAAGAAAGGGTACCTCTAGCAAGAGAGCTGTCGCCATCGTTTGTCAGGTTTCCGGAACCAGTAGAGTCTAGAGAAAAATCAGCTTGACCAACACGGTTGTCATGTACCATTCGTTTCATTCTTTGATTGACTCCTGTCAGCATGCTGCGGACACCACCAGAGGCAGCTGCAGAGTTGAAAGAGATGTAAAGGAGTGCAAATGCTGATGGATCTAGAGGGCCAGTTTAGTACATACAATTATAGTAGTAGGAGCTCACCCGTCAGGTTGGACTTGTTCCCAGATCCTTTCCCGGAGTTGTTAATATCATCTGAATCGACGTCCCGGAACAGACCCCTGGGCCACCTCTGCTTTGCGAGCAATAACTGGACCTACACACAGAATGATGACAGTGCACATTTTACAATGATGAGTGTCCAACAAAACTGTGGACCAGCAAAATATGGATAAAAAGGTTTATGAAAATCTTATTCATGGAAGACAAGGCAGATTATGACAAGCAATGCATAAATAAAGCGCCAGATACCTTATACCTAATTTATTAAAATGAATTCAATGTCATTTGAAGGCATAATAAGCAAGTCAGGATGTTCTAAACAAACCAACGACAAGCTAAGCAGTAATTAAGCACAAACATTAGAGCTTTACAGAGAGATAGGCTGAAATGGATTATACCCTTCATACCTGAAGACAGAATTTGACAGCATCCACAGGATCCTCAAAAACAAAGGTGTAAGAATCTACGAACAGCATTTGAACTGCATCAATTTTTCGCAGTGAAGAATCAAGAAGAAACAGTACGGAAAGCTTTTATTGCTCGCATGGTACCAGATTTCCTTCGTAAACAGCTATCACAGCCCATAACACAACTCACCGCCCTCTTGCTCAATCACGTGCCCGAAATTCACAGACTTTGCTTTGAGGAGGACGCTGTTGTATGTGACAAGTGCCCTCAGCATGAGGTCCGGGGAGCGCTTCATGAGAGCTGTAAGGCAGCAGAGGGATCAGTTCATGCAGTGCATGCGACAGCAGGGTAGATCTCATGCTGGTAAATAAGACGAGGATCATTATGATTGACCTACCAACTATAAGCATACTGCTACATTAACTGACATTAACTGATCACTACCACACAGGCAGCTAAACAGGCCCTTAATTTCATGTTCAGCATTCTGGATATCCTATGTGCACACAGTTTCACATTTGTGTGATTTAAGGCAGCCTCTGGATGTATTCTGACCACTAACTCCAACACCTTGGTGACAGAAGTACCTCGAAGGCTTACTAACACATCAGCTCTTACAACAACATCAGCACTACTGAGGAGTAATGCATGCACTTCCCAGCTCTGAAACTAGGCCACCATGGTGTACAGATGACATGATGCCATTACCTGTGAAGCCCTCGATCTCTGCCACCACAACAGACATGATCCCGTGGGTGGGTGCAGGCTTGCTGCCTTTCCGCTTATCTTCCAACTGCTTTATCATCCTTCTAGAACGCTTGCGAAGGAACAAGGCCCTGCATTTACAAGGTAAAGAAAAGGAATGAGGCCTTTCATCATGGGACCTGAAGTCAAGAGATGATCATAGTTCTTAAGTTTCAAGTTGATTTGTAGGGGACCGTGAGTGTCGAGGAAGATTTGTTTAACTTGTTGGAGGAGTGGGGCAGCAATCTCCAAACAGTGGAAACAACTTCTGTTGAGAACTCATAGGAACACATTTGAACCAGAATGTAATATCATGACGGCAGGTCAAGGAGGACTCCAGAATGCTATATCATGACGGCAGGTCAAGGAGGACTCCAGAATGCTATATCATGAGGACAGGTCAAGGAGGACTCCAGAATGCTATATCATGAGGACAGGTCAAGGAGGACTCCAGAATGCTATATCATGAGGACAGGTCAAGGAGGACTCCAGAATGCTATATCATGAGGACAGGTCAAGGAGGACTCCAGAATGCTATATCATGAGGACAGGTCAAGGAGGACTCCAGAATGTAATATCATGACGGCAGGTCAATGAGGCCTTCCTGACGCAGCAGCTCACAATAAATAATATACATCAGTCCTCAAAGCCTTAAGATGGCCCTTAAGGATTACAGAAACAATATTGCAGCGTTCACTTGCCATATCATGCTGAGCAAGAGGACAGATCCAACTGCTGCGATGATGGCAACCAGCCAGGCCCTTTGAGAGAGGAAGGTCTGTGAGCTAGGAGTGTCCGCAACACATTGCAGAATTTGCAGTCCATTAAATATGTGTGTGACTGTGTGAGTGCCCTGATAGAGTAATCACAAAGTGTAACATTATGTGTGACTGTGTGAGTGCCCTGATAGAGTAATCACAAATTGTAACATTATGTGTGACTGTGTGAGTGCCCTGAGAAAACCCTAATCACTAAGTGTAAGATTATGTTATTGGGTGTTTGGCCACCCAATACAACAAGGCAGGAGGATGCCCATGGAGTAAAAACATAATTGATCTCCAAAGAAACACATTATATCATCTATGATCATGAATGCACTGCAACACAACTTCAAAGAGCCCTACTGATGATGGGCAAACACTGTGAAATCGAGCAGCATCTCAGAGCATATCTGAATAGGTTTGCAGGCTGCCTCTTACTTAATGTACCTGTGCGCAAGTGCAGCCTTCAAACAATGTGTACTCAGGATCTAAAAACCAGTTGAGTAGGTATTCAGGCTCGTTTGGGTCAGTGGCAACCCGCAAGTATGGACAGCTGCGTCATCATCACAGAAAAAACCAGACTTAGAAATCTATACTGGAAATGTCAGATACTTAAAAGAACCTAAACTTCCCTAAACCATAAGAATGGATAATAAGGGGAAACCCTAAACAGACTAGGGAAAGCACCCTCTTACCTGAGCCCTAAACATGAGGTGTTGCCAACTAGGTTGTAACATACTAGTACCTGAGCCCTGGGTATGAGGTGTTGCCAACTAGGTTGTAACATACTAGTGCCTGAGACCTGGGTATGAGGTGTTGCCAACTAGGTTGTACATACTAGTACCTGAGACCTGAACTTGTACATACTAGTACCTGAGACCTGGGTATGAGGTGTTGCCTAGGTTGAGCAACGCTCCTGAAATCTGATTCAGCAGTTGGCCTGAGGTGCTCACAGGCTGGAGGTATGTAGAAAAGGCAAGCCCAGGCGGCAAGCGTGGAGCTGACAGATTGTAGTATTGGTAGCTGTAAGCATCATGACAGGGCATGACAGACATTACGACATTGTGATCATGCGAGAGATAAACCGGGTCCAGTTTGACAACATCTATTACTAGTTACCACTTGTTGCAGTCTTACCTTGAGGAGCAACTACTAGTTCTAGGTTTTTGAATGATCAGACCTGGATGAATTCAGTTCACCTGACATTGCTGAAATCCTCATTGTTTTGGAAGCCAACTCCACAGCATGACAGGTATGAAAGGCGCAAGTCAAGAGTACTACCAGGCCTTGCAAGTGTGGATACTAGGCTCGGTGGTATGGTTCCTGTCTGGAGGGCAGGAAGGACAACACAATCAATCCAGAGAACAGGCAAAGTCAAAAAGAGTCATAAATGGAAGTAAGACCATATGTCTTGTGATTTAAGACAGAAAAAAAATGAAAAATAGTAGTATAATAGCAGAAGTTATTGCCCCTCTGTACAAGCTTACCAAGCTGTTGTTGTAGAAGTTTAGGTAGCTCAGCGAGAGAAGGTCCCTTGAGCCAACAAAAGAAAACTGACATTACAAGGGACAACTTCCTGTTTAAGTTTTGCCAATCACATGAGTTTAATCCATAAATCTGAAATGCTAACCATAGAGGGAAACTTATCAACTGATTGTGAACCTTAGAAAAAGCCCAGCATGTGTCATCAATCATACTGCTTCAAAAACTCGTTACAATCTGAAGGATACTACACACCCCATGGTTGTTGGAAGTGACCCAGAGATGAAATTGTTTGAGGCATCTATGTAAGAGGCAAGGTCCAGGTAGGCTGGCAGATATGCTGGGATAGTGCCCTGATAACAACAAGGAATAAAAAGGCGGCAGTGGCAGCTATCAAACAAGGTCACAGACACGGTTTACTAAAATGACTGTTGTGAAGAATGAAACCTATGTGAATGAACATTATGGACTCAGGATTTTAATGATATAAATGGCTATGGACTTGTTCAGGAAATACTGTGTTGCAATGCCGGAGTATGGACTCAGGATTTTAATGATATAAATGGCTATGGACTTGTTCATCAGGAAATACTGTGTTACAATACCGGAGTATGGACTCAGGATTTTAATGATATAAATGGCTATGGACTTGTTCATCAGGAAATACTGTGTTACAATACCGGAGTATGGACTCAGGATTTTAATGATATAAATGGCTATGGACTTGTTCATCAGGAAATACTGTGTTACAATGTCGGAGTATGGACTCAGGATTTTAATGATATAAATGGCTATGGACTTGTTCATCAGGAAATACTGTGTTACAATACCGGAGTTAGGGTAAACGGAAAGCAGAAATACAAATTCAAAAACAATAGACTGGGGCTTTTTTCAAATTGTACTACAGAAGATATTCACTCACAGAGATGTTAGTTCCGTGGAGCTCCACATCGGATAGGAACGGCATGTAGATGATGGCAGGAGGGAAGGTGGTGTTGATGCTGCATCATCATAGCAGTCAAGAATTAAGGCATGTGGATGACCATGGCAGTTGTGTTGATACTGCATCATCATAGCAGTCAAGAATAAAGACATTCAGCAGGACCATCTTCATCCCAATAGGAAAATGTTATAAAATAACTAGTAGGGACAAACAGCACTATAAGGATTGTTTGGATGCACAGGGAACAGTAGCTTCTCAGGAGCAGGATCTTTTGAACGGATTCTGAGGACTAAGTAGTGTTCATGATTGTAGCATGTTTCAGAGCTGGAGAGAAACATTACTCACAAAATGCGTAGCGTGTCATGCAAGCTGATTTTCATCCACACCAAGAGTATCAAGTTCATGTTACTGTAAACAGTTATGGTGCATCAGGACAACATCCATTATCCTTTCCCAACCATGTATTTAAGAGACCATCCATTATCATCATTATCATATCTTCTTGAACCTGGAATATGTGACTCACTTAGGATTGAGGGAAAAATCCACTTGCACTAAATGAATCCCAAACAAGATGCCCGTGAAATTGTTCTCAGAGAAGTTGGCCACTTGAAGATGATTGTACTCTTCCAGTCCAACAGGCTCCCCACTGAAATAGTTGGTCTGCCGGAGAGAGACGTAAAGAATAGCAGATTCTGAAAGAATAACACAGTTGTCATGATTGTGACATGCTGAACACACAGCTTCAAGCCTCAGACCCTTACAATCATATTACTTTTGTTCTTATGTCTTAGGACTACAGCCTTACAACCAATCAATAAATGATGTTTTGTACAGTATCTGATATCAATAGAAGTGCATGATAAATCCCAGTCCCCAATAATCAAACATAATGTTTCCGTCCTCTTACTGCGCCATCTATGAAGTACAAGTTGCCGCAAGTTGATATGTTCAGGGTTCCCGTCAGAAGATTCCGGGAGAGATACAGGTTGTTCAAAGGACTGTTGGGCCCCAGCTTGCAAAGCTCTGACGGCAAAGTCCCTGCAGTGTTATAATAGGCCAATCATATGCAGATGTTTAAGGGCTTAGGGCTATTGCAGGCCACAAACATGCAGAGGGTTTAAGACTTATGGTTATCGTAGGCCACAAGCATGGAGGAGTCTTTGGATCATGAATAAGAGCTCCCTGAATTATGCATGCTGTATCATGACCTGCCTCAGCATGGTGTATCATGACCTGCCTCAGCATGGTGTATCATGACCTGCCTCAGCATGGTGTATCATGACCTGCCTCAGCATGGTCTATCATGACCTACCTCAGCATGGTGTATCATGACCTACCTCAGCATGGTGTATCATGACCTGCCTCAGCATGGTGTATCATGACCTGCCTCAGCATGGTGTATCATGACCTACC
>BEGY01000041.1:30332-88539 GCA_002335675.1 Chlamydomonas eustigma | reverse complement strand
GTGTATCATGACCTGCCTCAGCATGGTGTATCATGACCTACCTCAGCATGGTGTATCATGACCTGCCTCAGCATGGTGTATCATGACCTACCTCAGCATGGTGTATCATGACCTACCTCAGCATGGTGTATCATGACCTACCTCAGCATGGTGTATCATGACCTGCCTCAGCATGGTGTATCATGACCTACCTCAGCATGGTGTATCATGACCTGCCTCAGCATGGTGTATCATGACCTACCTCAGCATGGTGTATCATGACCTACCTCAGCATGGTGTATCATCAGCCACAGTAGCAAAAGTATTTCTTTGCTCACCTGTGATCCGGTTGGAGGTCAGTGCCAGAGATTGAAGGGATGCCATATTACCCAGGGTCGCTGGTATCCTGCAAAATGAAAGCAGGGAGACAGCTGAGGTTGGACAGCCAGCATAGTTTCAGATCCTTTAAGAATAGCTTACACACATCCTTCACTGTGTAAGCAAATCTTCTAGTGGCCCTCTTATATGAATCTTACACTTTCCTTCTGTAGTTCAATTAATTAAATGAGTTGTGCTGAGGCTGAAAACATGGCATGGATGTCAAGTCCTAACAACCTTGGAACTGAGTATGGGGCACAAAAGTATGTAGATGAGAATGTTTGTAACACTGTCCCAATTGAGAATTGGGAGGGCCAAAACTAATGCTACCTTCCTACATGGGACACGACTCACGTTCCTGTCAGGTTGTTGAAGGCCAAGTTCAAGTTTGAGAGCAAGTGCAGTGCAGTGACTGCTGTTGGGATTGTCCCCTCAAGCTGATTCTTATGAAGCTCTAGAGAGGTCAAGCTACAGCTCAGAGCCTGGATTGATGGTTCCAGGGATTGTGCTGTGTTGCCACTGGTCAGCTGCACAGTGTGAGAAATGGGATGTCAAGTGGGTTTAGAAATGGTGATACCTTCTGGCGGAGCAATGTCATTAGTACTGAGCTGCAGTATGAGAAAAGGCTCCCTTCACACATGGTTGGCATTTTAAGATCAGCTAAGGAGATGGCTTCTCACAAGGGTATTGAGAACGTTGGTAACAATATTGACAGCGCAATTTTAGCAGGTATTTTGCTGAACTGCAAAGCATCGTTGAAAATGAGGCAGTGGAGAGGAAACAATGCAAATGCTCTTATCTCTCTTTTCTGATGCTGCTTTGTAAATAAATGATAACTATGTGAGATGACTCTGTACTCACATTGTTGTGGCTAAGGTACAAAGCAGTGACCATGCCGTATGTGCAGTTGCATGCTGAAGGAGGGACTCCATAACATGTGCTTGGCGTGCAGCATGACACTCCAAACCAGCAGCAGTGGTCAGGCAGTACTGAGGGAGCCATGTTGAGACCATAAGCTGCTGCTACTGCTTCTGCAGCTGCGGCCACGCCCTGTTGCCTTTGGGTGTTGCACATTCCCGTGGTGACAGGGTTTGTGGCAATGAAGTACTCCAGAATTGTCTGGTTTATTGCACCAGTAGTGAGTAAGAAAGCAGGCCAGTTCGCCGAGTTCGTCCAGTGAGCTCCGCCGGTTGCATTGTACAGAGAGAGCAGGGCAACTCGTTGGCCCTGCTGATTGCAGCCTGTTTCGATCGCTTCAGTAGAAAAGCGGCTTAAAATATCCTAAAAATGAATTGGGAAGTTCTTTTATAAGAACATGGCGCTCAATGAGGTTCAAATGTAGGTATAATGTAAGCACGCAGTAACTGCAAGCAGAGGGAATTTAACATTTCAAAGTAACATTTCACAGTTGGCGCTGACGCATACCAGTTTAGTTAAAAGCAGCTGCAGAATTCCTTTGCTGAGTGTATTATGCCTCATGTCGTATATTGCGTTGCCGAGGATGATATTTTTTTTCGAGTGTCGACCCTTTTCTATATTGAGTGTTTATTAACCTCTTTATTAAGTAAATGAGGGAATCAAATAAAGGCACAAAAGCAGCCACATCATTACAGCCCGTAAATAAGAGGCACTTGAAAAATGAAAAGAGGACTCAAAGGTTGCTGGTTGCGTCTGCTGCATGTGGAATATGCTGACTACTCGAATATGTCGTACATACCCACAATTCTTTTCGCTGTGGGAAGCGTGTTTTATTTATGCTTCATGTCATATTTCTGAAATCTTTGAACACATTTGATCAGTGAGAAGAAAGTTGGTGCCCCGTACATTCTCATTTCATGTAGGTATCCGAAACAAGTTGACATGCTTAGGAAGAACTCAGAACAATGTGCTTTGGAAATAGGAATGCACAACGTGCATCAAAAGCGCAGAATCAAGTTTGCTAAAATATTTCAAGTACAGATCATATTAAAATGGTATTTCTGTTTTAAGGAGGTTGAACGTGTGTTTCTCTTCAGTCACAAAATTTTGATTCAAGTGAGCACTATGAAAGGCAAATGATCTGCTCAGTGATCAGCAGATGAGTGCAGCCGCCTTGCTTTGCTTCATCTCAGACTCCAATACAAGCAGGTAAACAATCTTAAATACTGCCCATAGGAATTAGAGCATGAATAATGAATAATCCTTGCGTTGATTATGTATTTGAAACGTCATGCTTTTGTTTCATTTTTTACGAATGCTCTCTACTAGAAAGGAGTGCCTGAGGATACTAGAGGTGCCAACATGTCTTAGGACGTCAGCAGGTTTGAAGCAACTCCTGTTTTTTAGGACCCATCCATCACACAGACCGGGGCATGAAGACTGTTGGTGACATAGCCCTGTGAGCTGGGACAGCTGCTGTACCTCCTCCTGAAGCAGTACACACCTGCAAGGCGACAGGGACTTCCACACCTGCTGCTGGAGCGTCCCATGTGGCCCTCTGGAACCTCACAGTACTACTATGAGGGGCTCCATTATTGCTCTCAGCCTCTTTAATCTGTCTCACAAGGGACTCCTGATACGCCTTCAGGAAGTGCCTCCTCGACAGTTCAACATGACTACTTGACTCTCTAACCTGATCTACATCAGTCATGATCTCACGCCCAGCTTCAGGATACACCTCACCTGCTGTCATGTTGCCAATGGGTTGCACCCTGCTGCTCATATGAGCCAATGAACGCCCCGGAACCACATCTGTGAGCTTGCCCTTCACCTTTCCCAGGGTCGTACGAATCACCTTCAGGGCGGCAGCTGTAACACCTGTCTTGATGCCTTCAAAGCTCTCTTCATCATCAGGATCGTCCCTGGAAATCATGGTTTTATTGGCTCCGAAGGTAGCCGGTAGCACAGACATAGGTCGGCTAGTGTTCCTCCACATCCCAATGCTGGTGGTAGAAGAAGGCATGGTCACCCTGCTGTCAATGCCTGCTCCTGCTTCTAGAGGGAGCATCTCCACACTTGAAAGCTCCCTGTACTCTTGTAGGATCTTAAGGAGAGGAAGGATGGCTCCACCTGCGATGCCATCCTTACCGGTCATCATCATACCTTTACCACTAGGAGGCTCAACAGGGAACCTTCACAGAGAGATTGAAACAGGAGAGAAAGAAACTATTGAGGTTCTCTGAAAATAGACAGACATACATAGTCACATTGGCCCAAGCTATGACAGTATGTTCAATCTGAGAAGATGCCCCTGTTCTTGATATGCCTGTTTTCTAGTACAAGGTACATGCGGCACATGCGCATAGTTGGCTGAATTTATAAGAGGGGCATTACTGATTGTTTGTAGCAGTTGCACATAGTTGATGACTTTTTTATTGGAAGTTATTTACATGCCTTGATTTGGATCACGTCACATACTCATACAGACAAGCTGCACCTTATCTGCATGAACATGTGTGATTTCAGCATCACAACAGCACCGGTGCACCAATTGTTTTAACCTTTCTCACCCTCTGTTTGAGAGGCATGTCGGCATCATGTTCACCATAGTCAATACTTCAGGCGAACCTTTGAACCTTCAAGAAGTACAGAAGTCAAGAATCACCTGACTTCTCTGTTAGACACATCTTCTAGAAGGAACTGATAACAGTTTGCAAGCTTGTATTCATGTAAGAGGAAGAAGTTACTCACATGAATCTTCCTAAGTAGTACGCTGTCACATCCAACCATTGCCCATGCAAGATGGAACTCGAGGGGGCGTACCAAGTCACATCACTCCACTCCTCTTTGGCCCCTTCCAACGACACTTCTCCAGACATGTTATCAACACCATGTACTGCTGGTGGTTTATCAGCACCATGTACTGCTGGTGCCCTGTCCCGCTGTTTGTCATCCTGAACCGCCACCCTCTGCTCCATCGCCTCAAAAGAGTTCGCCACAAACTTGTACATCGTAGATGGCTTTGACAGCTGCAACGCGGTCCCGGCAAATGGCAGCTGAGGTTCAGCACCCTTGAGCTGCGGCTTAATGATAGGATGTTCAGCACTACTGGGTTGTGGCTTGATGACATTAGGCTCAACCTTATTGGAGCTGTCTTCAGCAGAGCATACTGATGCGGCAGTTGATGGCTGTAATGACGAGGCATCAACTTTGACCACAGTGGTACAAGCCTTCTGGTTTTCATGGGTATCGACATTGACCACAGTGGTACAAGCCTTCTGGTTGTCATGGGTATCAACATTGACCACAGTGGTACAAGCCTTCTGGTTGTCATGGGTATCAACATTGACCACAGTGGTACAAGCCTTCTGGTCGTCATGGGTATCGACATTGACCACAGTGGTACAAGCCTTCTGGTTGTCATGGGTATCAACATTGACCACAGTGGTACAAGCCTTCTGGTTGTCATGGGTATCAACATTGACCACAGTGGTACAAGCCTTCTGGTTGTCATGGGTATCAGCACATGTGTAAAGGCTTAGGCTGTGCAAAATTGTATCTGATCCAGATGGCTCAAAACCACAGTGGTTTTGGATTTTATCTTCAGCAACGTGCAGAACAGCCGGGGACAAGTTTTGATTTTGCAGATTTTGTAAGTGCAGGCTGGCAGCATGAGCCTCTGAGTTGGAAGTGACTCTGGTCTTTATTTTAGGCAACAAAGGATCCAATGGATAAGGCGTGGTCAGAGCAGGTGGTTCATAAGGAATAACCTGAGAGATGATGTTCCTCTCTGCTACAGTGCTCCTCTCTGCTATAAGCTTGAAGGCATCAGAACCTTGTGCCTCACTGTTAGTTGCCAAATGCTTTGTGGACTCCTCCATAGCACTTTCAGCTACAGGTTCAGCGCACCTTTCAGCTACAGGACCACAGCATTCCAAAGCCCTTTCAGCTGCTGCAAGGTCCAAATATAGCACTGCTGCCTCTGTTGGTGCTGTAGAGGAAGAAGAGGTGACAACTGGACCACAAGGTACTTTGGTGCACTGCTTCCTCTCTACCTCATCATCATCCATGATCTCCAGAGCAGCAGGGCCAGCAGCTTTAACAGTGCTGGGTCGGAGGAAGGGCCTGCCACTGGAGGTTGCCTCAGGATCCTCAGAGGGACCCTCCACCACCAGCACCACGGGAGTTGCAGAGAAGTCATCCTGTCCTTTTGCTCTGTCAGGGTGTTCCAGTGACACAGCATTGGCTACACTGCCAACATGATCCTTGACGCCAGGAGGCAGCATGGCCCTGCCAGGCTGTCCAAGCACTCTTCCTCTCCTCTCTAAAGAAGCCCTCGACCCTCCAGCATCCTCCAACCTGTCTGCACCGCCTGCCGCCACATCAAGCCCGGCAGTCTGAAACACCTCATCTTCAACTTCCTCCTCACCCCTTGTCAGATGAGCCATTCCAGGATCAAGTAGCAATAAACCTTTATTATGGCGATCCATATCACGCACCACATCACTTCCCTCCTCCTTGCTGAGGATCCTCTGCTGATCAGAAGCAGTCTTGCCGCCAGCATGAGCAGTAGGAGCAGCAGAAGACAGCGTCAGTCGTGACCAGCTGAACCAGCTGTACAGGACGTACAACGCCAGGTGCTCAGCACATGCCACTTGTCCGCCATGCGCAGCTGGAATGTGAAAAAACAGCAAAACTCATACTCTTTAAAGGTTCACAGAGTGCACGGATTTTTTGTAATAGAACGGAACTCTGAAGGCTCACAGCTTACAACTTCAAGAATTCTCAGAGTTGGTGCACTGGAGTTGTAGATATTTAGAAGTAAAGAATGCACAATCACAACTTCCACGATCCCTATGTATGACACTCCACACTGCATAATGCCCTGACCCCTATGCATAACAATCCACACTGCATAATGCCATATGCATCAGCGCTCTTCACAGATAAGCATGATTCCCTTACAATTGTTCCCACCTGCATCCATGAAACGTGCAGCCATATTCACACATGTCCCCAAGTAGTCCGCCCTCCCCATGTGATCAGGCATGATTGTGTGCGGGACGCCTTCGCAAACACCCATCTTTAGCCTGCAGCAGTTTCCAAAAAGACACAAGCAGACTTTGCAATGAGCTACATGTCAAGCTCTTCGCAATCTGGCATCTAAACGTAGTCACATTTTGGTTCCTTCCAATCAGCCGCATGAGACTACTCTTGTTTGTGCATCTGGTATCAGAAAGCAATTTACGTTACAAGTACATCAGATGTGCTCATTGTATACCTTACCTTGGGCCTCTAAACAACAGCTGTCCTCCCTCTCCCAGCTCAGTGTGCCAGTACTGCAAGGCAGATGCAGGCCAGTCCACGTACAACAGGCAGCATTGCACCACCATGCACCACAAACATGCATCCTATCAGTACGTACAGGAGTCAGTGATGAGGAGTGGGATGTAGTAATTGACCTCATGTATCATGTTAATTCATAATAAGCCTATAATTGCTTATTAGCTCTGAAGAATGATAATGAGTCATCCAACTGTCAACAAACCATTGCATAGGAATAAAGACATTTTGTGATATTTAGAATTTAACATTCCTGCCACCTACAGAGCAGCTTCTACTCCACATTCAAAGCAGACATAAATACTAGCAGCACTCATTCCATATCTGATATCTGTACTAAAATTGAGCCTTCAAGGTACCGCCCTTCTTTACCTCAGGCTTGCTGAAAGTGAACATGTACTTCATGTCTCCATCCTGCTGTTTGACAAAGTAGCCACCTTCCACCTGCACACCACCACCACCACTCCAAGCCTTAGTATACAAATGTTGACAAGTAGCGCCAGAGCTCAGTTGGAAATATCAAAATGTTAATTTGCCATTCATATACAAACAAGTTAGTACTACAAATGTCACTTCATTAAAGCAAAAATCTGCGGAAATCTGACAAAGAAAGGCTGGTACTATTCTCAGGATAAGAAAGACATCAATAGCGCTCCCACCTGCCGTAAAGCACTTCTCAAGATTGCTACCAATTCTGAGGACACAGACAGGGAGTCTCGCCTGTGACGTGCGCTGTAAATTTTACCACCTTCTACCATGCAGAATACAACAGTGACAGGCACGGGCTCATGGAAGGATGACACAGCACCTTGGATAATAACAGGAAGGAAATATGCAGCAGGTGATGTTATAATTTTATATAAACAAAAGTTTGAGCTCAAAAAAGTCAGCAAATAGAAGTCAGAATTCACACATGAGGAAATGCACTTAACCCTAACAATACCACTACCATACCCTGTACCGCAGGCGGTACACATATTCTCACATGATGTTTTGCTATGTGCAGAAGTCCTTTTCAGATTTAAAAGCAGGGAGCAAAAGGTTTGTAATCAAGGCATTTACCACCCAAGGTGACAAACATCATGCGGTAGCACCATCTGAACTCATATGTCATTCTGGCTAAAACTGCAGGACTTCTTTGCTGAGGAGGGAGAGGTTCAGTCATGCATTTGGCAGGCCCATGGATCACTTCATGAAAAACAAGACACTGCAGACCTGGTGCATTGAAGTAGGGTTCATCCACACACACCCACTCATCCTTAAGGCTCAGTTGGCCCCCAAACACAGCACCACGGGTGACGAGCCTGGGCGCCAGGGCTTGGTAAACCCTGAGAAGCCTGCTGCGCTGTAAGCTGGTAGAGCTACTGCTGGGTGCGGTATGTGAGAAGGACTTCCCAGACACCTCCCGTGCTGATGTTGGACGTCCAGATATCATAGGCTGATCCACAGCACTACTAGAGGATGCCATGGCTATCTTCTTGGTACGGCTGGTGGCTCGTGACCCAACAGAAAGCATGGACTGGTGAGGTTTGTGGTGATGATGCACAGACTGAGTGTGTGAGTCTGGGATGAGATTTTGCTGATGAAGATCATTACTATTGAGCAGCATTAGGTCTGAGGCACTCAAGATCAAGGGTGGATCTGTGTCCTTAGGGCAGTACATGTACTCTCCTGAGCAGAGAAATGAATGCAGTCCATGTTTCATGGTGAAGGAAATCAGCCTTGAATGAAAGAAATGAGTGCCTACACGTTGTGTGCATTATAGCTGCTGTAAATATTTCAGAAAAATGACCTCGGCTGATAGATTCCATTTTCAAAAGAGCTATGCAAAGTTCCCTGCTCACCCATGTCTAAGAATACCGCATGGCGTTCCCTCTTTTGTTCAGCTGACCTGGAATTAAGCATGCAGCGACCTCATTATCCAGATGTACTGAAAGCTTACTAGAGATAGTGATCCTTCAGCAGATGCTGGGACAAGGATGCGGACCACAACATCTAGAAACATATATATTGGTACCAAATGTTCAGCCCCCCCCTGACATGACTACCACTGCCCATCATCATAGGGTTTAGGGTTTAGGGTTCAGCCCCACCTGACATGACTACCACTGCTCATCATCATAGGGTTTAGGGTTCAGCCCCCCCTGATATGACTACCACTGCAACCACCCACTGTTCATAATCATAGTCATCGCCTGCATCACAACAACCACTGCAACCACTCACAGTTCATAATCATAGTCATCGCCTGCATCACAACCACTGCAACCACCCACTGCTCATCATCATAGTCATCACCTGCATCACAACCACTGCAACCACTCACTGCTCATCATCATAGTCATCACCTGCATGACAACCACTGCAACCACCCACTGCCTGCTTCCAAGAGATCCAAGTCCATGCCCTGGTCTGTGACACAGCCAAGCTCTCTGGTCTTGTCTTTCACACTAGAGAAGGTCTTAATGCACATAAGGACTTGGCCGCCAGATGCTGCATCTGATATCACTGCATGTTGGGAAAGGGTTGACATTAAGATAGTCCAATAGGACATGTGTCGGATGAGGCGGAAGGATTTACATCAGACACTGAAATACTGGTTTGCAGGGATATCCTGAATGAAGGGCAACATCATATCTTTAAAAGAACTAGACTCACAGCATGATGGTAATGATAGTTCTATCAAAGTGTTTGCGCCTGTTACTATCACTGTTTGTGACTCTCTGCAACTCTTACATTTTGCAAGCTCCATCAAAGCTGAACCCGTTGGACTCTTTCCATGCCGTACAACGCCAGTGGCTATTCCCATCCTAACACGAAGACCTAGTTCACACACCAATGCACTATGATGTGACCACAGATAAACAACAGAAGCACAAATCAGAAAACAGATCTAATATTCAGAAATAGGGCTGGAGTTGCAATATACATGATGCATGGTGAGGTAAGCCCTCCAGGACTGGAGTTGCAATATACATGATGCATGGTGAGGTAAGCCCTCCAGGACTGGAGTTGCAATATACATGATGCATGGTGAGGTAAGCCCTCCAGGACTGGAGTTGCAATATACATGATGCATGGTGAGGTAAGCCCTCCAGGACTGGAGTTACAATATACATGATGCATGGTGAGGTAAGACCTCCAGGACTGGAGTTGCAATATACATGATGCATGGTGAGGTAAGCCCTCCAGGGCTGGAGTTGCAATATACATGATGCATGGTGAGGTAAGCCCTCCAGGACTGGAGTTACAATATACATGATGCATGGTGAGGTAAGCCCTCCAGGACTGGAGTTACAATATACATGATGCATGGTGAGGTAAGCCCTCCAGGACTGGAGTTGCAATATACATGATGCATGGTGAGGTAAGCCCTCCAGGGCTGCCCGCTTTGGTAAAATACATGCCAGCAGCACCTAGCATCACTTGTATGCACACCTGGTAGGATGACTAGTCTTACAGCTCGCCTATTGGAAGTATGGCCAGCCTTACAGCTCACCTACTGGAAGGATGACCATACTTGCAGCCCACCTGGAATGAGAGAAGTCCTTATCCACATGTTCCCATTCCTTACGATGCCATCATCCAGCATGTCCATCCCAGAATTCCCAGAGCCAACAAGCTTACTGATGTTGGCAGAGCTCGTCACAGTGCCAGATGTACGAGGATAGCTCCTCCTCCTTGGCCCGACTGTGGAGCTCGCCTTTCCACCCCATGCTGAATTTCCAACCTCAACGTTCCCACCTACGGTGACCAGTAGAAGTTCAGTATAATCTTTATGAAAATGGTAATGCATTTATCTCGAATGCTTAATCCCTGCTTCATATCATCATGTTCAGGACTCCTCTTAGCTGAAGAGTCGTAATGACCTGCATTCTTTATTTCTTTATCGCACAAACCACAATAGATCAAATATGCTTATTTAAAAGAATGGAAACTCTATTCCTAAAATCTCAGTATCGTCAGCATTTATGACATGTTGCAACCTGTCCCTAAACAGCATTATTGACACGAATTAAATTGAGATACGTACTTGATGGCCTGGCCTCCTCTGCCCTGCCCAGCTTTTCAGCCTTCGGGCTGCCACCCGCCGAATCTGAAGTTTGGCCACTTACAGTGCCGTGGAGAAAATTATTGATGTCGGGAGTAGAGGAGGATACATGACTAGCACTCCTTGTGGCCTCATATAGCTGCATTCCTTCAGGTAGTGCGGAAGTTCTGAACAGGCTGCTGTCCTCCTGGCTCAACAAAGTGCCAGAGCCTGCGCTGTCCAGCTGGCTTGTCGAGGCCTTTGAGGATCCCCCCACTATGCGCCTCACTCGCTGGCTGACTTCAGTCAGGACAGCTCTAACGCCTAATGAAGGACACATTGGACACGGTGGGCTCATGAACAAACTGCTTCCCAATGCGTAAATCAGTATGTATGGATCAGTATTAAAGGATCCCAATGCATGAACAGTATTAAAGGATCCCAATGTATGGATCAGTATTAAAGGATCCCAATGCATGATCAGTATTAAAGGTTCCCAATGCATGATCAATATTGAAGGTTCCCAATGCATGATCAATATTAAAGGTTCCCAATGCATGATCAGTATTAAAGGTTCCCAATGCATGATCAGTATTAAAGGATCCCAATGCATGAACAGTATTAAAGGTTCCCAATGCATGAACAGTATTAAAGGTTCCCAATGCATGATCAGTATTTAAGGTTCCCAATGCATGATCAGTATTAAAGGATCCCAATGCATGAACAGTATTAAAGGATCCCAATGCATGATCAGTATTAAAGGTTCCCAATGCATGAACAGTATTAAAGGTTCCCAATGCATGATCAGTATTAAAGGTTCCCAATGCATGATTAGTATTAAAGGTTCCCAATGCATGAACAGTATTAAAGGTTCCCAATGCATGATCAGTATTAAAGGATCCCAATGCATGATCAGTATTAAAGGATCCCAATGCACGTTTATACATGTTCCGAACTGTGCTAGTGGGAAGTGCTCCTGTCAGAGAAAGGAGCAAATGTATTGCCCTTACCAATGTTCGTGGATCCAGTGTGCATACCCCCGCTGTCCTCTGGATCTCCAAGCAATCCCTTAGGCCACTTTTGCTTTGCCAGCATTTGCTGCACCTGCCGCAATCAGCAGGAGGTGAGCAATCAGCAAGAGGTGAGCAATCATCGCTACCATATTCTCTCTTCACATGGAAACTAGCAAACTCCCACATGCAGGTACTAGATAGGAGACTAGCAAGCTCCCACATGCAGGTACTGCATAGTAGGAGACTAAGAACTCAAATCTCATCACTTTTAAAATAATTAGTTATAATTATAAATACTTATAAATATCATCACTAAAATAATACTAGTTAAAAAAAATCAAAAAAGTTAATTTGATACCCTAGGGTGCTAAATAAGCACTAACCTGAAGGCAGAACCTCACAGCATCAAAGTAGTCCTCGAAGGCCAAGGAGTAGGAGTCTACATCTTAAGGAGTCAGAAGTCAAATCATGCTGCATGACAGGGCTCCCTCAACCTCACAGACAAACACTCTCCTGAACATTGCTTCGGAACCCTTGACCCTAAGTATCCTGATGACCATGTCTTGTTCAGAAGCAGGGAATGACGGATCCATCAAAGCCTCACCTCCCTCTTGATCAATCACATGCCCAAAGCACTCCATCCTAGCTTTCTGGATGATGTTGTTGTGCGTGATGAGGGCCCGCATCATGAGCTCTGGGGACTCCTTCATCATGTCTATGTAGCATTGAACATATCATACAAGTAGTTACTGGGTAATTAAGGTGAAGCCGAAATACCGATGAAGTCAAATCACTATGAAGCTGAATCAACACATCGACGGTTGTCAATTAATTATCAAAAGGTAGTCGATAACATACAGATAAAAACATGTCGTCATATCATTCTTTTGCTAACAGCTGTCTCCCCCTTCACGACTCGCTACCGGACCCAGCGATCTTTACCAAATAAGATAATGACCTGTAGAGTCTCCCTATTCATGATTTCAAATCATCACTGTCTAGACTTTTTACCTGAGAATCCTTCAATGTCTGTCACCACAATGGACATGGGCCCACTGCTCGGAGGTGGCTTCATAGTCTTGGTCATGTCGATCATGCTCTGCATCATGCGCCATGAGCTGCTACCCTTTCTGAGGACAAAGTACCTATGGGCAAAAAATAGGACATACATAAGGACCTTGCTTTTGAGCTGAATAGAGAAGTGCACTCGCCCAGGCAACATTATGCTTGGTCTGCTGTGATGTCTTAAGGAATGTGTACGAACAGAAAGTGAAGCCTTAGCTAGTTAACAATATACATTATTTCTCCATCTAAAACACTACCTCAGGCATCAGTCAGCTGCAATGCGGAATATATCTGGCGCTTACAGTACGTTCCTGTTTCATCTGCTTCCATTTCATAAAAAATGACTTGCTCACCAAAATGAAGTGAAAATTATGGAGGCTGCCACTAAGGCAATGAGTACTAGGGCCCATGGCATTGAGTTATACCAAGGGTAGGTGTTGGGTGGGTCTGGCACGCACTGGACAATGGACAGGCCATTTATGGTGCTCCTTACGATGTGTGAGCCCTAATATTCAGGAAGAGCAGGAGTGTGAAAAATCATATTAACGGCAGCAGAGGGGGGCCTCCTTATTACTGACAGCATTTGCTCTCATGATTGATTATCCTCTTAAGGCTGAACTGAAGGTGTTTGTTTAAACTAGTGACACTAGTGCTGGCCGGAGACCTTCATCACAAGTACATTATTATTGTCCTTTAAATCACTGCTTCAGCAGTACATTACAAATGGCCTCACCGTTTCGCAGGTACAACCTTCAAAAAGAAAGTACTCTGGATCTAGGTTCCAGTCAAGGAGGTTCACAGGCTCATCAGGGTCAGACTCCCGACGGAAATAAGGGCAACTGAAAACAGGCAAGGGATCTTAGGTGCACAATACTGTGGTCAACGCAAAATGCAAGACTAGCACAAGCAAGGTAGAATATAAATACTCTCCAGCTTTTAAATACACTACTCTGACTAAGCAGATTTTGACAGGCGGGTATGACGTCTTAAGCGGTAGTTAATACACTGCTCTGACTGAGCAGATTTTGAGATACAGGTATGTTGAGTTAAGCGGTAGTTAATACTCTCATTCAATCAATTTTATGTACAAGAGCATAGTGAATCCAGAGTCAAGGAAGATACCAAAATCATGGGTTGGGATATTCATCTTTGGGCCGTACACATGAAGACACATGATGATGACTGAGCCATGCCGCACCTGAGGCCAGTGTATGCAGTCACATTCCCCAGGTTCCACTGTTGGTATGCAGCAAAGGTCTGAGGGATCCTACTGACAACTGGACGAAGGTAGGACGAGAAGGCCAGTCCAGCTGGAAGGCGAGGAGCTGACAGATTGTAGTACTTATAGCTAGAAAAAGGTAGCAGATGAGATAGCTGAAAAGTTGGATCAGAGTTCATGAAAGGGTGGTAAGGAGAGGACATGGCATGACTCTTGAGATTCATCAGGAGTATTGACAGGGTTCAGATCAGATCAGACAATGAGAGATGAGTCAAAAATATGGCGGTACATGCAATGACAGAATATCATGCACCCTTGTCTGAACAAAATTAGGTAGGGCCTCCGCCTATGAAGTCCAAGGATATCTCAAGTAGTAACCAGCGTTGATAGCACGACATGCTATTCTTTTTATGTGACACATCTAGTCAATCACCAGTAACAGCAATAGTTCGTCCTACCTTTTGTATTTGCCGACATGCCTCAATTATAACCAGTAATAGTTGGTCCTACCTGACATTTGCAAAGTGACCAGACTGTTGGAACTGTACTCCACAACAGCTCATGTAGTTGATTCTGAAGTCCAGGAAACCGTTGACAGGATTGGCCAAGGCGTCAGTGACCAGGCTTGCAGGAATAGTGCCCCACTGTAATAACAACCAGCATAACAAAACATTTGGATCTACTCAAGCTGAGAATCATAATGGTCGAAAACTCGACAAAGAACAACTGAATACATGATATGATACTAGAAGCATAGCCCGGTCACAACTGGATACGAATGTTATTTGAATTTATGAGAGATCGCCATGCTTCTTCTCTCACCAGGCTGTTGAGGTACAGATTGAGTGAGGTGAGAGAAACCATGGACCTGCAATATGATTGCCAATAAGCAGTACTCATTCAGCTTGTGATCTATTCTAGCAAAAACGTGTGTTGCAAGTCAGAAATGATGAAATGAATAGCGGTAGTTCATTCATCTTGGCCCTCAATGTTTCTTGGAGGCCATTCATCATCGCCTGCTGTACCATAGCTCCTAAACCCTCAATGTTTCTTGGAGGCCATTCATCATCGCCTGCTGTACCATAGCTTCTAAACCCATGATAAGACAGCTTACCCAGCAGTCTCAGGTATGGTACCAGTCAGGTAGTTGTTTGAGAAGTCAACTGACGTGACTGAGTCCAATGTGAGTGGCAGCACCTGTGGAATTGTGCCCTGTGTGTGCCAAGTGCATCCACAAGAGGAAATTAAGAATAAGGAGAACAATGCATTTCGTCTGGAAGAAGTGAAGACATGGGACAGGCTCAATTCCATTATGCTGAAGGCTTTTCTATAGAGATAGTCATTCACTCAGGCATGATATTTTCAAGGTCCAAGGTCGATACGACGAAACAACGGTGGAGCTGCAAGATAGACCCTGTTGTTGTGGTGGCGTCCTTACCGTAATGTTAGCACCACTGATGCTGATGCTGCGCAAATACTGTAAAGCAGTGAGACCCTCAGGGAGAGTTCCGTAGATACTGCAGATCAGGACGTCAACACATCTAAATAATAGAACAAGATATACAGCTTCAGCTCAACAGGGCATGTTGCGGGACGCATTTCATCACCATCTTGAATCAAGGAGCTGCTACATCATCTCCTAGCTTAAAGCACACGACATTATATGAGTAGTAGATAATGTCAGATCATAAGCGAGGTAAAACATTTACTAGATGAGAACAGCACGCACTATGGATTCTGATCAAAGTCCATATTTGTCAAGTGTGAGCCATCCAGGATGTACGAAAAGTTGTTGTATGCAAAGCTGGCTACTTGGAGTCGATTGTAATCCGCCATGGGAGCCGGAATCCCTGTGAGCTGGTTGTTCTGTATGACATGTAATCAGGGAACAGCAGCAGCAGCAGCAGCAGCAGGAAGGGAGCGCTAGTAAGTAGTAGTGTGACAAATATTGCTATCTCATACCACCATGGATCACTCTAAGCACCGCCCTGTATGCCGTCATCATGCTACCATGCAAGCTCATGGCAGCATAGATCACTCTAAGCTCCGCCCTTTATGCCGTCATCATGCTACCATGCAAGCTCATGGCAGCATAGATCACTCTAAGCTCCGCCCTGTATGCCGTCATCATGCTACCATGCAAGCTCATGGCAGCATAGATCACTCTAAGCACCGCCCTGTATGCCGTCATCATGCTACCATGCAAGCTCATGGCAGCATAGATCACTCTAAGCACCGCCCTGTATGCCGTCATCATGCTACCATGCAAAAGTGTAACTATTTTGCATAGCACAGGGAACAGTGGGCTCATATTTTACTTCCATGTTGTCCTAGGGTGAACGAGGATCTCATGTGACTAGACATTTAGGAGACAGTCATTATTAATAAATACAGATTAATACTATAATAGCTTCTCTGTAGCTTCTCCAGTGCAGTTCAACTAGGCAGCAGCTCAGCACATTCATGTGGACTTACAGAGCCATCGATGGAGTATAAGTTTCCACATGTAGAAACATTAATGGCGCCGACAAAGCTATTGTTGGCAACATTGAGGCTAATCAGAGGGCTGGACGCACCAAGCGCACACAGCTCATCGGGCACGGATCCTGTGCAAGAGGACACACATAATGTCATGGGGAAAAAACAAAAGAATTTTAATCTTTTAAAGATTATACACAATGCATTTTTGACAATAATCTTTGTGGAAATGAGGCCTACTTCGAAGATAAAACGTGTATTTTGAACAGAAGCTAACCCCCTTTACTTATGAACATGTCAGTAGCACTCACTAGTACTTGATTCCCTGCTGACAGAGACAAAGAGTAGCACTGCAAACAGTGGCAAGCAGAGTGTACAAAATAATGCTGCGCAAATGCAACTTTAACATCTCACCAGTGAGTTGGTTCCCAGACACTGACAAGTACTGTAATGACGGCATGTTGCCCAAGTACGCAGGAAGGCTGCATATATTCAAATCAACAAAGTGTACTTAAGAGTCACTAAGATCATTCATGTGCTCAATTATCTGTCATTGTCACATTAATAAATGTGTACTTTTTGAAATGAGCCACATTCATTATCCATCGTCACTGCTGCTATGTATCTTCTACAAAACCTCATTCTCTCATCTGTGCTTTGCTATTCTAGACTGACATTATGCAGGTAGTGAGCTCAAATTAACACTGGGAGTATTAGGAGTTTACAACAGAGCATGAACAACAAAATCACCCTCCACACTCTGAGATACATACAGCACAAACAAAGTGCAGTCTCACCTGCAAACACGTATCAAAACAATGAAGTTGAGCCATATCAGAAGTTAAACATGTGTAAAGTATAATCATGAGGCAGTGCAGCTGCATGATATGCTTCTCACGTTCCCTGAAGTCTGTTGTCAGCCAAGTTCAAGGTCTGTAACCAAGTTAGAGCTGTGAAACTTGGACCCAGCACCCCTGAAAGTCTATTCCTGTGCATGTCCACACTCTTTAGGCTGCAGCTCAAGGCTTGCCATGCTCCTGAGGTGTCCAACTCACTCAGTAACCTTCCAGTCAACTGTAAACAGGGTGGCATAAGTTTGGAATGTGTTCAAGTGTGGAACTTGGAAAGCATAATGAGAGATGCAGGTATCGAGGATATTTGAAACAAGTTG
This sequence comes from Chlamydomonas eustigma, assembly GCA_002335675.1. Classification (NCBI taxonomy): domain Eukaryota; kingdom Viridiplantae; phylum Chlorophyta; class Chlorophyceae; order Chlamydomonadales; family Chlamydomonadaceae; genus Chlamydomonas; species Chlamydomonas eustigma. The sequence goes on along the minus strand of BEGY01000041.1, from coordinate 70,945 downwards.
AGATGCTCCCAAAGAAGTGGCAGTGTCATGTACAGCCGTCTATGCTAAGTCTTATGCTGTTATTGCTGTAACCTAGTTCATAAATATAGTAATTTCTGCAGAGAGGGTGTAAACAATAAATGGAGCAAGATTTTCAGTGGCTATGGTTGCTCATCAGGAATGATGTTAGCATGTCCTTACATTGTTGTTAGGAAGACTGATAGTGCTGACCAAGCCCAGAGTGCAGTTACAAGGCCATAATGACGCCACAGAGGAAGAGTCTGGCCCACAAGTGAGTGGAGAGCAGCACGAAACTCCAAACCAACAACAGTGGTCAGGTAGCAGCACAGCAGTGTTAGCATTATACGTTTGTGAGCCAGCTACTCCGTCTAAAGGAACAGGCAATGAGCAAGATCCAGAAGCAAGTGGCGTGTTTAAAGAATACGCAGGAATTGATGATGCATTTTCAAAAAAAGAGACAGGCCAGTTCGTTGTACGGGACCATGTGCTCCCTCCTGTCAACACAAATACAGCAGCAAGAGCACTGCGCTGACTTGTTTCAGTGCACGTTGTCACGTTTGTGGAAGAAACAGAAGAAAGCACCCGAGGTCTCTGCGGGGAAATGGAGTTTAGGCTATTGCTTGATAAAGATTGTGTCCATACATTTACCACTTGTACCCCAAGCGCAAATGTACAAGCACTGAGTGAGGCAATGAAACTTAGGGCAATCAGCATGTTTTCATCATATATAAATCTGTTTATTTTTTTTGGAGACTATAGTGATCATTTTCGCAATGTAGTGCTTAGGAGTTCTACGTTGCTATGTACGAACAGGTTTCGGATTTTAGTTAAAAGAATTTTTGTTGAGGACTCCAGAACAACATGTTTATTCTTGTGGTAAAATTAAAGATGCTTAATCATTTGCTAAATTTTTGCTTTGACGCCACAAGTGTGGAGATGTAGCTATGAAGACTTATTTCTGTTGTCTTTCCTTCACAATTTTACATCTCCTTGTGACGAATTCAGCTTTAAATGCTAAACTTTAAACTTCAGATTTAGAGAACCCATCGTTCAAGAGCCGTAATTATACCATCATGGGGAGGGACAAACGGAGGCATTCTGCTTCCTTGCATGAAAATTCGTGCACTTCCTCCTATTTCCCCTCTGTAAGATGAGCATGATAATTGATAATTGATAATTGATAACGCAGTCCTCATATAGGTAGTGCAGGAGATCATTATTGTTTGTAAAATCAGGCATGCGACAAAGGCACCTTACTAGTGAACTGTTTATTTTTCTCCTGGTGGCACCTACTACCTGTAAAATCTCGCTTTTATGATGTCCCTGAAGCATGACTCAACGTTCTCAGCATGACTGTCGCAAGCACAATGTCAAACTCAAATGCTGCAATGTATCCCTTTACAGATACCGGTTATTGATTGGTCTTAATCAGATCATACACTATACTCTGTCACAGGTCAGGCTTGGGATGGATGCAGCTGTAGCCTTGTGGGCTTCAGCATCAGACCGCCAGGAGGAGAGTCATGTCGACGACCAGAGTTTAGACGAGGCAGAGGTGGAGGGCAAAGCTCTACTGAAGTTGGCAAGATTTGCGTGGGTAGCTTCTGGAGAGCCACCTACAGCAGCTGCTAATGTGAGCTCCTTGTTCAAATCAGGGTATCTATCCTGAAGGGTAGAAGATTCGCATGAACCTGTGCACCAAGAGAAAGTTGTACCTCTACAGTCCTGTAGTGCCGTACCACACATACTATGAGCATGCACATGAGCTATAAAGGCTGGATTATTCGTGGTTCCGGAGTCCACTGGCATTTGAAACATGGCGCCATGGATTTGAATATTGAGAGCATAACGACCCAACATGTTGTTAAGTAACTTCCTCTCATGTCTTTGTTGAAACTCTTTTCAAGATTCAGGCTTTTCACTTTTGATTCCGCACCTGCATTGTCCTGCAATTTAATGCCCGCTTGAGTTGCTGCTCTTGAGAGAGCTCGGCATTTCACCTTCAACATGCACAGTTGGCTAGGACCTTGGTCTTTAATGCTCAATAATATTTCACCTTCAACATGCACAGTTGGCTAGGGCCTTGGTCTTTAATGCTCAATAATATTTCACCTTCAACATGCACAGTTGGCTAAGACCTTGGTCTTTAATGCTCAATAATATTTCACCTTCAACATGCACAGTTGGCTATGACCTTGGTCTTTAATGCTTAATAATATTTCACCTTCAACATGCACAGTTGGCTAAGACCTTGGTCTTTAATGCTCAATAATATTTCACCTTCAACATGCACAGTTGGCTAGGACCTTGGTCTTTAATGCTGAGAATCGCTGTGGAGCTCCTTGCCTCACCCTCAATCCCTTCCGTGAAATATTCACCGGCATGGCTAAGTGCAGGGCTGCTGCATGTGCTTCTGCCTGGCACCTTAATAGAGCACAGGAAGCCATGAGGGCAGGGAAGCTGGGAGAAGCTGCAACTGCCTACGCAGCTGCTGCAAGGCTGGCTAGCACAGGGTTAAGCGCTGAGGGACCTGCTGCTGCTGCACATGGGGGTGTAGGTCCTTATTCTGCCTGTGGTTCTGGAGCCATTGAAGCTGAAGCAGTGCAGCGTGCAGCTTCTGAAGAGGCTAAGGCGGTGCAATCAGAGTCTAGCTGGCAGGGTACGAGAACTAAGGGAGAGTGTGATATCTCACTGAAGGTGGCACCACTAGCGCCTCGCTGCCTCATGCAGGCCAGGCTACGGCTTGCAAGCCTTCTTGCCCTGGACCCTTGTGATCAAAAGGTACACTAGGGTTACAGTTAATCTGAACATAATGGATGATCATGCAACCATTAATTTTGGTGGTTGCATAACATGGTCAGCAAATGCTAGTCAGTACATGTTAGATGTTGCATGGAAGTCAGCAGTACAAACATAGTCCATGAGTAGATGGTTGCATAACATGGTCAGCAAATACTAGTCAGATGTACATGCAGTACATGTTAGATGTTGCATGGAAGTCAGCAGTACAAACACAGTCCATCCCTCCATGCTTGATTGTAGGTGTTGCTTGGAATGCATAACCAACATCTTAGGCTTCCTGTTCTGGCTTCAGTGATGAACAGCATTTCTTAAATACTCATGTTTCATTGCTGTGAGGAAGACCAAGTAGTAAAGCTGTTGCATTACATCTCATTGCATGCTGTTTGCATTACATCTCATTGCATGCTGTTGCATTACATCTCATTGCATGCTGTTGTATTACATCTCATTGCATGCTGTTTGCAGGACATTGAGGTTGTAGAAACCCTCCTGAGATCCATCATAGATCTGGCGGAGGCTCTGAATCAGGATTCATCAGACAGCGTTATTTACAGCCCTGACCTGGAGGACAACCTCATACTTTGTTCCACACCAGATGCGGGTGTCAAGCAGAATGATGAAGGGATGAGTAGTCGCCCTTCTTCATCAACATTGACTGCTGAGTGGGGTGACAGCAGTACACCCCACCAAAACAACTCGTCTAGTGGTAAAGCATGTCAAGGACCTGCTTCTGTCACTCCTCATTTTCAAATCTTGAGCCAGGAGGCTCTAGTCAAGTTGGCCCAAAAGAAGCTGGGAATGCTGCTTTGCCAAGAGGTGGGTGCCTCCTCAACAGCCTGCTTATTGCTAACAGAATAATCCATTCTTGTTATGAGAGGTCATTGCTGCAATCTCCGAAGGTGACTCACAACTCAATCTGTGAAGAATTTTTTGATGAGGACAGTAGTGCTCTCCGTAAGGAGGCTCTTCAACTACTAACCTTGCACGTATATATTGTCGTCCCTCAATTAACTTGGATGAAGGCAGTACGGATTGTGGTGCATGTCCTGCTCATCCTGTCTTTAATGGCTATCTTAAGGGTCGGGACCTGGAGGCTGTGGCACCTCTGAAGAAGCTGGGCTGCCTGTACCGCCTGGCTGCAGGCGTACTTCATTACCCTGATGCTGCTCACTCAATCCCGGATTTATCTCAACAGCATCCACTGCCCTTGTCCGCTGCTGCAGCCTCCCGCCAGCACTTTGGTTCACCTGCCCTTCCAGACGCTTCACACTTTGGTTCACCTGCCCTTCCAGACGCTTCACACTTTGGTTCACCTGCCCTTCCAGACGCTTCACATCTTGTCCAAGCTGTTGACGCAGCTCTTCCGCCGCAAGTTGTGGATTTGATGCAGGTGTTGCAGAAAGGCAGCAATTGCATACCTCATACTAGCTTATAGTAGGCATGCCCTCATACTAGCTTATAGAAGGCGGCATGCTGTCAGGAATGTAGAACTGATGGGACATGCCATTGCGGTTAGTACAGGTGGACATGTTTGTTAGCTTGCATACCTACTTCTCAGGATGTGGAATGTGAATAGTTGGCTCTAACAGGCTAAATGTGAAAACTAGATTCTTTTGTAACTCCTGCAGGCAGCTTTTTCAACTTCTTCTCCTTTTTGGTTGGAGCATGGGTACAATCAAGATTCCCCATACTTCTCATACGTGCACTCCCTTGGTGGAGGAGGCCCTCCAAAATCGGCCATGGACCAAGTAAGTTCATGTTATGTTGACAAAATCGCAGGATGGCAGGAGGGCAGGAGGGCAACACCTCAAGTGGATTTCAACTCTCTAAGGGTCTGCTAGGGATCTAACACACAATAAATCGTGAATCCTGAAGCACTCATTATTAAACATTCGGAATCCTGAAAGTGATTTTGCTGATTGTTCCCAGGTGATAAATGTTATTTGGAGAGCAGCTTCCTCCTGTTTCCCTGCAGCTTCTGAGGCCAAGTACGCTGAGTGGTGGGCGCACTGTCGTCCACATGGCTCCGGGCACCAGGTATCGGCTCAAACAAGAATGCATGACCCCCTGAGCATATCCATTCTCCATTTCTGACAGGGATGCATGCTCTAGCCCTCTATTTACAACCAGGACAGACATGCATGCATTGCTCTAGACCTCTTTTTACAATCAGGACAGACATATGCATACATTGCTTTAGACCTTATATTGCCACCCGCAGAGACACGCATTCATTTTAGGAGTGTACAAGCAGAGAGGGGCATGGCCCTCCCAGCAGCAGTTGTACATATGGCTTCAGGCACCTAGCACTAGACGTAGTCGAGCACAAAGCATCATAGTAGAGATCACATCTGATAATTGTATACTGCATCCAGTACTAAGATGAGTAATCATGTATGGCCCCGTTGACTTTAGTGACTGCAACTTGTACTTGATCTGGGAGGCATGCACTATGTGTACATCTTGGAAATAAGCCATGTTGTGTAACTTCAAGTTGAGGAACATTGCGCTTATTAGTCGGGCGGACTGCATGGATAAATGCCAGCTGTGAAATCCTTGCTAAACTTGCATGGAGCATTTTGTGTGCAGACATTATTTATCGATTCAATATCGATTCATTATATCGCATGGCACAGGGAGTGCCCAAACCAACCTTCTCTATTTGAGGAAATCACAATGTGTTCTTGTCTATTTGAGGAAATCACAATGTGTTCTTGTCTATTGAGGAAATCACAATGTGTTCTTGTCTATTGCAGATGCATTTTGACTCTGATAATGAGGGACTTGGTGAGGTAGGATGTAATGTGAACAAATGAATTCCTCTATGCATGAATGTGGTCTTTGATCACCAACCATCGCTTTGCCTTCTATGAAATATTGCATCAAGTAATGTCTCTTCAGGGTGCAATCACAAGCCTACATCATTGTGCCTATTAGCATAGATTTTCTGTAGAAGGGCATATGCTCAACATGCGATTTTTTTTACTGCATAGTATAATGTATCTCTGATGTCTTCCTTTTCTTACTGAAGTGTCAGATGTTTCCAATCCCTTCACTTATTTGGACAGGTCCGCAACCCTATCATTTCAACTGTCTTATATCTTACAAGTGGAGGTATTGGAGGTCCTACACTTGTCACGGATCAGGTATCAAGAAAGGAAGCAGCATGGAGTATCAGTACATTGGAAAGTATTCCTAGTCTCACAGGATCTCACATACACAGCCTGTTGTCATGAATACTACTCCTGCACTGAGATTAATCTTGGACAGCTGGGTCCTGAAGTCTGAGCATGTGTAGCGCTGTACATTGCTGCTGCGCCACATAATTCATGCAGATAAAGCATTTAACAATGTTGATTTTAACCACTGCTGAATAGACCTTCTCTGGGCAACAACTTGCTGAGAGGGGCTGGATGGTACATCCAAACAGAGGGCGTCTCACCATGTTTGATGGATCAGTACTTCATGGCGTCATTCCTGGAAGAGGTCCCAGTCCTAAAGCAGGTGAGCGGTCAATGAAGTACTAAAGCAGGTCCTCAACCAGGTGAGTGGTCAATGAGGGACTAAGATAAGTCAGAAGTCCCAGTCCTCAAGAAGGTGTGAAGTCATTTTGAAGGATTTGACTGCAACATAATCCTGAACATGTTCATGAATGCCTTGAGGTATATGGATAAATAAATATAATCTGATCGTAATGTACCAAATTGGTAGTGCTTCGTATGTTCATGAGCAGAGAGATGGCACTAAAGGATGAGCAAGATAATTCAAAAACTTTTTAAAAAATGCATTTGAATGGTGACTTTCACCTTTTTGTTCAACTTGCTTGGGATGCTCTTATATATTGAATGTGTTCCTTTTGCTTTAAGCAGGAGAGAAACGCATTACTTTCATGGTTGCCTTTTGGCGAGACATTAGAGTACGAGCCAGGAGGGATGGTCTTCCAGGATCAAGCCAGCCCTACCCCTATACTTGTAGATCTCCATATGGTGGTCAACAGAAAGGTGACATGGGAGAGAGCACGGTTGGCAGTGTCAAGATTGAGCTTAGTCATAAGTCTGAGGACCCAAGAGGACAGATGGAAGCTCCTGGAACGTCAAGTACGACGCCACTGAGGAAATTTGAGGATGGGCCTGGGCCAGATTGCTTTGGATTGAGTATGAAGCCTGTGTGGAAGCATACTTGGCAGCATGCATTTTGTGAGCTGTTGCCAAGTGAGTTTCCAGAGATGTGCCCTCATGTGTCTGTTGATCCCATCCCTGTTCAACCTATTTGGCAAGACACAGAATACCAGAAAAATGTTAGTCTGAGACGTAGCCTTAGGGCATTAGAGGGGCTTCCTAAGTATGGCCTCTGCTTTCAAGGGTTCTAGGGCATTTTAAAATTGCATTTTAGACATGTCTCGAAGCTCATGTAGCTCCAACGATTAGTACGTTAAGATGCCTTCTTCATGTAGAGTATATTCAGGGATGAAAACCATGATTCTACAGCGTCTGAGCGTGTCTTACATTGCAAAATTAAGTAGGCAAATAAATTGACAAGGCTCCTAGAACTTATACTTTACGACCTTTAAGAATACATTCAGCTTAGAAAACATGTTGAACGAATTGAAGGCCACAAATCCTCGTTACTAAGATTTGTTTTCTTTGGCATAATCCAAAAGTGTGAACCCCTCGAATATACTGAAAAAGGAGGAGAATAGTAGCTGTATACTTCAAGTATCTAAGGAAATGAATAAAATGAGGTCATGACCATTTAATTTTGCCACGTATTCACTCGATCGAAGCGCTCTTGAAACATCTCACCGGCACCTAATGTTTATGCTTACGCAGTAAAATGTCGTTTCTGGCTCTAGTATACACGTCCATGCTCTAATGGAACCGCTAACGGAACACCCTGGCCCATGGACGACTTACGAATGGATTGTGGTATTAGGAGGCATGATATGCTTAGCCTCCTCATGGTCGATAGGTGAGTTTAGTGCTTCAAACTCAGCTTTTAGTGCGCTCGTATAATGCTTGGATCTGACTCCTCGTTATCCTGTGTCCTTTGCATGAAGGCGCCAATTATGTTGCCAATGGTAAGTCCTAGTGTCAGCTAAAAAAGTTGTAACAGTTATAGATATCTGCCTATTTGTTTGATTTCTCTTCTCGATTTAATACAACAACTGAACGTTCGGAGTGAACTTTGACCTTTTTCTCTTCTCGATTTAATACAACAACTGAACGTTCTGAGTGAACTTTGACCTTTTTCTCTTCCCTCTGTAAACCTGTCCTACTTTGCATCTGCAGCCTTTGGCACAAGCGGTGAGTTGAGTGTCCACATTTGCCTTGGTTGTGAGGTAAGGCTGCAAGTAATATTTTTTGACTTTTTAAAAGTCAAAAAAGTTAGACTAGCTTCAGGGACCATCTCTGTTGCCTGTCTTCTGCATCTGTACAAGGATGCTAACATGATGAACCCTCTGGGCATTAATAATAGATTCCTCAATAGTTTCAACAGTAGGCCGCAGTAGCCTTCAAACTCTACTGCCTCAAGAAGCTCCGTTTGTCTTTTTATTGCAGTGGGAGCTAAGACATTAAAGCTGTGGCAGGCTTGCCTTGTAAGTCCACTACGCTGATTACAATCTAGGACACTGTTGACACAACTTGAACATATTGACTACCTCTCTTCCAATTTCACTTCTACTATCCCAAGACTTATTCTTTGCTAGGCAATTGTGAATTACTGCCATATGCTTTAGCGCTATGCAAGGGTTTAGGGTTTAAATGCCTGTGGAAGAATTCCTACTAGCCGCAGAAAGGAAAAATGGCTGCAAAGCACTAGAGCTATTAGTTTTTTAATGCCTGCTTCTCTGAGGTTGCTTCTGTGGTAATTAATGCTTGCCTAGGTAGCGGGCATGTTTGAATTTGCGGGAGCCATGTCTCTGGGAGCTGCTGTGGTGTCCACTGTGGAGACCTCCATTGCTGATGTGTCAGTGTTCACAGACCAGCCAGGTAGAGCTTATTAGCTTACACTGCTGTACAAGTGTCATTGCTGACAGACCATCTAGGTTAGGTTCAAGTCATGTAGCTGGCATGTACAGGCATTTGCCCTAGTAAGATAATACTCATATTTGGACAAATGGCATGATCCCTTTGAGTCCTGGGGATATCAAGTTTTTAATGAGAAGCATTACAGGAGTTGATCATGACATGACTCTTCCTCTGTTTTTGTTCCTGCAGCTGCTGCTCTCTGAATACTGTAGTTGGCATGCTTTGTTTTCTGATCACACATGTCAGTTTCGTTGCTCATTTTGAGCACCTTGCCTATGATCATGTGTCGTAGAGTTCTACATGTACGGGATGTTGTGCAGCATGGCTTCAGCAGGAATCTGGGTGACAACAGCCACTTACCTAGAGCTTGCTGTCTCCACAACGCATTCAGTTGGTAAGCTCATCATTGCTACGAGCATGGTGTGACATGTTCAAATTCTTGGTATGCTTGCTGGTTGCCCAGGAACATTCGGCAACATTTTATTGCAAGAGATTGTCCTGTTTAGTCCTGAACACATTTTGTAGATCACTCATTGATGCTAGCGTGTTTCTTGGCTTCTTTAAGGATCAATGATGTTTGCTTTAATCAGGATGCAATTCGAAGAACAAGTGGGTGCATGTCACAGCATCTTACTTACCTTCTCTACTGTTTATCAATTACTGCCAGTATTATCTACTCATCTAAGTTATGAAGGATATGTTCCCTTTATTGAACATTCAGTTGGGGCAATCCTGGGGTTCACTTTTGTGTATTCTGGCTACTCTGGTGTCCTCTGGGCAACTCCCACTGTGGATTTCCCTTTCTACAAAGGTAAGCCTGTTGAAGCATATTGCATGCCACATCAGATATCAGACTTTTTGCTTGAGCCCTCCACTAAACAATTCTGAGAAGACTTGTTCCATGATTATCACCCTTAAATGAGTTTCTACATTTCTCAAAATTTCTAGGATGCTGTCTCTGGTAACAATCCAAAACTTTCCTGCACTTGACCACTATCCCCTTTATTGACAGGTATGGTCCCTATCGTGATCTCCTGGTTCACCTCCCCCGTCATCGCTGGCTTTGTGGCTGCTATGTTCTTTTTGTTTAACAGGTAGTTGATTGTCAGCATCTGTGTAAGTTAATTAGTTACTAGTTACTCGCCTTTAACGTGCATTGGGTCCGTATATCATGTACAAAATCCATACATCATGTACAAAATCCAACTTGTACACATCCCTTGTCAGCAAGCGATGATGCTCCTTGTTTCTTCCTGCAGTCATGCTTGCTGAAGGTTTCCAAGACTAGGAAGAAATTACTTCGTGTATCATTTCCACTTCATGTCCATGAAAATCAGGAGTCTTGCTATTCTTTCACATGCAGGGCCTTTATTTTAAGGAAGCAAAATAGTACTCAGCTGGCATTCTTCTCTCTTCCCTTCCTCGTTTTGATCGCCATCTTTGTGGACCTTTTTTTTGTTCTGTCGAGGGTATGCAGAACTCGGCTAGACCTGCTAGCCTATGTTGGGTTTAGGGTTAAGGGAACTCTAGACCTGCTAGCCTATGTTGGGTTTAGGGTTTATGGAACTCTAGACCTGCTAGCCTATGTTGGGAACATTTCTACATCAATGGAGGATGTGTTTGAGTTGGTCAGCTTAATGATAACTGAAGTGTATCTCTAATGCCTTGGTAAAAAGGGCATTTAAGGTGCTGGAATCTCCTTTTGAATCTTTTCAGGGTGCTCACATTTCATGGAGCTATCAGGACTGTGCTTGGGTGGCTGCAGCTGCAGCAGCAGGTGCTGCCCTCCTCTCAGCCTTCACCGTCCTACCACTACTCATGAGGCGATTCAGACATAATATGGACAAGTGGGTGATGACGTGTCACAGCTATGTATTTCACGTACTTCCCCAATCTTGATCTTTCTCTTGGCATTGTCAAAGTGTGATATGCCAAGGCTCACACTTCCCAACAAAAGATATTTATTTATAAAGTGCTGTCATGAAATAACAATTATTATTCTATCCATAGTCCCCATCATCAAACATCATTAAACCACTATCTGACCTCAGCTGTGTGAATCTGCTGTGTAGAAAGAGGAGTATCACATCAAGGTCATCCTTAAAGTTGTCTCCTCACCGGCGTGCATCTCTATTTGCGACAACTTCAGAATGCAAGGATGTACATGCTCAAGCCGCTGATATAGTAGTTGATATGACTAAGCACCGTTTATGGCCTGATCCTCTGTTGCTGAAAGAGAGTGCAATGGAGTTGGGATCCAGACCAAGCATGACTTACTCCTCAAATTCAGCTGGACTCAACGACCCTGAACAGCTGGCAGTGATCAGGGAGGAGGGAGGTGCAAGTAGAGTCTGGGATGATTATGTTTCAGACCCAAACAGCTGCTCTGAAAGAAAAGAAAAAAGTCAAGTCTATGACACATCGCAACCAGGAGCAGTTTCCTTAATGGAGGCAGTTGTCCCTGCTGCTGATTTGATGGAGGCAGTCGTCCCTGCTGCTGATTTGATAGAGTCGGTGGTCCCTGCTGCTGATTCAGTGTCTGCATCTGCTAAGTCAGTGTCATCTGCCGAGGTTGCTTTCAGAAGTTGCGCTGCTGCGTCTGAAATGACACAACTAGTCAATGCTGAGGTGGATGATACTACAGCTGTCTACGCTGCTTTCATTGCTTCTGAATCAGGAAAGGAAGCTATGGCATCCATACCTCTAGGACTGAAGTCAGCTGTCTCAAATAACCTGGTCAAGCCAGGGAATTACAAGGCTGAGGCTGTAAGTGATGCTTGTAGAATGTGTGTTGGGTTGGAAGGAGAAATGAAAAAGACAGGGGAAGTAATGGAGGTTGACACTGCCCAGATATCACATGGTGAATCCAAGCTGGATGATGGAGTGGCGGTCATGGTTGGAGTGTGGGAGAATGCTCTGGGTGACCAAGGAGATGATGACTCCTCTGATCCTCTACACAGCACTCATCATGGGGGTAAAGGGAAGATGAAAGAGCTGAGAGAGCAGCTGAAAGGAAAGCTTAGCATGGCGAAGGAAGCTTTCCTACATGGCGTGAGGCAAGATATATTTGAGGTATGTTTTAAGGGTTGTACATCATTGCTACATATGATCTCTGGTCAGCACCTGTTACTTCATCGATATCACTGCCATTGGTCTATTTACTGCAGGGTGCTGCAAATGTCTCCTGTATCCCTGATGATGCCCCTGAAACTCTGTAGGACATTCAGCATGACCAAAGAGTGACAGCCATGCATCAGGCTGCAGAGTTGTTTGACCCTGAGACGGAAATGGTGTACAAGTACTTGCAGGTTTGAGGGAGTGTTAGTAACTGCACGCAGTGGCCTCGAGTTGTGGCACTACTGAATGAATGAAAATTTTCTTCAGGATGTCTTTCCTGATGTTGCTGAATGATGCAGTCCTGATGATGATGCAGTTACCAACCTACATTCATGCTTTTGAACAGGTCCTCTCTGCTTGCTGTGTGTCTTTTGCTCATGGCTCAAATGGCATCGCAAACTCTGGTGAGTATATCAACCAAACTGCACCCTGTACAGAAAACTGCAAGGTAACAACTCTGGTGAGTATATCAACCAAACTGCACCCTGTACAGAAAACTGCAAGGTAACAACTCTGGTGAGTATATCAACCAAACTGCACCCTGTACAGAAAACTGCAAGGTAACAACTCTGGTGAGTATATCAACCAAACTGCACCCTGTACAGAAAACTGCAAGGTAACAACTACGTACGATCATACGCCATGGTAAATTTTCTGATGGCTGTAAATTGTAGTCACATTTTGATGTAGCATGAAACCTGAATGAGATGCACCCCTCTCTTCTTCCTCAGTTGGGCCCTACTCAGGCATCTGGCATGTGTACCGCACATGGACATTAAGCACCGCCAGTACAGAGAGATGTCCCTACTGGATCCTGGCCATAGGTGGTTTTGGTATTGTGATAGGGCTGTGGACTTATGGTTACAAGTGAGTGGTGCAGCTACGTATGACTCCTCTTCAGGAGAGCTCACCATGATCATGCGCATCTGATAACAACCATTCAATTGATGAGTATTTCGGCATGCTGAGCCCCTTATGCTTGGTGAATGTTTGTGGAAGCAGGTTTGAGAGCCAGGGAAACAATGTTTTAAGAGTTTATTAAACTTTTAGTTATGTGGCTATTTTTTAGCTCAAGCTCAATGTGCTATAAAATTCCACAAATCTCCACACATTGAAAAGTGCGCACTCATTTTTTATGCAGCATAATCCGAGCTCTGGGGGTCAAAATGGTCAAAATTACACCGTACGCAATGACAGCTTTCTGATACAGCTTAATAGATAATTTTAGAGAACATAGTAGGGGCATGTAGGATATGTTGAAAGAGAATCCTTGCATGTAGGACATGTTGAAAGAGAATCCTTGCATGTAGGACATGTTGAAAGAGAATCCTTGCATGTAGGACATGTTGAAAGAGAATCCTTGCATGTAGGACATGTTGAAAGAGAATCCTTGCATGTAGGACATATTGAAAGAGAATCCTTGCATGTAGGACATCTTGAAAGAGAATCCTTGCATGTCATAGCCTGTGGTTACCTTGATTCTGCAATTCTGATGATGTTATGACTATGTTTGCTGATCTTCCAGCCTTCTGGGAGCCTTCCAAGACCTCTCATCTCCGCGGTCTTGTCAGCAACCCCTGAACCCTAAACCCTAAACTCTTGCTGACAATCATGTGCAATCAGGTCTAGAGGGTTCTGTGCAGAGCTGGCGGTGGCCTTCACAATTACTATTGCTTCTGCTTTTGGGCTGCCAATATCAACTACACATTGCATTGTATGTGGGGACATAAAATGACGAACTGAAACTAACTGCTTCCATAGCAGTGCCAAGAATGTCTCATAAACTTCATGAGACTTATAGCTTCCTCCTCAAGATCTTCCCTCTTACTTCATGCTGCATGTTCACTCGTTTGATCACATTCGACTCCTGCAAAGTTCCTTAAACTTATATTCCATTGCACATGATCAGGTCGGGGCTGAAATAGGTGTAGGTATGTGTGAAGACCTGAGTAAGGGTACTAATTGGCGATTGTTTTTTAAGATAGCCACTAGCTGGGTGTGTACCATCATCATCACCACCCTCTTGTGTGCTACACTGTTCTCTCAAGGTAATACATGGCAGCCATAATGTGCGCAGTTCAGTTCCTATCCCCTGTTTTTTCTATATGCGTGGCACAGGCGGTTGACACTAAGCATTTTTACTCACAAGGAATGCAGAGGAGAGCTGCTGTGAGCATGGCACTCTTATTTGCCTTCATAGGCTCCTCTCAAACATGGATTGCAGTTTGACTGCCTCACTTCCTCTCACGTCTCACTTCCTCTCCTAAATCAGGTGCATATGCTCCCAGCATCATCATGGCAAACCAGATCAATTCTTTTGAGGACACCTTGGCGGTTGCAACTGCAACCAACTGTAACCTACTGATAGACAACATTCTGTACATGAACAAAACTTTGGGCCGGTATGAGATACAAAACCCTCAATCACTGTACCCTACTAAGGCACTCAAAACACTGTTGATACATTCTTGGATAGCATGATGTGTCAATGACATAGCAGTAGGTGAATAATGAAAATGCAAGTCTCAATAAACTTGTTGCGCAGTGTACCTCAACAGATGTTCACAGCCGTAACTAGGTGCATGAGTTATGAGGTTCTCCTGATCTTCTCTCATTCACACCTGCTGCCCCCCCACAGGTATGATTCAGCTCTGGCATCACAAGTCATGGACCTGCAAGCTTTCCTTTCTTACATCATGAACACAAGTGCAAATGGAGTCATAGAGACAGGGTCCATGATTCAGTGAGTGGAAATGGAGTCATAGAGACAGGGTCCATGATTCAGTGAGTGGAAATGGAGTCATAGAGACAGGGTCCATGATTCAGTGAGTGGAAATATCCTGTTATAACTGTTATTTGCTGTCATACAAATCCTAACATGATAGATAATCTCATTACCGCCTGCTGCTCTCCAAAGATCATGTCATGTGAGAGAAATGTGCCGGACAATCGATGCACTGTGTAGTTAGTGGACTATAATGCCACAATAGGTTTTTTTTACTAAATGCAATTGTGCCCCTCTGTACTCTTTGGAGTACCTCAATTGGCCACGCTGGTTTGCCCACTCTTCATCTCCTTCATGTCTTAGAATCATGATGCTAGGATGTTATGATGTCATACTCAACTTCTTATATCACCGCATTGCCTCCATATCTACTCTTTAATATGTTGTTTTTTGCTGCAAAATGTTCTGCTTCTTGCTGTAGGGTGTTCAAGCAATCTCAGAGTCTGATTCGAAATCATGCGGTGGTTGCTGTTGGTTACAACACTTCAGGACCTGTGTACAATCTGACAGAAACCATCATACCTGTGCTATGAGGCATGAGCAGACTATGCATCAATACCTGCCAAAGATTACTGCTAAAAGCTGCTTCATGAGAAGGGAAGGGGAATCACAGAGGAAGTATGAGGAAGTATGAGGGGGCTGCGATGTTAAGCTGGTGTCAAACATACATAATTGACAAAACAATCCAGTGCTATGTTTTTTTGCATTTTGCATTTGTTCTTGCATGAGGAAACTTGGTTTGGTAACAGGTCATCAAGTTGGGATGACACTACTGTACTAGTGTCATGATTGTGTCATTCAGCTTATTACACGATATACCAGAACTGAGAAATTGATAGCTCAGCATTACTCATGGATTTAGAATTTGGCCTGTAATTGTCAATATCTTGAAACGCAATATACTGTAGCAGTACAAGACGTTTCTCTTCATGCAAACAGAGCAATGATTAACCTTTCAGCAAAATATAAAGGTCGCGACAACAGTAAGAAATACATTATAGGTACTCTGATGAGGTACTCACTTCATTGTCTGTCTAGGGTTCAGACCTATCTGCCCCTTCACATATTTCAGACAGGAGTCTACGCACACAGAAGAAAAATTAATAGCCTAGACTAAAGTGTCCCTACTCACCCCCACAAACCACCACCAAGAGCATGACTGAGGACATCAGCAAAAGACTACTGTGACAAAGCAATAAGAGTTTGACAATTCCTACCATGTAAATAAATTGTATTTTGTTTTTTTACAAAGTAGTAACAGACAGTGCTTAGATGCATACCAATATGCTTGTAGGTACTACTTAGTTGTGGTAATGATGCGTAGAAGACAAAGAGCCTGCTGTGCTTACAGCGCAGTACTAGCAGCTTATCATCCTTCAACAACATCAACGCATAACACATTCACATATTAGTGTCACCTGGAGTCTGAAAAATGACTGAAGCTTTCAGCAAGTGCTGCGAAGCTGATCTATGTAAATCCAGATTATCACTGCAGCTATATATAAACCTTTTTATCAAAGATCATTGAAGCAGCTGATTGACACCATCTTGTGTAACTACCTAGATGTGTTCCTGTAAGATCTACTAAAGTTTTTGGTGAGCATTAATGGTGAGTTTCTACGTTGGTCCTATGAATATATTGCTCTCTATTTTACCAAGATCATTGGTATTGCTTTGAGATAGGATCTGGGAATTCATGTGATCATCCCCGCTTAGGACCCTGCTATTGATTGGTACGAGTGTACGTACCTAATGATGCGCCCAATAAGTGACCTAAAGAATATATGATTTGAAACATTGGTGAAAATGCATTTAACTGTTGCATGAATATCCTCAGGGAGTGGAGAAAATCGCTGAATCTCCTCTGATTCGCGGTGTCGACTTCTGTCTACAGGCCTTGCAGGAATGTCCAGCTTGATCCAAAATCTTGGGAATTGGGATGATTATCAATGGATAGTTGTATGTGGTGGTCTCATGAGCTTTGTCTCAGCCTGGTCAATTGGTGAGTGCCTCCCATAATATTTTGGACGACTAATAAAGTAGCATTGCATGTTCTACCCGCATACATCTGACAAGCGATCACGCGTGAATCGTCAGCCCATAATGCCCAACTCTTCTAGAGTATATCGTTCTTTTGAATGAATTCCTGTCTTACTTTGTGGATTATGATCATGGTTCTTAAGCTCCTATCGAAGTACCCCATTTTCACACGACCATTTGCAAATGATATCCTTGCAGGGGCAAATGATGTTGCAATAGGTGAGACAAGCTTTGATCAATACGTTATGGCTACTGCTGTTTGAAGTTAGAACATAGCATGTCTGACATGATGCTCCAAACCGCTGCTGGATCTATTATTGCATTGTACACCCATGACTTGGACTTTTCAGCAGTTCCAACTTGGACTTTTCAGCAGTTCCAACTATGTGATGCTCTGATAATGCAACTTTTACAATTTCTATGCATGATTGTCAGTCGTCATGTGCATCCTCATGCATGTCAAGCGTGTTAGATTTCAAATTTTCTGATTCTGACATTTACTGATGCTTTCCATCTACTTTCCTGACGCTGCTATGATCCCTGTGCGTAATCGCACTGACCAGCTTTTGGAACCTCAGGTAAGGTCAGCTCAAAAACTGCTGTATTGTGCCATTCCTGTATACTGAAAGGATGGCGCTGATGATGATGCCTGTGAAGAAGTCACACTGTCGTCCTCCTCTCAGCCAAGGGGAATTGTTTCACACTTGTATTCAAGCCTGCTGAAAGACTCTAATTCACTCAGTTTTTAGGTTTTTTTCTGACTTGGTGAACACTGTAAAATTTTAAAATTTGAAAGATAAAGGCAAATGGAGAGTCTTGCAGTATTTTCCTCCTCAGTCATGCATCAATAAGCAGAGTTTAAACATTCCTATTGCTTCTAGAGTTGCATGAATGATCTGATTCGAATTAAGCGCTGAGTGATTTTGAGACCAAAGTTAAATCCAAATGACCTCTAACTTTGTTTCATTCTTATCTTTGTAGTTGGCTCAAAAACGCTGAAACTTTGGCAGGCTTGTGCGGTACGGAATTCTCCTAGATTGAAATTGTTCTCACAGATACCCTCCTATATGTAATTGCTTTGATGTTTGTATATGCTATTGCTAGTTAGTAGTTACTGTTGCACTGGAGCGTATGTGTCTTTCTAGGTTGAGTAAGGAAATGAGAGAAGAAGGCAATGCCCTTCAATTTGCGGGGGGATTTTGGTCTTTAAGATTTCAAACTTACATTGCTCAACAGATAGCTGCTGTCTTTGAGTTCTCGGGGGCTATAAGTCTTGGGGGTTCAGTAGTCTCTATCATCTCCAATTGCATTTTGAATGTGGCCCCTTTCGACCAGGAACCAGGTACAATAAAATCATACAGACTGTGACCATGAACCAGGTAGAATAAGATCCTACATACTCTGACCATGAATTTGGTGTCACATATTTTCAGTACTATCAGCAGTATCTGCAGCAGTAATTTGATTCCTTCACATCCTGTTGTTTTGAGCTAACCAAAATCATAAACTAACATGAGACTGATCATTCCGCCAGTGCTAATTGCCATCTGGATACTCGTTTCAGAACTTGCTGAATTGAATTCTTGATTCTCATCTGTCTTCTTTTCTTGAGCAGAGATGTACATGTATGGGATGCTTTGCAGCTTGACAGCTGCTGGTATGTGGGTAACTCTAGCATGTTACCTCAGTGTGGCTGTCTCCTCTACTCAAGCCATAAGTAAGTTTCCGTGTTGCTCATGGAATGACTTATCTTAATCCTTGACTCCATGACAGAATGCCATACCATCATTGACTGCTTGTTGGTGAGAACTGCTTGTTGGTGAATTTATTTTGAGAGGAGTTCACCATGCTGGGAACTCCTGTTCACCTTTCTTCTCGCCATGCTTCACCTGAGGTGTAGCCAGCAGGGCATGTTGTGTCTGCTTTTCTTCTTTGTTGAACAGTCAACACAACACATGGTTGCAGCAGCACTCATCCTCAATACAGCTCTCTCATACTTCTGTACCAACTGGATGTGCTTACATCCCTTCACTTGCAGTTGGTGCTATTGTTGGTTTTGGACTTGTCTATTCTGGAGGAGGAGGTGTGAACTGGTTTGCGCAAACGGCGGTATTCCCATACTTATTCACAGGTGTAAAGTGTGAGAGGTTGCAATTGCATGATGCATACAAGATTGTTTGCACTTGTTGTATACTTGGGAACATACCCCTCACAAGCACTAACTGCTTGCAGGCTGTGCTCATATTGTATCATGCATCACAAAGCGAATAAACAGCAGGCTAACTTGTGTCGACTCTCACTGCAAGGCAAGAATAAGAAGATAGCGCCTGCGTCCTGTTACATAGTTTTAATAGGCGCTCCAGATTATATCACGTGGTCTCTGACATCAGAAACCTGCTGTTGTCATCACCAGGCATGGTACCGGTCATCGCTTCTTGGTTCATTGCACCCTTCCTGGCAGCTGTAATCGCTGCCGTTATCTTTCTCATTAACAGGTAGTATGTGGATCAAGTATGGATGATGCAATTGAATCTGTGTCTTTCAAGCTTAATTTACATTTTCCTTGTTAAAGCAGAAAAGTTCGTCCCATTACGCCAGCAAGGCTGTCATGACATTGAGTTCACCCTGTAAATATGAAATAAATTGTCATCTGATTTTATCTTCCTCGACATTTCAGAATAGCATGTTGCTTAAAGCACAGCATATCTGAATCACAGATCTTATGTAAGTCAAAACTCCCAGCTGTGTCAACAATAATGAATTAAGCATACTACACAAAACATGTCTCTAATTCTGGGTTTCAGACAACATCCTGAGTTGTATTTCTGTGTCTTGGCTAGGGCATTAATACTGAGGAGTGAGAGAAGCACTCAGCTCGCAATGTGGTCCTTGCCAGTACTTGTGCTGTTCACAATGTTCATAAATATCTTCTTCATCCTGATACAGGTACCTTAAATGTGACGTCGCTATGAAGGCACCAATCATTTCAATGATAAAACTTCAAAAATTTTGAAGTCCGCATGTCAGAACGGGTTTTTCTCATTACCTGTACATGAATGACTGCTGCACCAAGCAGATATCTGCGACTGTGTTCTTGATCCTTTCACCGTTTTTGCGTTGATAAAATCTGCCTAATTTGTATGCCGCTCCAGGTGGTTCCAGTTTTTGCGATATGTGCGACATGCATTTAACGCTACTTCTGGCAATATTTGTAGGTGCTGCCAAAGGGTGTAGCTGAGAGCACGTCTGCCTGGATAGCTGCTGCTGCCGCAGGCGTAACAGGCATTCTTGCAGCTCTGGGTCTGGTACCAGCCATTAATTATCGCCTGAAACAGGTCATCAATAGGTCAGTCATTCCTGAAGCTACAAAGCTACATACAAAATACCTAACACTGAGTCTACAAGCATGTCCACGCAAATGCTTCTATTGCAATAGGTATCCATAGGGCTGGTCCTCCTTATGAACATTGCCTAGATATGGGATTACTGTCAGATATGAGGCTGATGTGATTATTTGCATTACGGTTGCAGCTTGATCAGACTTATCGTGTATCTATGGAGCAGATTCTGGAATGAAAGAATTTTGAAAAATGAAAATCTTTAGGGTCATGCGGTAGTGCAGCAGACATCTGTGTAGTGGCTAGCCTAGAAGATGGCAAAAGACATTGTGTACCTCATTGTGTATTGCATCAGCACCTTGTGTACTTCATTATGCACTACATAAATGTAAATTAGGAACTTAGCTTCAAAGAGGAAAGATGACCTTGAGCTGAAGCCGATTGCTTCTACCTTGGTTGTTGGGACAACTGGGCAAGTGGCATCATGTCATGAGCACTGTGTGCTTATGAGAGGAATTAAGGTGACTAGACATGACATGGCAGCCTGCAGTGCTGGTAGTTGCATCCTACCTGAGCTCCCTGCTGGACACAACATCCATTGTAAAGAATATATAGCCGCTGCTGATCATCATGATCATCGTGGTGATGCTGAAGCATGTCATTTGGAACATCATGGGGAGATCACATCAAAGCTCTCTGCACTAGCGCTGACTGTGTTCAGCTCCAGCAAATTGTTGGCATATGACAGGGCCATCGGCAGTTCACAGAGGAGGGCACCAGAAGGAGGTACGAGCCAGGACCCCCCTTCAGTACATGCCAGCAGCCGAGGAGAGATAGAAGAGGGCGAAGCCAAAGAGCCATGTGTTGTACACAAACATGATGGCGATCCAGAAATGCGCCATATTGATTCTCCAAGGTCTGCAGGTATCAACTATCTGCAACAGACATTGCCTGCAGCCACAATAGAGCTCAGTCCTGAGGTCAGCATCTCAGTAGCTGGAGTGCAAGCTCAGTACGAGCACAGCATCAGAACCGCTCCTGTGCAGCAGCAGCAACACTGTATAGCTCACCTTGGAGAGGACAGACAGCATGTTGTGAAGGATGATAATGAAAGCTCATCGGTATGTAGGAGCTCCTCATCAATTAAAGGATGCTTTGATGAAGCTACTGATCCTACTACTACTCCTCTCAGCTTCTCATCAATTAAAGGATGCTGTGATGAACCTGCTGATCCTACTACTCCTACTCCTCTCAGCTCATCAGTATGTAGGAGCTCCTCATCAATTAAAGGATGCTGTGATGAACCTGCTGATCCTACTATTCCTCCTCTCAGCTCCTGTCAGAAGTGCCAAGTTCAGGCTGTATGCTACTCACAAGCTACCATTCCAGCAGAACCCAATGCATCATCCTCATTCCTAATGGCTACAGAGAATGAGAAGTCACTCCTTGCACACATGGCAATGATAAGGAGCGGGTCAAGGACCAAGGATGGTACAATCCTGCAGGACATTGTAGCAGGAGGACAACCAAATGAAGCTTTGGAAAGAGGCCTCTCCTCTGCAGGACAACCAAATGGAGCCTTGGAAAGAGGCCTCTCCTCTGCAGGACAACTAAATGGAGCCCTGGAAAGAGGCCTCTCCTCTGCAGGACAACCAAATGGAGCCTTGGAAAGAGGCCTCTCCTGTGCAGGAGGAATGTCAGCTGCCCAGATAAGTGTGCCGCCTTTCAATAAGGATGTATCAGCAGTTACAGTAGTTGGGATGTGGGAGAACAATGCAGCCGCAGCAGTGGTGGCGACAGCAGCAGCTTCTGAACAGCCGGAGCCCCAAAGTGCAGGCACACATCACCATGGTGGTGGATCTCCAGGGTTCAGCTTGACCCTCACTGGGGCAACGGCAATGGGGAGGGTGATTGGGTCAGGGTTTCGAGGTGTTCAAGCGGCTGTATTGCATGGTGTGACGAAGGACATTCACCAGGTGCGGACTGGATGGATGTTCTAACTTTAAGACTGTTGTGAGCTGCTGCTATCTTCCTGTAATTTGTCTTTTATTCTGACTAGTGGTATGAGCTTGCTTCATAATCTACGACTCAATCCCAACTCAACAGTCTTTATCAGGTTCAGGTACGTGGCTCTCACAGAAGTTGCAATCTCTGCTGAATACCACCACTTGTGTGGCATGCAGGATGTGGAGGGTACAAGCAGGTCCATTGAAATGCACCAGGCAGCAGAGATTTTTGATCCCAAGACAGAGGTCATTTACAAGTATCTTCAGGTGTGAACCGGAAGTATGAATTTAGTACTCCAGTGTGCAGCTCACTTACAAAAGTGAGTACAGGATGTCTTTAAGAAAACAGTAAAAAGAAATTACTACAGTCAGTACAAGCATTCTTATGCTGAACATGTTTATTCCATCTCAACATGATTTAAAGGTTTCAGAAATATCCTCCTTATTCATCCTTCAATGGAGGACATATAGGTGTTGAGCATGTGATGATCATTGAATGGAACTCTATGACTGCAACTGCAAGATGATGATGTTTGAACTCATGAGAAAGAGGGTTTGATTGCTCCCCATAACACCTGTGAGGACGTATTGGACACTCAACTGGAGTGAGCCTGATGTTCAGCACTTACATAGTGCTCGTCATCTGATTGATCATGCAGGTGTTCTCTGCCTGCTCGGTTGCTTTTGCGCATGGTGCAAACGATGTCGCAAATGCTGGTGAGTGGACTCTCTCGTCAGCTTATTAAATCACTCATGTTTCTACTTTATAATACCTACATACAGAGGCTACAAGAATGGTTGCCTTGACAGGCAAGGTACATTCAAAAGTACTGCAGTCATGATATTTTGACTGTCGTCATTTTCTGAGGTTTTCATCGTCATTGCCAGGTCATGAAGGTCACTTGCTGCTACCTAGCTCTTCCTTTCCATGTCATTGCAAGGATGGTGCATTCATGAAGGTCACTTGCTGCTACCCAGCTCTTCCTTTCCATGTCATTGCAAGGATGGTGCATTCATGAAGGTCACTTGCTGCTACCCTCCTTTGATATGGATGCAGTTGGACCATTTGCAGTCATCTGGTACATTTACCGTACTTGGAGCATGCCTCAAGTAGATACACCATGCCCTTACTGGATGCTGGCAATGGGGGGTGCAGGCATGGTAGTGGGGCTGTGGACTTATGGCTATAAGTGCGTTACATCATGTCAGGGACTCATAGAACTTAGCAATAGACATTGACTTGATCAGTAAATAGTCATTTAAGCTCAAAAGGACTGGAGGCAGCACCTCTCATTGAAACGCAGCAGCTAACCTGCAAAATATTGCAACATGTCTACTCATATCCCCCCCCCTCTGAGCCTTATGTAATAAGCCACCTCACAGCCCCCCAGTAACAGACCTTGCTAATTTCAGCAACATCGTTTTGCAGTTATGGCTGGATCCAACTTATGGCTGGATCCATCCCCCCAATAACAGACCTTGCTAATTTCAGCAACATCGTTTTGCAGTTATGGCTGGCTCCAACTTATGGCTGGATCCATCCCCCCAGTAACAGACCTTGCTAATTTCAGCAACATCGTTTTGCAGTTATCCCCTTTTTCACAAATGCCTCCAGTGAGCTTGCTATCACTCTTGTGCGGGCTAAGGGCGTGATGCTCATGTGCATGGTCAAGTGCTGGTGGTGAAATACTCATTTGATGTCCATTCTTTTTCAATCTTAACTCTTTGCAGTATCATGAGGGCGGTTGGAGTGCAGATGATCAAGGTGACCCCATCTCGCGGCTTCTGTGCTGAGCTGTCTGTTGCTATCGTAGTTACGGGGGCAACCTCTCTGGGTTACCCTGTCTCTACCTCACAATGCCTGGTGCGAATAATGTTCAATGGGGCATTCATTTCTTTGGATTGAAGGATTATGTCATCAGGTCCACTAGGGGGGGCCAGTTGAGACTGTTTTTCTTCCTGAATTGTTTTGGAGACAAGAAGAGAGTTTGACTCCTCTGTGACAACCTGCCAGCCCTGGCCATGCTCATCATGTCAGTTCTCCTGAAGATCTCTTGTGACATGAAAACTGATGTACCTGCTATCTTTTACAGATTGGAGCAGAAATTGGAGTAGGATTGTGTGAGCGCAGCCGCGGTCGAAGTGTGAATTGGAGACTGTTTCTTAAGATGTTAATCAGTTGGTGTGTCACCATGCTGGTCACTGCCACACTCTGTGCATTCTTCTTCTCCCAAGGTGAAGCTTAAATGCATAGCTGAACTGAAACATAAATCCATTCATAAATACTTGAAACCTACTATTTTTGTTGTGCCCTGACTTGAAACCTACTGTTTTTGTTGTGCCCTGACTTGAAACCTACTGTTTTTGTTGTGCCCTGACTTGAAACCTACTGTTGTTTTGCAGGTGTTTATGCCCCAAGCATCATCATGTCCAGAGAAGTGAATGAGTATCAGAATGCTCTGCAGTTGATAACCGAGTCAAACCTCCAAATTCTGAATCAGAGTAACTACAACACTCTCAGTGTAACTGGGCGGTGCGTGAGAACATAACATGGTTTACTTGCATTATGGTTGCGATTGCTTCAGCTTTTTCTGCAGATGTTTTTCGTTAGACTACAATGATGTCAGGCTAGCAGGGACAACCTGTTATCAGAGTAATAGGTTTGTCCCAGACATGCGGTACAATGATGTTAGTAGGTTCGTCGTCCCAGCAGACATGAGGTACAAGAATATATAATAATTATTCAATGCTTAACCTCTGACCTTTGTGATTGCATGTCCTCTCAGCTATGATAATTTGCTGGCCCTGGAGATTGGCATCATATTGGAGTACGTAAAGAAAATAACAAGCTACGCAGTTGACGGGTACTGCCACTCGTCGGAAATGCTCAGGTGTGAACTACGTAGCCCTAGTATGATCTCTGCATGATGAGCCCTAAGCTGAAAGCGCTGATCTGTTGAAAGGAAAGGGTGACTGCAGACCCTTTACCTCAAGCAATATTCAAAGTTATGTGAAAGTTTCTTCTCCATGTCGTGGACCTCTGTTCTCTTCATACTCTTGATTCTTAACAAGGGCTTATGCTGTCTGCTCACACCGTTAAAAGCCACCCTTATTTCATCATCATCATGCAGCGCCCTGAACAGCTCTCAAAACATGTACCAAGAGCACAGCCTAGTAGCGGTGGGTTACAATGTGAAAGCAGCCGCGTACACTGCATCTCAAGTCCAGGCAGTAGCAGTGAACAACACAGCAGGTGCTGAGTACACTGCATCTCAAGTCCTAAACCCTAAACCCTAAACCCTAAACAACACAGCAGGTGCTGAGTACACTGCATCTCAAGTCCTAAACCCTAAACCCTAAACAACACAGCAGGTGCTGATGATCAACTTCCTTTACCATCATCTTGAGCGGGAGGATATTTACAACAAAGTATCTTAATCTTGATAAGGACAACCGTCATGTGAAGATGGACTACCAATGCTCAAACTTATTGAGACTAGTACTTTGAATAAACCTGACAATGTAAGCCATAATGTATATGTTGTAGCATTATTTTTTATTCTAGTACGACATTATACATGAACATACGTACCTGCCATGACAATGACACGGGGATCTAGTCATGTACTGTTAAGTCCTCTTAAGATTGTAGATTTTGGGTGTTGATTGTATAGTTCGCACTGACATTATACTTTGCAAGACACCCAATCTCAAATCAGGATGTTGATCTAGATACAAATGTAAAGAGTCTAGAAAAGTTAAGAGTTAGAGTCCACACCCTACTGGGGGCGGACCATCACATGTTATGCTACCGCACTTGTCTTGGCCAGCAACACATGAGAGGCACGTGGCTTATCAATCAGGTTACAGGGTTAAGATGGGATTCCATCCATTCTCTTCATGTAGGGCTTGTCATGTCAATGTTTAGATTGTGTGTTGTCGATAAGCGAGCTCATCATTGAACTTTTAGGGTTCATGAATGCTCATCTTCTCAATGTTATTACCCAAACTTTCTGCCGGCAACAGGGGATGCAGCAAGAGATATATGGTTTTCCACTACTGGACTACTACAGCTAAACCTCACTTAGTTGTGATCCAGAATGAGTTCCATACCAAATTCACACTAAACAGTGAGCTGCAAGTAATATTGATCTCTTCATTCTAAGGAGCAGATGCTGCCGTCAGGAAATCTGAAAATCAAATAAGGAGCGGGGTGCATCCCAGCTGTGGGACCTGCTGACAAGCCGTACTACGCCCCTGCTGAAGCAGTAGTGAGGATGCCACATGATCCCCTTTAGTACCAGAGAGCTGTTGTACTTCAGTACCAGAAAGCTGTTGTATCAGGAGAGTCAATGGACGTGACGTGGAGATTGTCCTCCAAATGACGACCACCTCCATTGAGACATTCGGTGGTGGCATAATAGGTGCTATAAATCATGATGCTCCTAGTGGCTGCTGCTGGGAGTAATGAGAAGTATTTGTGATGAATGTCCCCATGCCGGCACTAGGCAGCCCTTCACTACTACGGGTATGGGGAATGTGTGAATGGTGTTGATAGAGGGCCTTGACGTCTTGATAGGCAGCAGCTGCTGCTTCATGTGAAACACTAAGCTGGTTATCTTCTGCAGAGCTAGTATAGTGCCAGCTTTGAGATGAAAATGTCCCGTCAAGTGTGGATGTTTGACCAGTCTTGGCATCCTCGAGACTTGTGATGACATCAATGCTGTTGCGTGGGGCATGCCCAGCTGTCTCTGAGCTCCTTCTTTCACATAATGCCACAGCTGCCTGTCCTCCGGCGCCTCCATTGCTGGAGGAGGGGCCACGCGAGACTAGCTGCTGGTGACTGTACTGCTGATGATGAGGGTAGGAGGCAGGCCCAGGGAACGAGTAGGCAGGCCCAGGAGTCATGGCTACCACACCCTTCTGGGTTGTAGCAGGCATCATGGTCATCGAGGATGTGGAGGAGTCAGACTCAATGTCGTCAGCTTCGCTGCCTTCTGAGGCTGCTGCTGCTGCTTTGTGTAGCTTCAGGAGCATCAGAGCCACAGGCCGCGGCAGCTGCGGCCAGATTCGGGAGTTGGGAGGGGGCAGGTGTGATGACAGCACCCGCAGTAGAAGCTCCATACCCTTTTTGCCTCCTAAGAGGGAGTACAGCAGGTCAGATCAAGATTTACAATGGTGTTTGTGGCAGTGTATACAAGGCAGTGTTGAGACTTCTCCAGCACACCTACAATCGAGTACTGATAGTACAACAAGCATGAACAACCACATGTGACTTACCAGCTAGGCTTGTCACTCCCAGTAAGATACAAAGCCAGCTACCTAATCGTACCAACTTCATGCCGTGGCCTGAAGGCATCTTTTCTTGGAGAGCAAGCAAACCAGCAACCACACCTTTGGTGTTGAAAGGATAGAAAACATGTTGTCAAACATTCCGTATAATTATGATCAGGCATTCAAATTAGCTTGGATGTAAGCTCTCTGACGTTCAATTTAAGTTCTGTAATGCAGCAACAGTAAGCGTTTGAGTCCCAGAGCTGGCATTTTGAGACAGGGAATCTGAGCGGTGATTTTTGAAATGTTTTAGTGGTGGGGACCTTTCCAGGAGAGCCGAAGAGCCTACTCTTGAGTTAAACATAACTGAGGGGTTACAGTATGGCTGTGTTACCTTATTGCCTCACCAGAAACCATGCTAGCAACTGCCTCACCAGAAACCATGCTAGCAACTGCCTCACCAGAAACCATGCTAGCATCTGCCTCACCAGAAACCATGCTAGCAACTGCCTCACCAGAAACCATGCTAGCAACTGCCTCACCAGAAACCATGCTAGCAACGGCAGCCAGTGTGCACACTATAATGGTGTTCCCAGCCTTGAGGCCACGAGTCTGTTGCAACATGTTGAATCATTACCAATCATTCTGTACTGAGATGAGGAAAGGTCACTTCCTTCTCACTTATAACCATTATTGGACAGTTAGCACTCAAGGCTCAGCAGAAGAGACATGACAGTCCCAATACTCATATTTCTAACATCAACTGGTCTGTAAGAGCATAGTGATGGGAATCCACTTTGAAGTTGATGTTAAAACAACACCTTAACAAACACATCACTCAACAGGCGGCAGTGATTGATAAGACTATTTTAAGTTGAAATACTGAGGTACCGCTCATAATCTTACGTTATAATTGAAGTATGAAGTACCTGAAGTATGAACCCAGACGTAGAAAGTGCCACACTCCCACACAGGCCCAGAGGGATCCACACAATTGACAGCTTTCGAGCAAGTATGAATCCTGTCACACAAAAAACACATGTGTGAACACAATGTAATGATGAGACTGAGTCAATACAGGTTAATAAGGCAATGGCTCTTGTTAAGGGGCATATTGAAATTTTAAATGAACTGGAGCCAGATGGCAGCAAAATGGGATGAAGAAGACATTGCCACAGTCATGTGCATGAGAGATCATTGCCACAGTGATGTGCATGAGAGGTCATTGCCACAGTGATGTGCATGAGGTCATAAAGAATAAAAAACTGATTGTCAAATGGTCACCTCACCAGTCCTGCAGTACAGCAAACTGATTGTCAAATGGTCACCTCACCAGTCCTGCATGCAGCAGCTGAGAGACCGAAACAGGAGCCAGCCTCAAGCCCACAGAGCGCTGCATCAGAAGCAGCTGCAGAAGAAGCACTGCTGCTGCTGCTGCTGCTGCTCCCAGGCTGATTCCCTCCTGCATAAGCTGCTGAGACAGCAGGGTAACTACAAGGAAGTCCAGCAGCCCCTGGCACAGCCCCGCCAGCTCCCGTTCCAGATACATGTCTAGCAGAGCTGCTGGATGGGTGGAGGACAGGGGGTCGCGCAGACTGACCCCAATGACGCCACCAGCACTCGGCCGCTGCTCAACATGGTTGAAAGCATGCAGAGGAGTGAACAGGGTGTGTCCCCTCAGGACAGCATGTTGTGTGAACATGTGTCACACATTCTTCAAAGGAAGGCTATCGATGTATTGTGTCATCACTTACCTAAAATTGCAACCAGGCCGAGGAACGACAAAACAATGTGCGCCGCGGGTGCTGCGGGATGCTCCAAATGATCAGGTTCTGAAGAAGCACCCAGTCCTAGCACTCCCACTGCAGCAACTCCGGCAGAAGCCCACTCTAGCGGCAGGAGGCGTTCCTGATGCATCGAGTACAGGTGAGGAGCCGCTAGCCCTCAACAATCCCAAAGTAAATGAGGGGATGAGAATCAATAGTTTCAGGAGAGATGCTACTTGAAAGTTGAGGGGACGAAAATCAACAGGTTTAGGAGGGGAGCTCATTGAAAGGTGAAAGTACAAGAGGAAAGGAGATATGAGGAGGAGGAATGTGTGGAGGCAGGGATGTGGGGGTTGCTCATTTCTTATTTGCTGGACTGAATTTGTCATGAATCAGAAGAAGTGCGGAGACCACCTCATAATGTTGCGAAAACATGCAGTTAGGAACAGAGACCACATCTATATCCGTCATCTTAGGCCGTTTCATTGCAGTTCTAACCATGTGAGAACTTGCCTTCAAGAAGAAGTGTGAGAAGATAAGGAGAACCACCAAACCTACTGCTGATACTGGCTGCACTACCGATACCTGTGAGTAAATGAGTCAAGGACATTCTTAAAGATGTAGTCAGGATGACAACTAGAGAAGGTGATACGTCCCCTACAGAGAGGGAGAGGGAAGTTCAGCTGTAATGAAACCGGATGTAAAGAGGATGGTAGCATGCATGGGGGACGTAAAGAGGATGGTAGCATGCATGGGGGACGTAAAGAGGATGGTAGCATGCATGGGGGATGTAAAGAGGATGGGAGCATGCATGGGGGATGTAAAGAGGAGGGGAGCATGCATGGGGGATGTAAAGAAGAGGGGAGCTTGCATGGGGGATGTAAAGAGGATGGGAGCATGCATGTGTGGAACAACTGCAGAATTGAGCAGTGAGCCCTAATTCTAGAGGCAATTTGTTTTCATACAGATGCTAAATTTGGATGTCAGGATATCATATTAATCAACTGGCTTTTAAGTATTTGATAAGGTTACTTTAAAAATCACAACTTATTCAAGACATGGAATTTACCGGAGCATTGGCAAAGGCCACAATCATTAGAACAGCCCCACCAAGGTCTGTCAGCAAGCCTGCAGTCCACGTCCTGGAAGCCAAGTACTGGAGAAAGTAGGGGCAGATGGAGACGCGGACATTATTCTGGCGATCATTTCAGCAGAAATGATAAGCTCTGCACTAGACTGCCCCACATCCATCTAAGGAATCTTTAGCGCATGCACTGGCAGATTCATGACTTACCTGCTCTATGACCTCTTTCTTCAGCGTAAACTTTGGTAGAGTCCTGGTTGCTTGCTTCTGAAGGACTTTACCGATGTTATTGCCACTGGCCGCAAGGACAGTGACTAAGATAGCGAACCACATTGTTTAGATGCGTAACCACATTGGCATCGTTCAGGCGCGCGTGAAATACAGGTGGTGTCACCCTACAGTTGTTCAAAAAGGCATTAGACCGATTAACCGAAACCATAAGTACACAAATCTGGAGCCGAGATTGCCTAAATTGCACAAATCATCAATCAAACATATTACCACTCAGCGTCAGAAATTGTCTATAATATCTCCTTTATCTCATTATGGCTAGCCTTGTGAGTTCTGGGTATGCTTCATCCTCTGCTTCCACAAGTGGTACGTAAATCATAAATTAGAACGATTTTCTCATTTTTACAACTTACAAGGCTGCAACTTTGAACACTAGAATCGACTCTTTTGTTTGCAGGTAGACACAATTGTATTTCTGGCTTAGGAAACAGCTGTATTTTCTATTTACGAAGAAAACGTTTCCATCCTCAAGTTTCTAGAGAGTCCCAGTCATCAGTTTCAACTTCAACGCCCCAAGCAACGGTGGTAAACTCGGATACGCAGACTCGGACGAAAGCTGTAGAAGTTCCTTTTCACCCTGTAGATGCTTCAATTTACGACTTAGATGTCAGACATTACAAGGTACGAACATGGCCAAAACAGTTAGCCTAGTTAGCCTATACCTCAGTTCTAGCTTTGTGTACTACGTTTACCTTTTTCTCCTCTGCTTGTGTAGAAGTTGCTTCTAATCCGTATTACCTTGAACAAGTAAATGGGCATGCGTACCATTTAGATTGGGACCATAATAAGGGAATAAACAACATTACTCGTCTTCATGTCCCTAGGTCCCAATGTTACGTTTCTTCAATCCTCTAATGGTTGTGAGCAGTGGTGCAGCATTCATTATCATGGCAAATATGATGCATGAAAATGGCCCTTCAATGGAGACAACGGTTATTGCATGTGTGCCAGTGCTTCTGTGGTAGGTTTTTTTAACTGCGCAATGGTTTTGTAATTCATTCATACTCTAGTTATGTACTGCAATATTCTGGTTCTGCGTTATGACGGTCACTTGAACTTTCTTGAATTCATGATGCCCGCAGGTATTTCATATTTCTGCATGTTCTGCCGGCCGGCTTCAAGGATTTTGCTGTGCGATATATGGAGACACATGATTTTGTGCCGTCAGCTTCTGTAGATGAGTTGCAGGAGAGAAAACAATGAACGTTACAGAAAATGTTATATGTACCCCTCGAACTTAGGAGCCTTCTCTTTTGCATTTTAATTTGTTTTATTAATTGCATTTACCCGAGAACATTCGATTTTTTACATACGAAGTTTGTGAATGTCTAGGCAGGCCCAACCTTTGTGGCCGTAATAATTCGGCGGGACAATGGCGGGACAGTTTGACCAAATACGCAGTGCGCATCATACAGTTTTCACACATGGGTCCTAATCTGGCGTAGTTACCTTCGTTAAGATGCTATGCTCTGTCGACTTATCCTAGAGATACCTTGTGAATGGGAGCTGATAGTCAGATGATTGACCAGAATTCTCGGCAAGTGTCCAAAGTATTTATAGGTGGACTTAGTTGGGAGACAACTGGAGAGAAGTTAAGGGCTTATTTTGAGAATTATGGTGTCGTAAGAGAAGCTTTTGTGAGCTACAATAGAAACAATGGCAGACCAAGGGGATTCGGCTTTGTTGTCTTCGAGTCACCAGAGGTTGCTGACAAAGTCGTTGCGTGTAAACATACAATAGACAGAAGAGAGGTAAGTTAAAAGTCCAGCTTAAACAAAATCAGTTGGAATTACTTTGACCTTTATGTGTCCATCAGGTTGAAGCAAAGAAGGCTGTGCCAAAGGATGAGCAACTCCTGCACGCAGAACAGCAACAGAATTATCAAATGCCTCCTTCGGGTCCAGCATCAAGCAGCGATAGGTCAAATAAAAGTAGAAAAATATTTATCGGTGGATTAGCACCTTCGGTGGATGAGGCCATGTTGAGACAGCACTTCGAAATGTTCGGTTCTGTGGAAGACGCAGTCGTCATGTATGACCATGACAACAAGCGACCGAGGGGGTTCGGTTTCGTAACATTTGCCTCAGAAGAGTCAGTCGACCTGGTGTTTGCTAAGGGTGCTATGCAAACCATTCAAGATAAGCCTATTGAAATCAAGTCAGCTGTCCCTAGAGATCAGATGCCTTTCTCATCTAAAGGGCCTGCAATGAATGGGTATCAGGACACCAGGTACGCAGGCCCAAGGCCTGGAAACAGCTACCCTCCCTACTCAAACTATGGAGCTGGGATCCCTTCTCAATTTAATGGCCTACCTCGAGGCTACAGCTCAGGTGCTCATCAGCGGAACTATGCTCCGACTGTACAACCTAACCAGCGGTCACTCTCTAGCAATCCATACAATGATGGGGGGTTACCTGGTATTTCTACAGGGTTCAGCCAAGCCGCTGTCCGGCCTCAAGTCAATGCCAATGGTCTACAAGGCTCAGTTCCTGGCCTACCTCCCGGCTTTGACATCTATGGAGGTGGTGCCAGCATGTTTGGTCCCAACTCACAGGCTGCACTAGCATACAACCTTGCTACATTGCAACATCAGGCGCAGGCTCACCTCAATGGGATGAACAGTGCTGGAGGAGCTGTTGGGGCATCTGCAGCTGGTAAGCTCAGTGCGTCGGCCTTGGGAGCTAATGCGCTGAATTTGAAGGCGCTTGCACTAGCTGGAGGTTTTGGTGGGGCCTTCCCATCCCAATCTGATGCCACCGGAGGGTTTAGTGACCACCAGACAGTGACTGAAGCAAGCTTGGCTGCTGCGGAGGCAGCGGTAGCTGCAGCTGGGTTTTCTGCAGGAGGCGAGTTTGGCACATTCCGCGACCCAGGAGCATACCCTACAAACTCCTCTGGATGGTCCAGCTAGAGAAATATGGAGACGATGACTAAAGCATCCCGCTGAGAGAATTGCTGGAAGAGACCTGTATCACGGAATGGCCATGCAATTTTGATTGCCACAATAAGCATGCCAACTCCAATAACTTCACTATCATTGCTGAGCTGACGTAATGTATGCATTTGCTTGCACAGCCTCTGTCCCTTTTTTTCATGCTTGTACTTTGTATACTAGACTTAACAGGCACTGGCCTTCCATTATTGAACTGACTCGACTCACCTAGCCAAAACTTTGGCTGACCTGTTGGACACATTTTTTTGATGCCCCTCAAGGTCCATTGTCTTCTCTTCAGCCTGCCCATTAGGATTCAGGTGTTAGAGTTCAGTAGAGTACATTGTTTGATTGTGGGAGAGTTTCAATCAAGATCCAGGCTTAGTCTATAGATGGAATGATGTGGAATTGTGACAAGATCCTTAAATATCTTAGGGCTAGACAACAGAGCTTTTGATTTGCGTTGTTTTCTGTTTCTGATACAACTTTGATGAGAACCATTCCTTTTGATAATGTAAATGATGGTGAGCTGTGTCTATGAGAGGACTGAAGGTGACAAATAAAATATTGAGGATATACGGACTCATGCAGATACATAACAAAAGATATCTCAAGGACGCCATACCTCAGCTCCTCGAATAGAAAGGCACGATGAAAAGTGAGGAATTTCAAGCACATCGCTCACGCGCACAACCGGACGTTTCTTCTGTAAGATAATATTTATTTTTTTATAAATTCAGATAGCAAAAAAATCCCTTGCAATATATACATCGCATGACAGGGAGTGACTATGATGCAGGCAACGTAACAAGATGAGAAACTGTTCTGAGGCCTGAAGGTCCCAAACGCAATGACGATCTATTAGAAAACAGGTTTTATAGGCAAATAATAAAGCTGAGGAGAATACCTGAAAGTATCATGGTATCACGACCCCTTCGCCCATAGCTAGCGATGTCATGTAGCTTTTAAAAGACAAGGTATCCTTGCTAATATCACAGTCCAAAGACCTTATACGCTTTTCATGCACAGATAACATGAGACAGAATAGCCTTTAACAAACCTTTGGCAACCCTGTAAAACCACTATGATAGGATGCTGATTGCTGATGTGCCAAGGCAACACACTTCTGCCATAATGAAAACACCTCGCTTACAGATCGCGGCTCGGGGTCAGGGTTCAAAGTGATCGATGACAGTTTGTCTCAACTACCATGTTTCTTACCCCTTGCAAACTTTCTTTCATGAGCCTCCATCCCCCTAAGCCGCACATTATTCTCGGAGTTACAGGTGGGTCAATGCCCAATGTGTTCCTGTCGCACTTTACTGTTACTCTGCTCGAGATATTTCAGATGACATCACATACCTGTTGTCATATTCAAAGATTTGGACATCAGTACTTTGTGAAAAATTGCAGGAAGCGTCGCTGCTGTCAAGACTGCTGAGCTGTGCTCGAGCCTTCTGTCCCTTGGTGAAGTGCGTGTCATCGCAACAGATGCTTCAAAACGCTTCCTAAAGGAGACCCTCATACCCACCAGCGCCCTGCCCTTGCTAGGGGTGAGCCCGAGAGAAAAATCTACTAGTTTGATCTCAAGCATGCCAGGCATACTTTCCAGTTGAATGTGGTCTGTGATCCTCATCTTTTACTGTATGTATGTTTCCATGCATGATGCATGACTGGGTGATTGAGAAGGGTCAAGTCATACTGCCCTTGAAAACTGAACCCTCTTATTGAAGCCACCACTCGCGGTGCCCGAACTTCGAACATCAGTAAAAGTTGCAATAAGGCACGATAAGGCTGACATTCAAAGTCATTTGCGTTTCTCTACTGATGTCAGGACCATGATGAGTGGCAGAGCTGGAAGGAGGTGAAAGTGTGGACCTGCCTTCAGTTCTAGTTAGTCAACTGTATTAGCAGTTAGTCCATAGTTAAGCAGTACTACGTCCACTACTTGAGTACTTAGTCCATAGTCATCAAGCAGTACTCAGTCCACTACTTGAGTACTTAGTCCATAGTCATCAAGCAGTACTCAGTCCACTACTTGAGTACTTAGTCCATAGTCAAGCAGTACTACGTCCACTACTTGAGTACTTAGTCCATAGTCAAGTAGTACTTCGTCCACTACTTGAGTACTTAGTCCATAGTCAAGCAGTACTTCGTCCACTACTTGAGTACTTAGTCCATAGTCAAGCAGTACTCAGTCCATTATGTCACCTGCCTAGTCTTGCCAAGAAAGGTGAAAGCATTATTGGTGAAAACATATAGAGAAGCCTGCTGTTGACCAAGACTCTGGTAGAGGCATGACTGAGCCTGATGCCTGAAGCCTTTTGGTCTGAACAGTCTATTTCGCTCAGATCTGTACAGTCACTAATAGGGAGGGATGTTCAACAAAAGCATGGTGCTGTCCCTCTAAGGCTTTTGATCTGAAGAGGTCATATACAATAGATTGCACACCGCAATAAGTCTATTAATGTAAAGGCTGATGTGGCTGATTTAGCTGATGTAGCTGATGTGACTGATAATGTATCAGGTGGGAGATGAAGTTCTGCACATTGAGCTGAGACGATGGGCAGACATTTTGGTGCTTGCACCATTATCTGCGAATACGCTGGCCAAGGTGACCCCAACCTCCTGTCTATGACATCAGCATTGAGCATCGGAAAGAGCCAAGCCATCCTTACCATGATCCAGAACACTCAAGAGGAGAGGAGATTGCAGGCATATGTTTTATTTTGTCACAGACAGCGTGCTGAGGTCCTCAAGCTTGGCTTTGACACATGTCCGAGTTTCTGAACTTTATCTCAATCAACACAAATTACCATCCGTGGCATTTATCTTGAGACAAATTAATTTGTGTTTCTTTATTACATAGGTCTCAACTGGCTTGTGTGACAACCTGCTGACCTGTGTGTTGAGGGCGTGGGATTACCAGTCAGGAGCTCCCTTGGTGGTAAGATAAAACCAATGTGTGTCTTGAGGGTGTGAGATTACCAGTCAGGAGCTCCCTTGGTGGTAAGATAAAACCAATGTGTGTCTTGAGGGTGTGAGATTACCAGTCAGGAGCTCCCTTGGTGGTAAGATAAAACCAATGTGTGTCTTGAGGGTGTGAGATTACCAGTCAGAAGCTCCCTTGGTGGTAAGATAAAACCAATGTGTGTCTTGTGGGTGTGAGATTACAAGTTAGGAGTCATCTTGGTGTGTAGGTAAGTTCAACATGCGAGTTTAGCAACACTTTCTTTCCAGCGCATGTCTAAGGCTGTGTTTGAAGGGTGCGAGGAGGATGTGATGGATTGAGGTTGAAAGATTCTGATTGTTGGATCTACAGTGTTAAAAAGTAAAGTCTACAACAAAAGTCCCAGATCAAACTGTTGAGCATGTAGTGCGCTCCCAAGCTATGAACACCATGATGTGAATGACCTCAGGTTGCACCAGCGATGAACACCATGATGTGGTCTCATCCCTTGACTGCCGAACAGCTTGAAGCATTACAGTCTTTCGGAGCTGGCGTGCCAGGCACTGTGACTGTGGTCCCCCCTGTATCTAAGAAGCTGGCTTGTGGGGATGTGGGTGTGGGGGCAATGGCTCCAGTGACTGAAATCGTGAAGGCTGTTGAAGTGGCCCTTCAGGCATTGAGGTTGAGGAGACACAGGGACATGGAGGGGACTGAGCTTGGTGAGGTGCAGGCAGCAGCAGCAGCAGCAGCACCTTATTAAGGAGAAACAGGGACATGAAGGTGACCGGGCTTGGTCAGGAGCAGGCAGCAACAGCAGAAGCAGAAGCAGCACCTTGTTGAGAAGACACTTGGGCTTGTAGGTGACCGGGCTGGAAGTGGAGCGGGGAGCAGCAGGGAGCAGCAGCAGCAGCAGCACATTGATGAATTGAGCCTCAAGGAAAGCTATGAAGGTTGGGCTTACGACATGGGTTGACACATTTGCAGCAATATATAGGTTGTGCAGAATGCTACATGTCCGTAATATGATTTTTACGTGTTCATTGCAATAGAAGATCTTGGCCACAATGGCGTCAGACATAGCATGAAAAATGTGTATGTCGTGTCCTTGGGGACATCTAGGCTCTCATTACTACAGAGCTTAAAAGAGGATTGTGACAAAAGTGAACCGCTTTTCAAGATAGTGTTAGGGCTCATCCCAAGATACCATGACTGCCAGAAGTCAAGGCTCTGCGTTTCAAGCGCAGCATATTGGCCTGATCAATCTGGGTCAGCCAGAGCTTGGCATAATATTGCTACAATGATGCTGCAACGAGGGCTGCATCACAAGCTGTCAACATGCAGCCGAACTGTAATATTTGCAATCCGCCTGTACCCTTCCAAATGGCTTGAACAATGACATGTTATTTTCTTATTTGGTTGGGAGGAGATTATACGTCATCTGTCAACAAATGACGTGCTTTTTAGTTAGTGTTCAATGCATGACTCATCCTCTTCAGGCATTGAACATAGTGTTTACTTTGGTACTAAGGTACTAAGCAGCCATAAAAGTACTTTTATCACCACGATTAGCCTTGTGTTTCAAATGAATAGAGCAAACGTAGCTCCCAGTTACTTGAAAGGCAACATTAACTTGTTAAAAAAGTATTTATATCGAAAGAATGGCGGTGACCCAAGCTTCTGATCAACGTGATCACAGCAGGTTCTGAACTACAGAAAAATGAGTCATGCACTACGTGCTCTTGGCTACAACTGCAGGAAAGTGCTAAATACTGACTTCAGATACAAGGGAGGGAGTCCATCAATGCAGTCCAGAAATCCAGAACTCAGTCACAAACTGAACACGTGCACATCTAAATTACATTATTGAGGGCCCTTGCACTTGGTCACCATTAAGCAGTGCTGACAGTCCTCCAGAAAATATGGCCTTGCTCATTAACGTAGTATCTGGTAACGTCGTTTCTATTCATGCTGTTGTTTTGACTGCTATTAGATACAGCCACAGTACTGCTGATTGACACTACAGCATCATCCCCATAAGAGTCCTGACCATCTGTCGAGGTCAAGCCTGATGATGATGTAGCACCTGATGCCTTGATGGGCATCTGGGCACTCACAATGAAGCTGACCTGTTACACAGTGTGGACATAGTGTGAACATCAACATGAGCCCTGTGCAGAACAACTTAAGTGAAGATGAACATTATTGCATCACAGAGTTGAAATACAACTATTCATCTGAAAACTGCAACTCAGCTACTCCATGTATAAATCGACATGCTCCTCAACATTATTCCTGAAAGCAGGGGCTAAAAGAGTGCTGCATTCAGCTACAAGAGTGCTACATTCAAAGCAGGGGCTGCAAGAGTGCTTCATTCAAAGGGTCTTGGGCCTTTGAGTAAAAAATAATGTGAATTCATTGGCAGTTGCAGTTGCTATCATGTTGATGCAGTTGCGGATGCTTCAGCCCGCTTCCTGAGCGCCTGATGAAATCACAGTCACACACCTCAGTGCATTGCACCACCTCCCTGTAGCCCTGATCTGGGGAGAGCCGTGGCAGGCCCAGCTCATCAAGACTTGAAGCATAGCTGCCAGTCTTTTCAAACAGCGCCTTTTGCAGGCGATAGCCTTCCATCAAGAAGGTTCTTATTGGCCAGGAAGCATCCAGAACAAAGGGTATGGAAGGAGAGGATACCGATGCCCACTTCCGGCTGCTGCTGCTGCTGCTACTGCTGCCAGGGATTGCCTGGGCACCTTCTGGTACAGGTGCACTCGCAGCATGATCATCATGACTGTCCAATCCTGCCTTTAGAGCACTGCCAGGCCCTACCAGCTTGTCTTGGTCACCTTCTAAGGTGGCTGTGTGAGAGCTGAACTACAGCATTACAGCATAAACAGAGGCACCTTGATTTTGTTGAGCTCTTACCATAATCCTGACAAACTTGGTACCCTGAGGAGTCCTGTTGTAGGGTTTAGGGTTTAGGGTTGTTGTGCTCTTAACATGATCCTGACAGATCTTGGTACCCTGAGTAGCCCTGCTTTTCAGCAACGGGCGAAAGCACGAACACCATGCAATGCAATTCATAGAAAAGAGCACATGAAGTTAAGGTATACCATGCAAGATCATTTTAAGCTGAGAATGTACTAAATGTACTTCAAATAGCAAGAGGTCACTCCCTTCTATTACCACTCCCACAGCGAACCTGGACGTATCCCCACAATTCCGGCTTGTGCATGTTGACCTCCCACTGAGGGCTCCAAACCTGCAAGCAACATAACCACAATTGCATAAACTTGACTTGCCCTCAACACCAAGTAGCTATATGCTCACTAGCTTCCCAAGAGTATCAGAGAATAATGCCACCAGAAGTTTCTACCTATCTATTAATAGCTTGCTCACCCAGTTGTTCTTGCTCTGATCTGGGGGGTCCTTCACATACACCTTGTTCTCCTTATCCCAGGTGACATCCCATTGAACTGAGTGGACATAAGAGGACACATGTCATTGCAGCAAAAAGCCTTGCATGACAAAAGTGCCATCAACCTGATACCTACCTATCCATACTTCCTATCAACACCTATCCATACCTACCTTCCTATCCACACTTCCTGCCTACCGCTGCTGAAGTTGATCCTCCATTGATCACCATCCTTGGGTGGGCTATTCCTCATAGCCGCCTGCGTCTCATGAGGCAGGCAGCATGCTATCAGTAAAGTGCAGGTTTGAGTCGCAGTTCATGGTCAGGATATAGGTTTGAGTGCAGGTTTGAGTCGCAGTTCATGGTCAGGATATAGGTTTGAGTGCAAGTTTGAGTCGCAGTTCATGGTCAGGATATAGGTTTGAGTGCAGGTTTGAGTCGTAGTTCATGGTCAGGATATAGGTTTGAGTGCAAGTTTGAGTCGCAGTTCATGGTCAGGATATAGGTTTGAGTGCAGGTTTGAGTCGCAGTTCATGGTCAGGATATAGGTTTGAGTGCAAGTTTGAGTCGTCAGTTCATGGTCAGGATATAGGTTTGAGTGCAAGTTTGAGTCGCAGTTCATGGTCAGGATATAGGTTTGAGTGCAGGTTTGAGTCGCAGTTCATGGTCAGGATATAGGTTTGAGTGCAAGTTTGAGTCGCAGTTCATGGTCAGGATATAGGTTTGAGTGCAGGTTTGAGTCGCAGTTCATGGTCAGGATATAGGTTTGAGTGCAAGTTTGAGT
>BEGY01000040.1:410865-494947 GCA_002335675.1 Chlamydomonas eustigma | reverse complement strand
AAGGCACAAAGATGCATTGAGACTCATGCTAGGACATAGTCTAGAGGCCTGGTAAAAGCGTTGAAGCGTATTTAGCCATCAGAATCATGATTTTGCTTGTAGCACGGCCATACTAACATGGCACGAGCAATCTCGACTCTAGATCTCACCTCCCACTGACAAAGCGTGTCACAGCATCAATGAGCTCATCATCAATGAGGGGCTGGTTGGTTTTCAAGAGGTTTTCCAAGAATTCTGAGACGAACTTGTGGACAGAGTGATCGTCGATGAAGGTGGGTAGCTCTTCCTCGACAGAGTACCTATTCTTCCTCAACCACCGCAAGATTTCTCGAAAACGGGCCGCAATGTCGGCCCCATGAGTTCCGTCAGAGACAGACTTGAAAAAAGCTGTGTGTCAGCTTAGACGGAGATGGAAGACGTCCTAAATGAGGAGTTTGAACACGATGATTTTCAGGAGGGCTCGATATGATCATAGGTTCATCATGGTCGACAGATGGAACAGGAGTTTCATTATCATGTACGACAGGAACATGAACACGGGATTCAGGAGGTAATTGTGACAAATTACCGTGTGTGTACTTCAACTCCATCATGATGTGGTGAAACATAGCCTCCAACTCAGAACGGGTGGGGCGTGAGGGACGAGGAGAGCCGACACGATCAGGAATTGCATCACCATTAATTGCGGGTGCTGCGGGAATCATTTCGACCACCGGCTGGATTTCTGAATGAACGACAGGAGGGACTGTCGTTGGCTCATCATTGATTGGAGCATCCGGAACTTGATGTTCGTTCAACACCATGTTTTCTGGAACAAGAGGAGTAATAACGGCATTAGGATTACGTTTAGATCGTCTAGGAGGCATGATTGGTAATGGAAATATTACCGAAGGTCAAGTTTATATCAAAAGTGTCCTCTTCAACACTCTCGAATATCTCGAGCAACGACAGAGGATCGGGAGCTTCGCTGCCGTCAAGACTGGAGAGTCGGGATTCACCAGACAAGAAAAGAACAAGATGCAAGAATGTACGTTTAGAACGTGCAGAGGTAGCTTGATCAAGAACAAGGCGTCTGAAACCACTGAAGTAGACTCAAGTCCTATAGGTAGAACGTTGACTTACTTGTAATGACAGGTTGATGTCCAGCTTTGTTGTTATAAAATAGGGGCCAGTCAGGTGATGAACCTGATGGAATAACTTGGCTAAGTCTGGCCTTGAGCTAGACTGGATGTCTTTTAAAGACTTGTAAACCCTTAACCTGTAGTAGGATCTCTAGCCGCCAGATGCTAGTCACATCAGCATTTGGCATGGATCATGAATCTAGAATCTGGAATTACTGGAATCTGAATTTATGTGTCTTTTGACATTCTTTATGTCATTTTCGAATTGTCAAGACTTGTTACAAGAATGTCTAGAAAAATACTCGAATATTATTAAATATATTTGCAATATTTAATATCTGGATAAACTGGAAATAAGTAATACTCAGTAGTGGGTATATGACCACTACAGTGGTCCACATAATAAGTCAATGTGCAGGCACTTGCCTTTACCAAATCTTGTGGAGGAGGTGGG
Organism: Chlamydomonas eustigma; assembly: GCA_002335675.1. Taxonomy (NCBI): domain Eukaryota; kingdom Viridiplantae; phylum Chlorophyta; class Chlorophyceae; order Chlamydomonadales; family Chlamydomonadaceae; genus Chlamydomonas; species Chlamydomonas eustigma. Next base: position 493,372 of record BEGY01000040.1, on the reverse strand, counting down.
GAAAGATGGCCTAGTCTGCTTGTTAGCTACACATGCCTCACACTGGCAGGCATTTATCTGTTCCTTGGTCAGGGTGATGATTGGAGCAGTCAGACCTGACATGTCTTTTAGAGTGCTGCTCTTCAATGCATGCTGCAACTGGTGGACACTCCTGTGGCCACAGACTTCATGAAGGTGCTTAATGACAGCTGACTGGTTTTCTGCAGATGGAGAGTAGTGGCATGCAGAGGTTTGCTGAGGTAAGATGGGATAACCTTTAAGAATTGGTGATGTGGTACCCCATGCTCCATAGAACTGAAGCTTTCCATTCAAGTACCAACCCACACCCTCAGCATCCCCACGAGACTCGTATTTCAAGTTGGCTTCCTTCCAGGAGCTCAAGTTGCATGTGAATGTAGGGACATAGTTGACCTCTGTCATGGTCAACGTTGTCTACTCATTGTTGGGAAGCACAATCTTCATGATCACCTTCCCATGACCCCTAACTTCATGCTCATTCCCTCCAGCATCTCTGACTACGTTGTAGGGTCGGCTAGCACTGACAAACTCATGGATACACTCTCTAACAGGTGTGTTAGTAGTGTTAGTATGTGTAGATCCTGAATCCATGGACCACTTCATCATGCCCATGTCATCAATGCCAGGTAACTCACTAGTAGGTTGAAGCCCAATAGACCCAGCCATGAAGGCTGCTCCACTAGTGCCTCCTTGAGGTTTTCCATGGTTCTGCCCACCTCCGTTGTGCTTTCTCTTGCTATCAACAGAACCTGGTGCTGGAGCTCTTCCAGCAAGGCGAGATCGACATTCAGCCCTCATATGGCCCATTCTGCCACAGTGGTTGCATGTGACAGTGGCTCCATCCCTTTGATGCTGTGCCTGATGGCTTGTGTTGTGACCACCTTAGTGCCTGACTGAGCTTTCATGTTGTTTGCGTACTGTGAAAGCTCCAAGTCCTGTACCAGCACTGTCATGAGCACTTTTGGATGAAAGGTCTGCATCTTTCCTCCTCAGAGACGCCCAAAAATCTGCTATGTTGTAAGCATCATGCCTGGACCGTTCTCGCTCAACTTCTGCCCAAACATCAAAGGAGGATGGGAGACTTCTGATGATCTTCTCTAGGACGCTTGTGAGGCTTTTCTTCTCTCCTACAAGCTCCAGATCTAGCAATAGACGCGTTGTTCTGTTTATCAAATCGTCCATCTTCTCGCTGGGGGAAATACGGTAATCCTCCCACTGTCTCACCACATCCCTGACTTTGCTTTATAGGTTGCCGACAAAATGAGACTCCAGCTTAGACCATAGTCTGTTAAGTCTGTTTGCTGGGTTCACGGCTAGTCTAGCAGCTTTGGCGTCCGTTGAATCCCCAATAATTGCGTCCTGCTCAGCATAGCAAGACTCCAGGATGCCATGAACATGAGAGTACCACCTGCTGGGCTGCATACATGAGCATGAGATAAAAATGCAAATAGCATTCGCTCTGACCCACCTCCTCTGGCTTGATTGCCACTTTCTTGGCCGCTGCGCTTGTATTAATTGCGTTAAATTTGGCGCTTAAACCTCTGTAAACCAGAAGAGTTTGGAATGTAGATGGAACTGTTTAGGTACCTATTAGGTTTACGCCTTAACTGTGTGATTTGAAAAAGAAGGAGGTAGATACATAAGTCTGCACACTTTTTGTAATTTAGTTTCCAATTGGTATAACCATACCGCTCCTGGGCTTCCATGCCATTGCCATGCACGCACCCATGCAGCTTTATAGTGTGGATAAACCCAAGAATGGAAATGCTTTGAAATGTTCACTAGGTGTACACTAGGTTTAACAATGTTTACAATCCCTGGGATTACATAACAGAATGACAGGCACTCTCCCATGATGCGCTTTCAGGTCAGGCTAGTCAGGCAGCCTGAAATAATGCGCTACTCTGTAAGACAGCTCTTCAAAGCCTGAGCCGTAGGACAATTTACTCAGTCTAAGATTAATATTGGCAGCCTGAGCTCACTATACTCATCCCTAGTATCCCCAGGCAAACATGATCAACGAAAGGCCGCCGCCATGCCCAGCTATAGCAGGCCTCGACCCTGCTCAGCTAGCTCAGCATGAGGCCACCACAGCAAGGCTTCGTACTCCCAGGCCACCGCCATACTCAGCCTCACGCTACTATGCTTGGCCCCAGGCTATACTTCCTTTAATGCAGAATGAGTATTGCACTGTACTGTACTGTATTAAAAAGCAGACTTGCATAAGGCAAACGACATGACGAGCTCCTCTATCAGGCCCAGATTTTTCCACATAACCTATGACATCAGCTTTTAAGCAAAAACTTCTTCAGAGAGAGTAGAACCAGGCTACCATATATCATCACTAAAATAAAAATAAATGAATAAAATAATGTCACCGAAAAACGTCACATTTTCACAAAAAGTGCAATTACAATTAGGAATAATAAATATGGACAGGGACCTCTTGCTGTAACGAGAGGAATTTGCGAAATGAATAATTGGATCTAGTATATGATGTGTCAAGTGCTGATCATGAGAGGATTCGGTTTACATTCTTCCGTGATCATGTTACTTCTGCTATTACTGTTGCTTTTTCGCTCTTCGTTAAATTGATCCTTATCGAATTTCTGGTAAGCAGAGTAGGTACACTGAATATGCACATACAGTTATTCTGATCATTTACGAGGGAGCATAATTGTCAAACATGGTTGAACAGGTACAGCCGGCCACCCAGTCCACATTATCGTTCAGCAGTAGAAGCGAAAACACTGATCCTTTCATACACACTCATTAATATTTCTTGCGTTTCTGTTAATTAGCTACACCAAATGCATCGATTAGCTTATTCTTCTAAATGTACAGGTCCTGTCTCAGTTACTGCTGCTTGTTCCCTACGTTTTTCATCGTTGAGTAGCTTTGTTAAATTAGAACCACATAATAAAGCTTGCTCTTACAGAGAATTACACTACCTTCGAAATTACACAACGAGACTGCCTCTCTATGCTATGATGACGTCCTCATCAGCTGTTTGCTGTGCACAGCAAGAAAACCGGAGATCACATACCATCACTCGAGTTGCACAAACAGCAGATCCCTCTGGTGATTGCTAGCTTGAAGTTCTTCACCTCAATCATGTTATCAAATGAATTGATGAATGAATGAAAGTGATGAAGATTAAGTTAAAGGATCGATCCAAGCTGCTTGCTGGTATTATTGTTGTCTTCGAAAGGTTCTATGTGGAACCTTTCATTCTGCATTATCTTGCCACAGGAGCGTTACCTCATCCTCCTGGGAATGGAACTTTTGTCCTCATGTTAATCTCGTGTGTAATCTTCATTCTTGATAATTTGCTCCACGTACCTGGGATACAGTTTTTGTACCTCCACAATGCAAATGTTCAATGGTGGCAGGTAAATGATTGATGTATCAGAAGTCTGATTTAATTGCTGACATTCAGTAAGGGCGGATGAATGAATTACTTGTTTTTCACAATGTAGCTAATCACACATCAGTTCTGCCATGGGAATCTTGCGCATTTGTCATCAAACTTGTTCCAGTTGTGTGTATTTGGCCGGTTTGTGGAGGAGACTGAAGGTTTCTGGGGTGTCATAGGGATTTACTTAATTACTGGAGTAGGTAAGGGTTCTCTAAGTGCAGGTCATAATGAATTATTTGTAATTTTGCTGTAGTCTAATGTTCTATGCTTCTTGAAGTCCAAATTGGTAATTCTACAAGAGTTGTGAGCAAGCAACGATAAGATGCAAGTCACAAACATGTTATCACCAATACAGATAGAGGATTGCCAATTGGAATTTTGGTAAAGAGCCCAGATCCATTCTGCATCCTTATGCTTCTTTACATTATGATCACCTTGCAGGTGCAGCTCTTGCGAGTATGATCTGCTTGCCTAAGTCAGTAGGTGTTGGAGCCTCAGGTGCAATTTTTGGTCTTTTTGCGACCTCGGTTTTGCGACGTGTGAGTGAAGGCTGGAGCTTGAAGAGCTTGTTAGAGGCTGTCGTGCTTGGAAACTTTGTGATACGACAGGTGATAATGATAATGATGATGATGGTGGTGGTGGTGGTGGTGGTGGTGGTGAGGCTTGAACTAAATGATTCCTGGTATTCCTGGATATGAAGCCCAGTAACCTCGAGAGGATTTTAACATGACTCATCACATCATGTGCAAGCAGCATTGCAGGCAACTAGCAAGTCATGAACAAATGATGTTAACGCTTATGTTTAGATGCCTGTTGCTGTACCTACCTCAGTGTCTCAACCATTCTACAATGTCCTCTAGGGCCTGAGTGCATGTGTGTAGTACAGCAATAATCAAAGTGAAGGTTGTATTGCCAGGCTTGCACATCAAGGTCATTCCTCATTGATTGTCAGCAATGGAGACAAAGTAATGTTTCTGATTGTGTGCTGACTAGTCCTAACAAGGTTATGTGACAGGGTGATCTGAATCAACAGTTGCAGCTGGCTCTGCCTTAATATTGTATGCTGTGGATTCAATTTTATTGACAGACATTCAGTTCTCCATTCGCATGTCCTGACGCTAACTGCTCTTGAATGCCTGTACTACCTGTACTTTAAATGGGATGAAACTGGAAATATCAAATTCATCTTTTGCTCAAACATGTGCAGCTGCTGGAGGAGATGCGCATGCAGGTAGTTGGTGGTTCGGCAGTGCATAGTGGAGGCTTGCAGGTGATGAGTTAACATCAGTACACAGTGTGCTCCTCACACAGCGGCGCGCTTTTAACTGTTTACATTTTTGGAGTCGTACATATTGAATAACATCTGTAATAATAAATCAAGTGTGCAAGTAATAGGAGGATCATGAGAGATGCTCTATGTTGCCGGTATTGGTAATTAGGGTCTCTTGTCGTGACTATCGTGACTCTTCCGCCGTCATTCATAATTCTGGTCTGCAGCGGACCTGATTGCTGCTGTACTCATTTGTAATGTAGGTGGCACATGCTGCGCACCTTGGTGGGGCCCTGGCTGGAATCTTGCTCATCCTATTTCTTTCAAAGCTTCCAAAATAGAGCTTTCAAAAACACTACTGCTGCTGCAAAGTCCCTGATCTTTTGGATCATTGGAAGTTTATTATGAAGCAGTAGCATTTGTTAACAATGATTTCTGCGCATTCATGGACTCAGCATCACAAGCAATAATGTGTAATTTAAAAATGGCAGTGAGGTACTCAGATTAATTCCAGAAAAATATGTTTCTCCCCTAGTGAAGGAAAATTACTGACAAATTGTATTATTTAGTGACTGATTTGTAGTCCACTTAGTCCACTACCGTGTAGTTATAGGAGTGACTTCTGCGGACTTCATCCTGCTCGTAGCAGATGATGATAATCTTGATGAGACATATTCTTGACATCTTTTACATCTTCATTATGGGTAATGAGAGGCAAATAAGTGATGATTATGGATATGAGGACGCACCGCAAACTGCATACCTACTAAAGTGACACACTGCTAACAATAACATACAAGTAACAGTAATTTTCTTTGCAATAATCTATTGAAAGAGCAGATAGACATCTGGCCATCTTCTGCTGGCCATAAGATACAGCAATATCTGGTGCTTACAATTGAAATTAAATCATTCAAGTTATACATATTTCTTGTCAGGTAGTAGGTATTCTATCATTTAGTTGGCGATACTGCTTGTACACAGACATCAGATTATTACGTAGCGGAGAGTATCATAATTCATAATATTCTATGAATCAGAAAGCACAATTCTTTCAATAGTAACTTTCCTGATGAATGATCAGCAGAAACTTGCCATGCCATTCGACAGGCCCAGCTAAAGTGACTGCGATGACAGCCACAACTGATGTCGTCTCATTACCGGTCTTACGACATTTCTGGCCACATACCAGCTCCAGCGACATTAAATTTTAGAAATGTCAGTTTCTCTTAGGCTTTTGAGAGACTCAGATATAGATCTCATAAAGGTTTGTGCATAATACTAATGTTGAATTTTCCGTTATTTGAATGCTTATTCAATGATGTCTTTTCTTGTTTCAGAAGAATCATGTACCTTTGTTCGGCTTTAATCTTGTTAGTGAGGACTCTTTGGAAGATGTCCTTCGCTCCAGCAGGTATCTTTAGTGTCAACATTGCCCTATATATATTTACTCATTTGTTTGGCTCGCCGTTTGCCTTGTGCTTACATGGTTTCAGACAGATACCTATGTTTCATGTTGAAATGATAAAATGAAATTAAATTCAATTGAAACAATATTCACTGCTCAAGTTTCCTTCATTCGTACAAGTAGCTGACTCATCTTAAATGCTTGCCTTGGCAAAATGTTTTATAGGTACCTTTCTTTAGCAGCAGTAATGCAGTACCGAGGAGGCAGGTCACTGGCTGTAGATAGCTTTCTCCACTGCAAGGCAACAAATAGCGATGCTAACCCTGAAAATGTGGCCAATTCTGCAACTACATGTGATAGCAGTCCACCACAAGTGACTCGCGATATGCATGAATCTTTGGATCCTTCAGGGGATGTTGTGACAGGATTTGCAGTGACCTGTGTTGGTACACTGAATGAATTCTGGATTAGCTCAGAGCAGGTAGTACAGCTTTCATTTTGTTCATACTTGGAAGCAGGTTGGGAATGCCTTGAAAGAAGAAGCAAATTACACATGCTGCCTCATTGTGATTACTCTTCACTTCAACAGAATCCACTTCCAAAATGCAGTTGATTTAGCATGTAAGGATGCTGGGATACCTTTTGTTAAGAAATATTTATTTCAGACAAAACTGGTGGTATTGACTCATTAACTTCAAGGCTCCTCATAAGGTGTTTTTACAGAACTGTGGCTCTAATGCATTCTGAAGCCATCAGGTCCGCTGATGGAGAACAGTGACCATGGAAGGAGTCTTGAAGGGGGTGATGCCTCTTCCATCAATGACTCCTCATCACAGAAATTTGGTTCGGGCTTGAACAGTTTGGAGTCCCTTGGATTTCATGGCAGTGAACTGGCAGTAAACTTGTGTCTCCTAGTGAGTGTTCCAAGCACTTGACTCTGAAGCTAAATGTGTAAGAATCTATATTCTTTGAATGCTTTTTTGTAATGAATGAGCTCAACTACTCAACATATGTGGCCGAGCAATGCCACGGTAAGTCCTCCAGAGGTTAGGTTTTGCTATGCAACTTTCAATGTGTTCTAACAGTGTTCTCTGTCATATTATGTAGGGTGTCCTTCCTGCACATAGAAGGCAAGGCATAGCATCTGTGATGTTGAAACAAGTTATGAGCTCTGCTAGAAAAACAAGGTGAGTTCACGCCTTATAAGAACAATATACTGTTATAAGTAATATGGTGGTCAGAAGGGCACAATTGAAACAACTGTACTGAGCCTTTTTCACTTGAGTTTTGATTTGGCCTGATGAAGGCTAATTACAACAACTGTGTGATTGTTGCAGGGCACGCATGATATTTCTCCACGTCCAAATCAGCAACTCTGCAGCTAGAAAGCTGTACACACGCGCTGGGTTCCGGGTAGCAGCTCATGTGCCCAGCTTCTACCCAGTCCCTTCAACAGCAGCTGGTAACGACATGCTGTATGAATCTTCACCAGGTGCTTTAAGAGGTATAAAGAGTGAAATTCAGGATGCAAATTCTTCAATCAGATCAGTGCATGGGACTCATCAAGAACAGATAAAGGACTCCTCATCCTTCATTCAGAGGACTGGAAACGGTCGGGGGGCAGAGAATTCGAATGCAGGGTCCCAAGATGCCTTCTTGATGTACCTATCGCTTGAGCCTTTAAGCCAACAGCAGCAGGAGGCCGCCGCAACTGCTGCTGCTCAAGCAGCTCGGTCTGCTGCCTCCGCCCTAGCTGGTGGATTGTTTGGATTTGGGAGACTCTCGACTTTCTTAATGCCTGTGAATCACCAACAGGGTGTGCTGTTGTCACACAGGGAGGACAGCTCTTTCCTAGACAGCAATACTGCAGGGTCGTTGAATGTCTCAACAGCTTTGCTTTGTCAGGAGGTGTTGCTTGGGCTGCTCACCTTTAAGGCAACAACCAACATCCAGGTCATGTACACTTGCTCTTTTGGTCTCTTTCTGGCTAAGATCTTGGAACCTGTAGCAACTATTCCATCAGCGCTAGGTTCTCTTTGCATGCAACTGTTGTACACACTACGACCTGCTGCTGCTTCTACCTCTGCTGCTGCTGCTGCCTCTACCTCTGCTGCTGCTTCTACCTCTGCTGTGCTTATTGATCCCCCTGCCATGAGGATCAGGGAACATGCAATTATTGATCCCCCTGCCATGAGGATCAGGGAACTCCTCCAGGAAAACTATGTAGAGCAGCAGGTGCAACATGGTGACTCCAACCACACTAGTTCAGCTGATGTAGAGATATGGCCAATATCCCAGCACTTCTACACGATGTGCCTAGTACGTAGTAGTCACAGAGGGCAGGTACTGACACTAGCAGGCGGTATGAACAACAGGCACAGTCTGTTGGGGCGACATCATTGTTGTGTACCCAGATGGGATGCAGCTCTCAGAGACAAATGCCGCCGTGCTGGTGTGTCCTTAAAGAAGACTTTCTTATCTCACCACCTCACATGCACATCGGCTAGTTTCCTGCCGTTAACCAGATTTGTCAGCAGTACATCATACAAACAGCATCGCCAGATCTGTCGCAGATCCTGCCTCCAGTAGTTCTTTAGCAGGCTTCTTGTAAACATAGTCTTGTTAAAATACACATTTTATAGGTTTCATACCTCCAATTGTTTGTGCCGCTCAACAATGTCTACACACCCTCTACTGCTGCACATCTGTATGTGGATGCAGCTTAAAACTAACTGCCTGTTTTGATATAATTGTTTTGATAGTAAGTAGTAACCTTTATACTATTTTTATAAAAATAAGTCTCATGCCGCCAACTTGGCACCTCTTATTACTGAGCATGCACAGTTTGCACCTGAGTTCAACTAGTTCAACGCTATATGTTTTATGCCATCTCCTGCTCCAGCCGCTAGGCCAGCCGCATCGCCACCTAATACACCACCAGCATATATATGTTAGTACGTAAGACTAATGTTCGACTCCTCCCACTCATCTTTGTTGGTATTGTTGGTCTCCATTGTTCTGTCATGTGTCTTATTACTGCATGTAACTTCTGAAAAGTAGCCTTACGACGTGGCTTCCAAGAGCCACTAGTAGACAGGGCCCTGTGACTGAGCAGCGCATGGTGGAGGTAGCAGTGGAGGCCAACGACTGAAGTAGCAGAGGTAGTGGCAGAGATGAATAGCAGTAGTTCTAGGTCAGAGGACACGGCCATTCATTGAGGCAATAAGTCTCATAAGAATAATCTTCTGGTCACGATTCTAGATCACACAGGCAAAGTACATGTGTTGACTGGCTACTACTCAGTGGAGGTTCTAGAGTGTCACCTGATTCACATGGACATGCCTAAAATGCCTTCACACGAGCCGCCTTATTTGGGGGCATCACCTGATACAAATCTGCCTCAGGAGACTGTGTTTTACTTGGAGGACTTCTATAGAGCTTGGTGTCAGGCCATGTTGTCCTGGCTGCAGATTTTGACTGCAAACGCGGCCTGCTGGAGCTCACTAAGGCCCAGATCTTGAAGATGAAGACGTGCAGCGTTGACAGCGTCAACAACGTCGTGTCTAACTCTAAGCAATTTTTAGATGTGGTATGATAAAAAAGTTTTAACATGAGTATTTGATTAAGAAAAATGGTTTAAAATCTCTCTCCTGACAAGCTGTCTACCTTCAAGTTTCGACCAGGCGAGGGGGGCAGTGAACACGTGTCTCCAAAAGCTACAGATTATCGCAATATTCATTTGATACGTATCAATTAGTGTCTAAGTGACGTTTTGCAGCGTCGACACATAGACGAATCGGTCCTTCAGACTGCTGGCCAGATCCTATGTCAAGATAATAACGACGCTCTGAACTTCCAGGACAGCTGCCTCCTAGCCCTCATGCCAGCTTTCAAGGCTTCATACCAAAAACATTACCCCCTTGTTTGTGACATGAAACAAGTCATGTATGTTGCTTAGTCTTCAAGCAAATGACCCAGTGTCATGGATGCTGCATCCATGTTGTGCTGTTGTTTCTAATGAGGGCAATAGCATCGAGTGTTTGATGAGGCTGGACTATGATACGCCTGTTACATGCATCAGCATGTCCCCCTGTTGTGAGATTCTGTTGCCCAGGTGGAATTGCACTCTTTGCAGCCAGAGTTTCTCTGCAGATCCAGTAACTTTGGGATGCTTTCGCCTTCCCTAGCACTCCCTACCTACATTCCTTTTAGTATGATCTGGATGTAATGCTCATGTCCCAAAGTCTAATATCTGATGAAGTTTCCGATGTGTCTCATTCTGTGCCTATCTCAGCGTCTCAACTCATACATCCTCAATCCATGGTTTGAGGACACCTGGACTAGATATTGGACCATTTAGTGATTGTCCCTCATGCTGCACTCTGCCTGAAGGTTAGGATCTTGTAGTTGTAAGATCTTAGCTGTTTTTGGTTAGGTGTGGACCCTAGCCCCAATTACAAGCATTCAATCTCAGCAGATGTAGCAGATGCTGTCACTAACCTGGGTCATTACAGCAATTGTGGGTCTGCAGCTGCGCAGAAATTAAACTCATTGTAGATGACACTTCTTATGGCGCAACTCAATTTGGTGAGGATGATCCGGAAGATTGCTCAGCCTCCATCTCATGTGCTAGCCCAGAGGCGAGCACGCAAGGGTATTGTGACATCCAAGGTGTGGTTGGACCTGTATGTGCTCACACAATTCTCTTGTGCAGTTTTTTTATAGACATGAAGACACCAGAGCACTTCATATACTGTCTTGTGATGTTGAAGGCCCTCTAGTTGCTGGCTGTTACACACCTGAGGTAAAATGAACTGTTATATAATTTGTATCCCAATTTAGTCTCCTCATCATGTTCATGCTCTAACGCATTCATCTGCTAATTGCAGGGATGCAAAAGTGACAAAACTACTTACACAATAATTATAATGGTGATCAGCTCCCCTCAAAATCTGTCAACATCCGCATCTAAGGCAAGTGGATGCATGGTATGTTTCATGGACTGCCTTGTTTTAGGCTGTTAGCACTTCTGGCATATTATCTGTAGTTGTACCAGCTCATCTACTATCAAGCAAACGGGCGATTGGATTTTTTATTGGCTCAGCTTGATTAAAACGTGCTTACACTACACAAATGTAGAACGGATGAAGGACGTTCTACTATCTGATGGATGTTATCAATGAACTGCAGCTGTGCAAAATGCTAGCAGACACGTAGGCTAATAAAATACGAATTAGCAGAGGGTACTGGCAGCGGGATCCTCTGCAAAGAATCAATGATGAGCCTCTTTTTCTCCTGCTTCCTGCCTCCTCTTCGCCTCCTATCATCAAATTTGTTTTGGAGCCGTCCAGCTGCTGAAGACGTTATTATTCATCAAGCATCCTGCATTAGCACCAAACCATGAATTTATTGTCACAAAGCTCAAAATCTCATCAACAAGTAGTTACCATGTTGTCAGGTCGTATGAGTTCATTGATATCAACAAGTAGTTACGACCATGTTGTCAGGTATGAGTTCATTGATATCAACAAGTAGTTACGACCATGTTGTCAGGTATGAGTGCATTGATATCAACAAGTAGTTATCATGTTGTCAGGTATGCCATGCTACTCATCATACGTCCGTCTGAGGTACACGACTTTGTAACTACGGCTAGCCGAAAGGGGGTTCAGCCCACACTTTTTGGCTGCAGATGTAACTTGGACCAAATACCTTAATGCTCTTATTATATCATTTTCAGAGCATAATTTCTCCTACAAAAACATGTCTTATGCCATGTTTCATGGTAGGAACTGTTTACTGTCTGAATGTCAAACACCATCGCTATGGATATTCATAATGGCATGCAATTGAAAGGTCATCGGGATTTCTTGATGTATAATATCCATTTGATGCTCGATTATGATCTTGCGTGCATGGGCCTGTATGCACCCTGCATTAGTACATGAGATGGCGCTGCTAGTGCTGCTGCTACTGAACCAGACTGTAAACAAACAAGCATACATAATGTTGCAGATTCCTGTCATGTGGAATACAGCAGAGGTTTATCAATTTTACAAACCCTGCCATTCATGGAACTATTCATCAGTAAGAAGCTAGTTATCCAATTAATCCAATGCAGGTATTGCAGCACTGATGAGGCCCTGCAGTAGTAACAGTAGGCAGTTCAAGTCTTCTTGCTCTGTTAAACTAAGAGTACATGCTGCCAGAGATGCTTTCCATTCTTCCAGCAGGGATGTCCTGAAGAGGTGAGATCAAACATAAGGTTAACAAAGCATTCCTCTAACTCATAATATACCCCCAGCAGTTCCACAAGGGCGTTGCAGGCACTCCATACATTAGTCAACCCATGTACATTGTTTTAAGAAGAATGTCAAACATTTCTCAGCTATGAAGAAATGAGTAAGTTTCAGTACAAAATCAGATTTAACTACTCAAGGCGGACATCAGGTGGTGCAGAGCTCACCTAACTTGCTCATCATCTCTCTCTAGGACTATTCTGCTTGATGATAAACACAGCTGGCTGTCCAACCTCAACTTTTTGTGACATCTTCTAGATGAACTTTCTCTCCCCTCCGCAAAAACATCTCCCATCTTCTCTTCTGTCATCTTAACACCCTGCTTGCCCAATAACTTAGTGCAGGATCTTGTGATCCTATTTGAAGTAGCATGAGGGCCCATATTCTGTTCAGAAACAATTATTCTGGACGGTGACGCAGCTAAAAGCTTCTCAAACTCAAGCCTTACTGTATCTACATTTTCAGTGTATCGCTGAAGGCGACAGTGTACTGCCTCCTTCAAGGTTGTACAGAATACAACTGTCCGCGTACTCGGAGGCAACATATGTACTGACACAGCATGCTTGAAGGCCTCATCTCCAAACCCAGATAAGGCCGTTGCCGATTCTTTGCTGGTTGAGGAAACCAATATAGGATTGGCCTTCATTTCTGTTTCCTCGACAACCACCTCCGTTTCTGACATACCCTGAGGCCTAATGTGCTTGTCCTTATCTTCTGGGTGCAGATACCCCTGCAATGCATGGTCCATAGCGTCTTCTAAATTCTTCCAGTCCTGCATTACTTCTTCTGGCGCCAGCAGGACGTGGAGAAGAAGCAAAAGTGGACTGCTGATACAAGCCCCCGGCATTACTAAGAGAGGATCAGTGCCATCCAATATACAGCTGCATGAAGGCGAAGACACGAATGGTTCAAAATAAAAGAGGGATAAATCCTGTAGAACAACAGTCAAATGCTGCCCGCTTCTCCCAACTCAAAAACAAACTCAAATTCAGCACTTGAACATATATACATCCTCAAAAGCTGCAACATTACATTGATTCATTGAAGCCTGTATTATAAGAGACATCTGGAGTATGTTTCTCCCACCTTTGAGAAGACAGCCATCTTAGTCTTCTCCTGAAAGTGCGATTCAAGGAACTCATTAGGAAGCATGAAGTACCTGCTGACAAGGAACTCATCAGGAAGCAGGAAGTACATGCTGACAAGGAACTCATCAGGAAGCAGGAAGTACCTGCTGACAAGGAACTCATTAGGAAGCAGGAAGTACCTGCTGACAAGGAACTCATTAGGAAGCAGGAAGTACATGCTGACAAGGAACTCATCAGGAAGCAGGAAGTACATGCTGACAAGGAACTCATTAGGAAGCAGGAAGTACATGCTGACAAGGAACTCATTAGGAAGCATGAAGTACCTGCTGACAAGGAACTCATCAGGAAGCATGAAGTACATGCTGATAAGGAACTCATCAGGAAGCATGAAGTACATGCTGACAAGGAACTCATCAGGAAGCAGGAAGTACCTGCTGAATGCGATTGTTGAATAACTCCAGATTTCCGACAGCTTGCATGCTCACCTCTGTTATTGGAGTTACCAGAGCGATTGGCCCTTGAAGTGCTGACAGTCGTACTCATGGCAACCTCAGCCGCATGGATGACTGAAGTTACATCCAAGCTGACTTCATTAAATGGATTCCTAGGCGGAACAATAAGAATCAAAGCAGCAAGGGTGACAAGGATGTTCTACATCTTCAGAATTGTAGCTCAAAGCAAAAACTATCTATATGATACTTGCCTATTCTTTGTCAAAAAGCATAGTAGGTTAGTTAGGCAAGCCCTGCATAAACTAGCTGACTATACTTATAGCAAAGGATTAAAACCAATAATGGGTGACTTTTCAAATAAGGAATGCAAGAGACACTATGTTTTCTTCTGGTCTGGTTAGCAATAACCGTTTAGCATCCTGAAGTTGACTCAAATTATTGTACATAGCTGTTTAAAAGATTAATGGAGCTATTGGATACGTAACATTGCCTGCTTGATGACCACTAGTAGATTCATACAACCTAGAGCAGGATTGATTAGTCTGCTAGACACCACTAGAAGATGATATCAGACACCACTAGAAGATAAAGCATTATCTGAGAAACAAGACGATTAAAGGTCTCACTGCTCCTGGAGGTCTTTGAACTACTGTTGTGTCATCCTGACAAATCCTTGGCATCAATCCTCAATTCAATCTCTGCGGAATCCTTGTAAACATTTTTATGTACCTTCTTAATGCAAAGCCATATTTTTTGACCAGATCTGCATTGCTGTGTTCCCCATAAGTGTTGTGGACCTCAGATCCCTCTTGTATTTCAGAGGCCGCTGTAATTTCTAGCAAATCCACTCCTAACAGCGACAAAGCATGGAACACAGCAGACCTTAATTCAGAAAGTTCATGATTCAAAGAAGAAATTCAGAAGACCCAGAAACAAGAATGCACAGATCACAATGACTTCCTTCTGCCGCTGTCATCCATAAAGCAGATTATGACGAAGGAATAGACAAGAAAGCCCATTACGATAATATAGATAATGACAAGGACATGGTACTGACACATGCCGCCGCTGGAAAATAATATGGAGAACCTGGTTGATGACCAGCATGGTGTGTACCATGTCCTCCATGCTGCTCACCATTTCTACTGCTGTCACAAATTGCAATTTCAAGCCTCAAGTTAATTCCATTGTCGTAATCACGACTAGAAGATGAGGAAGTTACTTGCAATTGCTCCTTGTTAAGAAGAGGCAATGCAGCTTGATGCATCGACTCCCGAGCAGTGGGTGAGTTTCCCAGTAAAGCGGGTTCTGTCACCTCACCTGCCACAGCATGATAGAGTTGGACCCTCAAGACCGCCATTCGAAGCATAACAACGAGGGAGAATGAGTGCATTATCCAGCATGGCTAGCCGTGGGTACCATGATTCTCCCAGTTGTAACATTCATGTAATGCTCCACCACTCAGAAGTACCAGAAATTAAGTAAGACGTTCACACAAATGAATAAAAGGAAAGAAGCTCATATTCAAATAAGAATCACTTGACATGTTGAGCCACTGTCATCGGCCTGTGACTACAGGCAGTCAACGAGGTTCACCTTCAAGCACAAGCTCATCATGGCTAAGCCGCCCCTCTTCTTCTTCACCCTCTTCATCCACATTACTGCTGCCCTCATCCTCCTCTTCATCACTTTTTTCGTCAGCCTGCTCAGCTATCTCGTATGCATCAGAAAGGCGTACTACAGCTGCCTGAAAATTTCAGTAAACACTTGTTAACAAAAGGGCGGGTGACATCTCAGATAATTCATCCCAAACCACATAAAGATGTATACATTTTCTTTTGACAGCCAGTCTTCCAACATGGCCATAGGTTTATGTCTGGACGCCGGCAGAAGAATCTTTGGTATCACATGACTTAACTTGACTTGATTCCTAAGAAACCTTGCTATGGTAAAGCAGAAATACTTAACATGAGGTGAGCATCTTCTTTTGGATACCTTGTGATTGAAGAGGTCTGCTAAAGGTACCATAGACATGCCATGGAACTCGTCAACGTAGAAAGCTCTAGATGCAACAAGAGTGGCTGCCCATTGGAATCTCTCAAGAGTCCATAAAGACCTATGTGGCATGTGGTGAGAACACATATCATAAAGACCTATGTGGCAAGTGGTGAGAGAACTCATCATAATGACCTATGTGGCAAGTGGTGAGAGAACTCATCATAATGACCTACTATGTGGCAAGTGGTTAGATGACTCATCATAATGACCTACTATGTGGCATGTGAAAACAGTCATCATTTGTTGCTCATATTCAAGTAACAATAAGGCAACTTGAAGCATTGATACTTATGGTCACTAAATCACTTCTATTGAACTGGTTTGCAGTAAACCCGCAAAGAAAGAACCTTGAATCGATAAGAAGTATTAAAGACGAGGAGAGTAGTCGTTTCATGATGTCTAATCATGCTTGATAACTAGAAGTATTAAAGACAAGGAGAGTAGTCGAGTCATGATGTCTAATCATGCTTGATAAGGAGCATTTAAGACGAGGAGAGTAGTCGTTTCATGATGTCTAATCATGCTTGATAAGGAGTGTTGAAGACAAGGAGAGTAGTCGTGTCATGATGTCTAATCATGCTTGATAAAGAGTATTAAAGACGAGGAGAGTAGTCGTGTCATGATGTCTAATCATGCTTGATAAGGAGTATTAAAGACGAGGAGAGTAGTCGTGTCATGATGTCTAATCATGCTTGATAAGGAGTATTAAAGAGGACGAAAGTAGTCCTACCATGTCTAATAATGCTTGATAAGGCACACCAAGAGGGGCTTGTGAAATCAAATAGATGATAAATACCAGCATCATCAGAATTATAACTGAGCACGTATTTTACATCAGAAGACAATAAGAAACAAACATGCAGCAAGATGGCATGAAGGCTGTCAATCAGTTTTCTCTTGTCAATGAAAATTTATCACTCACTTGAGCACCCTGAGTTTGGAGGCTAGCTTCATGACATGTGCCTCAAAGTCCTCCCGTGTGTCCATGCTGTGCAGCACATCATGCAGGTTCACGTGGTATCTAGGTATCTGATGTAGGCACTGCAGAAGAGTCCTATGTCCACATGAACATCCTAAACATGATGTCTCTCATTAGCCTCCAAACCCTGAAGCCTGAGAGTTCTATGCACAGTATTGTACTGTTATCAATCTCCAACTAACACTACTCGACAATGATGACAAGCAGGGTTTGATGATAGGCGTGAAGCTGCTGGTACAGTTCCTTGTTCTGTTGCACGACTGCAAGGATTGTGAATAAGAGAATTATGTGCAGTCCATCATGTTTCTTCACCTGTCAGCAGTAACTGAGGACTCTAAGTCAGTGCCTTGCAGCTTGGCTACCTCCACCTGTCTCCAAAGAAAGGGTAGATACTCTCTGTTCGGTAAACTCTTCAAGTAGCCATGCCTGCCAAGTCATATTTGCAAATGTTTGTAACATTGCAATATGCGGCATGCGCCCTCATCAAGGATACCACAAATTGATTGTCATGCATCTCGTTGTCATCAAGCAGCCATTCCATCTCTTTCATCTTACTTGTTGCAGTGAACATCAGTCATCAGAAAAACTGCGCACCATTTAGATTCTCCGCCCAAAGCTTGCTCATACATGACAGCAACAGTGAGACCTAAGCCGCCGCCTAAATACTCCTTCTCGAGCACATTTCGACATGCCGTGGTCTTAATGCTCAAGATTGCATTCTTTGGTACAGTACATAGCAAATCGCCCTCTTTTAGCGCCTTTAATGCACGAACATGGCCAAAGCCAGGCGAATCACCCAAGGACACACTCAACGCAAGTTTGTTCCAAGAAATGCCGACAGCATTCATCCATGCTAAAAAATCATTGTGCTCATTATGGCGTGCATTTATCATTCTGCTAAATTTGGCCTATCAAATGAACTAGTTTCCAGTTATATGAAAAATAACCGTCGCGATGCTGGCATAAGTACTTTCTCTGCTAGGGATTACTTCAACTTAATGAATTCATCAAATCAATTGCCTAATTTCAAACAAATTGCTATGTTAAGATGTAACAAGATGTAAGATGCCAGAGATAAATTTGACATACGCTAGAATTGAATAATTCTTTTGTAATTGAACTGTGCCATCAATTGAACGTACAGTTTACAATACAGATGGGTAGTGGAGACAAAGTTTGCAGAATTGCAGTGGTTATTCATTATTAATAAGGCAGCATAGAGACAAAAGTGACTTTTCCACTTTTCCACTTCATCAAAATCTACAAATGTTTCACACGTGCAACGAAATATTCATATTGAACCAGATTCCGTTGATCCAGATTAAGCACATCATAATTTGAAACATGTTCTTTCTGTAAAGGTATTTTCGAGGCTAGCTAATGGTTCCGGTGCGAAGTGGTGACGACAGGATTATGATGAGCAGTAACCGTCTAGCGATCATTTCTCATCAGGTCGTAACCCTGCACTAACGAATACTGAATTCAACATTGCACATTATGCGAGGCTCCAGTTCTATTAACGCGAGGTGTTGTAAATTCCACAAGCTTGCTTGTTCTCGTCATATAGTAATCACAATAAGAGGAGTTCACAGTGTACAGCGAGGATTTCACGCCCAACGTAAAATTCATCAACGCCAAATTGTTTCTTCAGAACGTTTATCAATTGATAACAGAGGGACCCACAATCTGAATTGTGATTGTACCGTCGTCACATTGTGTTCTAGATCCCCTTACTGCTGTCCCTTCAAATCATAAATTAGCAGTCGAGCAAATGATGGCAGTCCCGTTGCTGCACTCCCTCGCTCCTGCGGCAGTTGTGAGCGCTCTTTTTCTTTTGGCTGGCATGCTCTGCGTCATGCAAGGGAAGAAGTACAAATTTACTCTGTACATGCTGATGGGAGAATCTGCAATATGTAAGTCTGTTCAGCTTTATTGCATCTTGCCTTATTTATAAGTTGTTGGAAAGGAAACTGAGATAATGTTTGTCAGAGTTCTGACAGCCTGTCCCCCCCTTTGTTCACTTCCTCTTACAGTCCGAGGCATTGGCTTTGCTGTATGCGCTGGTACCATTACTCATGGCTCTGCCAACGTCGCTGAGTCAGTGATTTACTCCTTCTTCCTTAATGCTGGTGAGCATATCATAGCAGGTGCACCGCAAACATGTAGTATCCTCCCCTTTTAGCCTGCCTTCCAATACCTTTTTAGAGCCTTCAAGACACTTTCACTCCCTAGATGTGTCATCTTAACATTCTGCTTGAAAATTACGCTAGTATTGCCTCCCTACCATTGCAATGAAATGCTTCCCAGTTATGTTGTTCTGTTTCTTGTTCTGAAGCCCCTACTCCTTACGGGGAATCTGTGCAGGCTTTGGTTTATCCGTTGGCACAGCTAGTCTCCTCTTGGGCACATGGTGAGATATCATCTGCTGATACTGTTGAAGGGTTGAAGGTTCACACAAATTTGTACATGGCTGTTGGCCAGGCTATGATCGTCCGGACCTCCTCATTCATATCACATACTATGGTTCAATGCTAATGCCCTGTTGCTTTTGAAATGGTTGTCAAGCACACGCCGCAGGAGTGGTTGACCTTGACAACTAGATGGTCTATCATCATTGATGTTGCTACTGTTCAAGAGTATTATTAACCCTTTATTGCTGTCTCGCTGTATCAATAAACGTCAACTTAAGGGACATTATTACATATTCCTGAAATCATTATTACCAAGCGCATTATAGCTTGTCTGCATCTGCTTTTGACGCACCGCCTGGTAATAGATAATCTTACACCTTGTTGGATCTCCTTGCCTACACCCAGGTTCAAGAATGCAAGCAATCAGGCTCTTCCTGATGTCCATCCGGAGAGATGGCGATTGTTCTGCATTCTTACTTTCCCCTTGGCCGTGATGTTTGGACCAAGTGAGTTCATCATCCACTTATGAGGATAATAAAAACAGCTCCTGTGATTATTTCCCAATGCTGATGTATGCAGCAAGTTATAAGATGATAAACAACTTTGTTGAATTAGATCTTCGTTTGTTGACATGAAGTTGTAAATGAAACTTGTTGAAGCATGGCCTCCCTCTCTAACATTTTCCTGCAGTTCTTGGTATTGCGCAAGTGTCTGAGATTTATGGCATCACAGGAGTCTATGCAAATTCTATAGCTCTGTCCTTAAGGAAAGCTTCCACCATAGTGAGTAGCAGGTAACATCTGGGAGAGTCACACTGATACTCTAACAGTGAAAAATTTGAAATGTTTTCAATGTCAGCAGCTGTCTTATTGAGATCTGATGAATGCTTTTGACCCTCCCAGTCCTTTTTTTACTGCTAACTCATTTCCTGGCTTATATTACTCCTTCAGGGTTTGCTTATTGTGTCCACAGTTATTGGGATCATTGCACTGTGCTTCTTTATTAGACAGCTTATCATGCGGCTGCCATTAAAACATGAGGGCCAAAATCTGCATCCTGATCGTTTGGTGAGCTCCTAATAATAAAATAAAGGTCTTCTAAGCTCCACTCATTTCTGTGTATTAAGCAAACGATGTGGTTGTACTCACAATTTTCATTATTTTTATTTGCGCAATAGATTATGTCCATATTACTACTTCGAACCCTTATATAATGTGATTTAAAACATGTTTGCAGGTCCTCTCTTATTACAATATTAAATGTTGGAGCCAATCCTGTATTTCTTGCCTCTCATCACCCAAACTTGACAAATTTCTGATCTTCTCAATATTCACTTTTGATTTTATCATTTAACTTTTAATCTCAGGTGGTATTCCTAGGATTGGCCTCATTTCTATTGTCTTGGGCTGCATCCTTCCGGGTCCGGGCAGCTTTCAATGATACTACAATACTCACTAATGAGCACCTTCTGTATACATTGCAGGTATAAACGTTAACAGGATGCTGTCTTCAGTCAATGTCTGAATGTCCTTAAAAGTGTACAGCTCATGACCATGTCATGAAATGTCATTTATGACTGCTGTGCATAGATCTGTGACTGATCTGGACATGTAGGACATGTACCCTGCTATCTTATGCACCAACATTCAGGTATTGCCGGAACTCTTGCATATTTATTTGTGGAGCATTCCTGGTTTAATGATGAAGGCTGGGATGGGTAAGGGTTTTGAAGCCTGGCAAGAACGCACTCTCAAGGCTTTGGAGGAGAAGGGTGCAAGAGACGATATTGAGGAGCAGGCTGCTTCTGATTCCAAGTTATCAGAGCTACCAGAGCAACTAACAGAACATTCCTCTGATTCTGATGCTGATGTTGAAGCTGCAGCTGGTATTGTTGCAAAACTCTCTCCACATCCATCCTTGAAACAACAGCTGTCTCTTAAGACTAGTGATAGCCTGCTTAAGCATAATGGATTAGCTAGTAACGCCTCGGCAAAGACCGCACAATCTCTGGCAGATGTTCATGTTGATGTGGACGTCTTTGTACAGTAACATCATCATGACCGTCCTCTCGCTCGTATGATAATTGATTTTTTGCAGCCATCTCATGCGTTGTAAGGATTTGTATATATTAATTATGCCGTGCTTGGGCATCTGCTAGTTTATTGCTGATATCAAGAATAAGGTGGTGCTGGGCTACTCTTGTTATTAAATAAATATAGCCCTACAAGGCATGAATTGAGGTTCTACCTAGAGAAACGGTAGGGTAAATACGCAAATCGATAGGATGTCTCTGGGAAGAGATAACCCTGGGATGTCTGAGAGATACCCTATAGATATCTACCAGGTAGTATCTATCGGCCTTCCCACGAGACACCTCTATGATTTTCCCATAGCATATACCAGCTAATCTTTGAGATACCCCCGGGAAGTCTTTGGGATGTCTCGAAGATACATTCGAGATATCTATTCAGTCTTCCCATGAGATACCTCTATGGATTTCTTACAGTTAAAGCTTGGAGACAACCCTTACATTTGACGGTGTAACTATTCAGATAACCTACGGTGTATCTATGGCCTTTCCTGGTGTAACCCTCTAGGGATGTATTGTGTGAACAAAGAATCATGATTACAGCGTCCATTTAATAGTCCATTACACTGGTCCATTTACAGCGTCCATTATCAACAATTGAAGTGTAATTTGTAGACATTACAAGGCAATTTACTGCATATATCTACTTGTTCCGTCCACTCTTATTATGCGCACTCTTCTTAAGTTGCTGAGCTGCAGCAGAACTGTGACCTCTTTTCTCCTACATATGCATGATAATCACAAGTAATGAGATAAATGAGCACTAGTACATCAAGATGATTACTCATAATTATGTCAAACATAGTCAAACACATATTATCACTTGCTATCACCCGCCCATGATGTCATGCGCATCATACAACATCCACATGTATATTACCTTTGGCTCATGCTGGGAAGCTTTACCGTAAAACTTGTCATCCTGCCCCGGTACGTTCCTCAAAGTTCTCAAGGCCAGATCACCTCGGCTCTTATCTCTTTTGCCTCAAGTCAGGCTCAATTGCCCTTGCAATGTTCTCCTGTAATGCATCCTTGAAGTTATATTCCTGCATTCAATGCATAAACTGCAAAGCATTACATGTTTCTTACCAGCGCCTCATGGTGGTAATCCTGCTCATCATTCACATCCTGCACCTCCATGGTAAGTCCTGCATAGAAAAGTCATTTATAGATTCATAAAGTGCAGATTGTTTAAGATGGATTAATACAGACTCACCACTCCCTGAACTTCGCTGCTTATTGACTTTCTTGAAGTCCTCTGCTTGCTCCACTGCGAGGTGAGCAATATAAAAATGAGAATACAAAGATTGCAAAGACATGAAATTCAGGTCCCACCAGTTAAGTATCCCAGCTTCCGCTTCGTCTCCGTTTTTGTCATGTCCTTCATTTGATTGTGAATCTTCACAAGGATGAGGTTTTTGACATGTGAAGCAGTAGCTTCATTGGTTGTCCTTTGGAGGATGTCCAGCGTTGGAAACCCATCAATCTTCAAGACCTTCAGGTTCAATAAATCCATGAAACTAAATAAAAGAAATTTTCAGGTGCAGACGCCTTGTGCCTCTTACCTCATTCACGATCTTGTTCAAAACAGGCACATTCTCTTCCTGCTTTGTAAGCATCTCGTAAGTCATCCGGGGTTTCATAACCAGCATCATTTCCCTAGCCTTCTACTTGATATATCCCCCTGAACAGTTTTTCCTAGAGTTGTACAATGCCACCGCCCGGTGCTCATTCATGATGCCATTACCATCTATCTGATCACTGCAAGACAAGGTGTAGTATAAATAGACAGATATTTAGCAACATCAGCATCACCTTGGGGATAACATCTTGAACATTGAGGAACAGTAAATGGGGCAAGTCTCAATGAGGAGAATATGTGAGGTAAAGTGGTGCGTGAGGCTGCATTTATGAGACACCTTTTGCCTTATGATTTTGAGCTGAGGCTGGTGAGTTAGAGCTGCAGCACCAGAATTCTGAGGAAACGAACCTGACGCTTCGCGATGCCTGGCTGCAAAGGCTTCGTACACCACTCTGCCTTTATATTCCCCCAGTTCCAAAGTCATCTCGAAGAACTCTAAAGTCTGGCACATTAGGCCGGGCATTGTAGGGAAAAAAACATCCTTGTCAGAACAGGCATCGAACCTATCCTTTACCCATTTCGACGCATGTGCAGTGGCCATAGTGCGGTCGATAAATTCAAACACACTCAACCTATGTTTCCTCTGCAAATATTAAAAAATTAAATTAAAAGGAATTGAAGTAAGAGTAAGACCAATTCTACAAGCTGATGCATCTCTTGCTCACCTCGCTTCGTGGTATATCTACCGAGCAGTCGCTTTCTTCTAAATCAGATTCTTTACAGAGATGGCGATCATTCTGGTCCTCATTGCAATCCTCGTTGGACATTTTGACTTTGTCCGTGATCTGAAATTGCCCTATGGGATTTGAGGTAAAAGAAGCAGAGGGTTCAACAACGGTTTGAACGGGTTGTTGATCATTGTGAATTGGGTGGTGATCGGCCCCTGGATAGAAATATTTAATCCCTTGCTTCAAGGGCCTATTCTTCTTGCAATGACTGCGTGCAGTTTGTTTACTGATCAAAGGGACATTTGTCACAACTGATATGCTGGCAGCTTTAGTGCAACAAACAATGCAACCACACCAAACCTTGTCATTGGACATAAATATCTCTGAAGACGTCAAGATAGGCAATTGCCGTCAATTAATGGCGACAGAACCCCTTAACATCGACGTACAATGTACAATGTCGTTCGGGGGGCGAGTCGAAAGGTTTCTGTAAGATAACTGTAGGTATAGACGTGGGATAATCTATGATTATCTTAGAGATAAGTCGTTTGAGACATCATAGGGTTACCCTTACTGCACATTGTACTCATGGCTCTCCTATCCAAAAATGAACGAAAGTGAGTGCTCAATAATGCTAGTAAAAAGTAGCAGCTTGTCCTCAAAGTAATAATAGTAGTACCTGCTAGGCGACTTAATATTTGGGCATAAGGTTGGAAAACATGACCTTATCATTTTAATTTATCCCTTTCCCATTATTGCTGAAGGTCAAGAAGCAGGTGAAAATTTCTCTGTTTAAGATTTCCCATCATCTTATAATTATTCTAGTCATAAGCAGCAGTTTTTACATCCCAGGATTTCGTCATCAGTCGTCATTACATCCATTAAAAAACGTTCATACCTGCCTATCAGTAAATCAATGATGGTGTTGTGCATGACCTTATTATGCCAAGTCACAACAACAACAACATTATTCGTATGTAGTCGTTACGGCGAGACAGCTTACAGGTAGCTAGGAAGACATACACAGGGACATCTACATCTAAATAACGCTAAAATCACGGATTCCTGATATTTGACTTATAAGAACACCAATAGGTTGTTATTACATCTTTATTGGCGGTGTTATGATCACATGACAATGCTTGCCAACACTTTTATTAGAAACGAGAGAATCAAACAGAGATGTAAAAGTTCGGTTAAGAATGTTTGGCTCCGAAGCCTTCAGAACATTAAGATTATAGGCGTGGCTTCATTGTTGCACTTTTACCTCTACATTTTTGCTTCTGACTGTCATGTTGACTAAAACAGTGCAACGTTTTCAATCTAATTGTCGGGCTGCTCCTTTGAGCTTGTCAATTCAGAGACACTACCGTCATCCTTGGTCGCCGCAGGTCTTTAAAGTACCCTCTCTAGATGCCTTTGGATCCGCTCATATCAAATTTGTGGTAACGTATCCTCCTTTCTTGGTTGGAAGTAGACATCAGGTCAAGCTCAAGATATTCAGACCAAGGCCCAAAATAACTCCGGCAGTAGCCACAGAATTATTACTTTGCCCATTACAAATATGTGAGCAGCTGAAAAATACAGCAGACTACTATTGTCAGTACATTGATAACTTCTGATGATGAGACGCATTTAAACAAATCATATCACTTAGTCAGTCAATGCCGTCAAAATGATCTTATCGCGTTTTCCTCTTTTTAAACAAGCAGTGATGTAAGTGAAAGGCAATTTATGATCATCGAAGCTGCAGCTCTGCTGGTAAGGACTAATAGCAATAATGTTTGAAGACCAAGAAAATTTTTATTTGCAGTACTATGAGAGGTACATTGTTGCCTGTTTGCTTTGACATCAGTGTATTTCTCAGAACCGGCAAATATGATTCTTAAATGCTTAAGGCTTGTAGCCTGAATTTGAGCTTGTGATTCATCTGTTGAGCCGCTATCTGGTTCACAAACAGGTTCAGCTTGGTCTTGCTGATGCAGCCTTCTCGGGAGACTGGAGCAGGTGAGGGAATTTACAAGGATCCTAAATCTGCATGTCTCATCTGCAGCAATCAATGACAGGAAAACAAGGTGACATTAACATAATGCTGATAGCAGGAATCACTCGCAGCCTGCTGAATGGAACATCATGTTGCTACGATTTTTCATCATTTATATTCAATATTTTACTTGTACCTCATTATTTCACTACTTTCGTCCTATCCTTCTGAATTCAGGATAGGAGTTTTGACCAAAGGTGAATTTTCCGCCTTATTGTAGGCCTAGTTGATATGAGACATGCAGCTGCTGGCAGCCCCGGCCGCCGCAATGGTGTTGTTTTTCATCATTCTAGGAAGGCAACCACGACTGTCTGAGTAAACTGAATAATAAACTGCTTGTGGTCGCTGAGGACTCTGAGCATCATGGACCCACATCATTTACTCTCACCAGCAACAGATCTCAGATGATCATGTAGATCATGTTCAGTTGTTGATGACAAGAGGAACAATAAATTATCACGATCTGTGTAATCTGCGTGATTGTATGGGTCATCCCTTTTCTCCTTGCTGTTCATATGTAGCAGAAAATCCAAATTGATTTGTTGTACAACTAAGAAGTATTGTTATCCCGAATCCCAGAGGCTGTACAATAAGTCCTTCATTTATACTCCCTGCTTAATATTAATGTTGCCATAGAGCTTGCATCTTACTTTGTCCTGCATCTTGAATCGTACATCTTAATTATCTTACATCCCATATCCTGCATTGCCAGAAGAAATTAATCTCATTATTGCAATTATACAGAATCTGAGTTACAGCTTCAATTTCTGTGTGAGTTCATTGTTGCTGCGCATACTTTGGTGGCTGTCATAGCTGCATACGTGGCTTCTCAGAAGAACGTCAACGTTGTCATTACATTTGTGAAGGTGAGAATGAGAAACTATCTATATGTCTTGTGCATGACATCCTTCATCTATATGTCTTGTGCATGACATCCTTCATCTATATGTCTTGTGCATGACATCCTTCATCTATATGTCTTGTGCATGACATCCTTCATCTATGTGTCTTGTGCATGACATCCTTCATCTATATGTCTTGTGCATGACATCCTTCATCTATATGTCTTGTGCATGACATCCTTCATCTATATGTCTTTTGCATGACATCCTTCATCTATATGTCTTGTGCATGACATCCTTCATCTATATGTCTTGTGCATGACATCCTTCATCTATATGTCTTGTGCATGACATCCTTCATCTATATGTCTTGTGCATGACATCCTTCATCTATGATGTCTTGTGCATGACATCCTTCATCTATATGTCTTGTGCATGACATCCTTCATCTATGATGTGCATGACATTAATGACATCCTTCATCTATGATGTTTCTGATTTCTCTGACGAAACAATTGTTGGTGCCATTGTTTGCCAAACATAGCAGCGGTGATCTAGCAGGTTGTGGTCTAGGTGATTTAGCAGGTTGTGGTGCTGTATTGTAGTGATAATGGCAAGGGTGATCTAGCAGGTTGTGGTGCTGTATTGTAGTGATGATGGCAAGGGTGATCTAGCAGGTTGTGGTGCTGTATTGTAGTGATGATGGCAAGGGTGATCTAGCAGGTTGTGGTGCTGTATTGTAGTGATGATGGCAAGGGTTAAACCCATTCCTTCTGACATTGGATGGTATTTTGATGTGATGTTAATGTGACAGTAATCACAGGACACTGATTACAATTTGAGAATTCGTTTGATATTTCTTTCAGCAGATGACTACTCATGTGCACTGACGTGACGTTTTTTATTTGTGTACCTTCATCCTTATCAGGGGGTTCTTTTTGGAAGCTTAGCTTTGATTGACATCCAACAGAGATAAGATGCATATCAACTGCAGGGTCTTTTTGACGTCCTTCATCCCGCCCATGCTGTGGACAGATCAGCACAAGGCAAACTGTATCTTCGCAGAGTGTGACACATAAGTATTTATGAATATATACTACTGAAGCTTGATTAGAGGCAAACGGCAAACGGTACAAATATTGTGTACATACGATGTCAGTCTTGCTTTTGTCACGTCGATGACGTGCATGTCTAACACTCATTTCCTTGGTAAATCATAAATGATGCCCTGTAAGTTACATTTATGAATTTGAAATCTGCTAATCGTATGAAAGTATTGGGACATCACTTACTTTTTTAATTGTAAAAAAATAGATGCATCTAGAATATTCTATTTTAATGCGAGCGCAGACTACGTCAAAAAGGATGTGACATGTCGTCCCGTACTAAAACACACATCGTGCAGGCCACATTTTCTTTCCGTTTTATTCGTAAAGAAATATCTAAAATATTCACATAAATTCATTACATCTACATTCGTTATGTTTGACTGAAGTAGGTGATCAAGGCAATGCAGTTCAATGCACAGTAATACATTTCGGGTGCGTCTTTGCATACTCATTTTATAATTATGAACCTATTTGTAAGGTCCTTTATGGGTCTCCTCGCCATGCATTCACTTTCCTACATGTGTTTTGTATGCTGAGATTCTTTAATTCTTGCATTGCAAGTACACAGTAATTCTTGGACACTCTGTAGAGGCTGATGATGTCTGACTTTGAAGCGCACTCCTCTTTTAAAGCACCTCATGCTCTGGAAAAGAAGCCTTCTACCCATGAAGGGAATGATGTCAATTCTGGATTAAATACTGAAGACATGTCACTCATCAGTGATAGCGTCAGTGCTAGAGATCCAGCTCTACTGATTAATGAGACGGTCACTCCTCGTGGTTCGAAATCCTCTCAATTTCCTGAGAAACAGCAGAAGGCTGGCAATGTGCATGCCCTTGACTCACTTTCTCAACAGGCCAACAATAGCTCCATTGATGATGGAGGACCTCAACTTATGAAGCTGCAGCAATACATTTCAGATCTTGGAGGGTCTTTGCCTTCTGGATGGAGCGCTGCTGTGAAAGTCAGGGCATCCCCTGTCAGTAAAATCAACACCAGTTTGAATCCAAATGACAACGTTGCCTCCTCCGGATCCCCACCTACAGCGACAGCGTCACAAAGTGCTCATCATGATGTATACTATCTCAACCCTCAAGGCAAAAGGTTCCGGAGCAGGACAGAGGTGGCTAAACATCTGGGATTGAGCGTTCCTTTTAGTAATAAGAGAGCTTCTGGATCAAGGCCTGTTGAAGACACAGCTACAGTACTTTCAAGTAGTAGAGTGTCAGTGAAGTCAACTACGAAAGACAGTCAATTACAGCAGTCCACAATTCACCCTTTTCTTTTAAAATCCAGCAAGGACACAAATGTCGCCTCCAAGGAACCATCATCCCTAACTGAGGGGAAAATCACATCTCATCATAGCCTCACGCTCTTACCCAATGCTTCAGACTCAATAAGAGATGGGTCTTCTGATAGGACACTAGGGAGACAATCATCTGGTACCTCCAAGCTGAAGCACATTAAGCAGCATGCCTCCGCCAGCATGACAAGAGGAGGGAGAGAACTAGATAAATATGGAGGTTTGATTGCTCATGCAACCACTCAGGCGTCGACAGAATATGTAGATGAGCTATCTCTTCCGGATGCTTCAGTCACCCCCCCGACGCCTACCAGGATACAAGACCTTGCAGCCTTGGGCAGATTGAGCACCAGTGATGTGGACAATTTGATGCAGGTTTGATGATGGTTGATGTATCAGGCTCAAGAACCCCTTAGGGGCAAGCATTTAATTGCCGTTGGAACATGTCGTGCATGTACATGTTCTCTTTCATATTTTTCACAAGTTACCCTTGTTGACGGCTACCTCAGGTGTGGGTGCTTCTGCTTTCGTTTCACCACGCCCTGGACCTGAATTTGCCGCCTCTTTCATTGCCAGACCTCATGGCCATCATGTTGTGTGAATATGGTCACAAAGAAGAGCAAGAAACCCTTGAGGGTAGGGACAGTGGTTTTCAGAGTACTGCACCAGGAGGTCCATGTTCACAGCACAGGCATATGGCTAAGAAATTAGTCTTGTCCTGGGCACCCACTCTTTCAACAGAGGTGTATTGAATTACTTCTGCTGAGTTTGTCTGTCTGATACTGAACATTACTGTGGTTCAACTCAGGACAAATACCATATTTGGAGCTCAGCTCTCCAGCGTCTACTGCTGTAGGGGCTTGTAACTTGCTGCATCTTGATTTAGCTCGAGTACTGCATGGAGAAGTGTTGGAGGGTCTGGGTGACTGGATAAGAGACGAGGGCCTCCTTACCAAGTGCGTTGGAGACATGGCCATTTGCATGCTTAAGCCTATGTCATGAATTGTTTGCTCATGTGATGTACTTGCTTCATCATCTCCGCCGACTATTATTCACTTTCACGCTGTCAACAGAGATGATCAAGCATTTCACATACTGTATAAACTGGACTATTGCAACTGAATGTTTCTCTCTCCATGTCTATCTGTGCCACCAGGCGTGAATTATCTGCCCAAGGAAGTCTTCCTTGGCCCGAAGAGCATAATTGGCAAGAATGCCTGTCTAGGTTCCTCGCAGGGAGTGCCTGTTCTCACTTATTGGAGCTTCAGGTATGTATCACAGAGATATGGTTGAAACAAGGAGAACAGGACGCTGCAAGCAGTCGTAATCTCATCAAAATGTACTGAAATGCCTTTCTTCTCTTTCATGGTCTTTCTTTCCTTGGTCATTCTTTCCTCATACGACAACAATATGACGATCTTTCTTGCGTCATCCCTCTTCTCTCTTGTTTGTCATCAGGATGCAAAGGCTCCCCAAGGATCAATTGGACTACCTCTCAGCAGTTGTTTGGTACTTCTCCCTGCACCAGACTGGCAGCATCATTTAATGGCTGGATTCAATGCTCCTGGGGGTATCAGTAGGCTAGCCTTGTTGCCTCAAGTAGGTCACCCTGCTAGTGTTGTGGGATTGTTGTTGCCTCAAGTAGGTCACCCTGCTAGTGTTGTGACATTGTTGTTGCCTCAAGTAGGTCACCCTAGTGTTGTGGGATTGTTGTTGCCTCAAGTAGGTCATTCTAGTGTTGTGACATTGTTGTTGCCTCAAGTAGGTCACCCTAGTGTTGTGACATTGTTGTTGCCTCAAGTAGGTCACCCTAGTGTTGTGGCATTGTTGTTGCCTCAAGTAGGTCACCCTAGTGTTGTGGGATTATTGTTGCCTCAAGTAGGTCACCCTAGTGTTGTGACATTGTTGTTGCCTCAAGTAGGTCACCCTAGTGTACCTAGTGTTGTGACATTGTTGTTGCCTCAGATAGCATTCCTTATTTCTTATGGGTGGAAAGTATGACATTTTAGAGGCTGTAATAAGAATGCTGCACTTGTGAGTTTTGTTAAGCAAAGTACATCCACATTGCCCCAGGCAATATGCAACATCATCACCTTCCAAATAATAGGATCCTCCTTCTTCTCACAGGGTAGCTCCAAAACCTCAGCTGAGGTGCTCATGCACGAGGATGATGCACAGGTACATATTGTGACAAGCTGCCATTAACACTGTTCCTGCTCTCAGATTTTAAGAGTATATGGATGTATTGCTGCTGGTACCGTTTGTTGATGAAATATCAGATATGAAGCAGAAATTGTTTTTTCATTGGTAATTAGAATGGAGATGGCTGCCGATGAACGCAATTTTAATCTTAACTCATGTAGGCTCTGACTGCAGCAGAGGCCGTCATGTTGATGAGATTAGAAAAGGCAGAAGCTTCAGGGAAGTGTGAATCAACTGGAGAACTAGAGCCATGTGTTGGCAGTGGAAGCGGTGGTGATGTAAAAAATGATGGTCCCATCAAATCTGCACCTCTCTCCTCATCAGTTGATGAAGCCAACCAGGTGACCACATGCAATCTGACTGACATCATTGCAGCAAAAGTGACTACTGGTGTCAAGAATCTGGTGGCCTCCTCAACAGCGGATATCCGGCAAGGTCGTCATTTGCTGGCTCACCTGCTTGAAGTGCGCCCAGGCAAGATGGGAAACACTCAGCCCCTTGCTCTATTTGCCGAGGACTTGGGTATGCTTGCAAAAGGAGTGAGGATGCTGGACCTGCATGTGGTGGCAGCCCGCCTGCAGGCAGGGCTTTATTCAGCAACAGGTAGGACTGCTGTTATGACAACTATCACTCTGACAGTGTATGAGGTTGTCACACTGGGGCTGAAATAATGGTGTAAGTCCCATAACTGCCAGATTGTCAAGCTTATTTTTCACGAAGGAAGGAAGCGCAACTGTTGGACCTGATATTGACCTCCTCTGAACTTTCTTTTGGCACAGTCAACCTGTACACCTCTCTTAATTCCTACTTGCTTTGATTCTTAAGGTGCATTCCTGGAGGCAATGTCAGCTGATGTGCGACGCTGCTGTTCATGTTGGCGTTCTGCCCTGAGACCAGCTCCAAGAGGTCATGCAGAAGCTACCCGTCCAGCTGGGTATGAAGCTGCCTCTCCAGCTCTAGCCGATGAAGTAGAACGTAGATTACAAGAGGCTTTGTCATCTACCTCTCAGCTACAAGCTTGGAGAGAGAAGGGGGGTACTGGTAAAGACATCAGAGACAGTGGGGTTGGTGACCCAAGTCAGGGTTTAGATCAGCAGCAACAGGAGGGCAACGCAGAGGTTCAAAAGGAGGCGGAGGGAGGAGTTGGCAAGAATGTAGAAAGCAAAGAGGCTCGTGGAGGTCCAGAGGATGTGACCAGCACCGACATATATGGTGTTCATGAGCCAGCCAGACCGTTTTCATATGTTGAAGGTTGCAGGTAATCATGGAATGTTGTTGAATTGTTCACCATTGTGCAAAGCTTTTTATGTAGTTCGTGCTCTGCTCCCTTAGTTCACGCACTAGTCTTTTGACCCTCTTGCGCTGATTGATCATTTTACATGGCAATGTACAGAGTGTGTTGGCGCAATGATCATTTTACATGGCAATGTACAGAGTGTGTTGGCGCAATGATCATTTTACATGGCAATGTACAGAGTGTGTTGGCGCAATGATCATTTTACATGGCAATGTACAGAGTGTGTTGGCGCAATGATCATTTTACATGGCAATGTACAGAGTGTGTTGGCGCAATGATCATTTTACATGGCAATGTACAGAGTGTGTTGGCGCAATGAGGACACTGGGCGACTACTCCTTTGTGATAACTGTGACGATGAGTTCCACATGTACTGCCTGGAGCCCCCACTGTTGCAGGTGAGTGCTCACATGTACTGCCTGGAGAAGGTATAGTAGAAGGCTTGGGTGCACTATCTTGTTACCATGGATAAAGCAGTTTCCAGACAGTGTGTGAAGAGCTACCCAAATCTATAGTCATATGTTCTTAGTATATTTGATGAAGTGCACCTGGTTGTATATCTAGAGCAATCAGTCTAAATTCATCAGTGTACATGTTCATGCTTGTTCATCAGTGTACATGTTCATGCTTGTTCATCAGTGTACATGTTCATACTTATTCATCAGTGTACATG
Organism: Chlamydomonas eustigma; assembly: GCA_002335675.1. Taxonomy (NCBI): domain Eukaryota; kingdom Viridiplantae; phylum Chlorophyta; class Chlorophyceae; order Chlamydomonadales; family Chlamydomonadaceae; genus Chlamydomonas; species Chlamydomonas eustigma. Next base: position 460,102 of record BEGY01000040.1, on the reverse strand, counting down.
TTCATGCTTGTTCATCAGTGTACATGTTCATGCTTGTTCATTAGTGTACATTCATGCTTGTTCATCAGTGTACATGTTCATGCTTGTTCATCAGTGTACATGTTCATGCTTGTTCATCAGTGTACATGTTCATACTTATTCATCAGTGTACATGTTCATACTTATTCATCAGTGTACATGTTCATGCTTGTTCATCAGTGTACATGTTCATGCTTATTCATCAGTGTACATGTTCATGCTTGTTCATCAGTGTACATGTTCATGCTTGTTCATCAGTGTACATGTTCATGCTTGTTCATACTGTTCAGCTTATTCATCAGTGTAGTGAATGCTCTCCAGTTTTTCATTTACAGCTTCTCATCTCTGTTTGCTTAGGTACCAGAGGGGAGTTGGTACTGTCCAACATGTGTGAAGAAGAGACAAAGTGTGGATGACTCAGAGCTTCCTTTGATGCTTAAGGAGGAATGGAGAATAGAGGAGCAGGTAGCTGGAATTGTGCTTCCTACTGGCTTGTCCAAGCAGGGGGTGTCTCGATTAAGAGAGCTGCTGGACCTTGCCTCAATGCTGAGGACCAAAGAGTATTTCCCATCAGGGCCAGTCAGCATCCCCACAGTAGAAGCATATGGCCTAGAGAATACACCACACAGGCCTGAGGTTCCGGAAGCACTTGGTACATCTAAACTTGACAGTGGATCAGTCTGCAAGGAAGACTTCTCCAACCAAGTGAAGAGCAGCAGCTGCTGGACACCTTCCGATCGTGTCAGGTTGCTGAAGGTGGGAGAATTATCCATGAAATGACAAGTGGTGATGTGATGTGACAATACCTTCATCGTTAAAACAGCATGGAGTGGTTGTTTCAGTTGGTCAACAGTGAGTTCATGATAGGTGGAGGGGTCCATGTCACTCCTGACGTCCCTGGTTATCACTCTTTTCAGGTGTTGACAGAGTGGAGAGGTCATTGTCACTCCTGACGTCCCTGATTATCACTCTTTTCAGGTGTTGACAGAGTGGAGAGGTCAATGTCACTCCTGACGTCCCTGGTTATCACTCTTTTCAGGTGTTGACAGAGTTGCTTCTGGATTCCAAGGCAGTACGAAAACATGTGGACGGGGCTCCCGAGAGGCGGAGAGAAGTACGACAGCGTATCATGGACATCAAGGCAGCTGCACGTGCAAGAGAAGCAGCAGCAGCAGCAGCAGGTACAGACCCTGGACTCAGTTCGGCTACTGTTGCGGTGGGACCTGCTGGGCTAAAGAAGCCTGCTAAACAGACCTCTACTGCAGCATCAGAACTGTCTTTGCTCCCCTCAGAGTCAGCACCTGTTAAGCAGCAAGTGAGTAAAATGAAGCTTCCTTCAGCAGCACAAGCACTGAACAAGGAGGAGAAGAAGCAGGTTGCTGCCCTGGAAAGGTTGGCGGATGTTGAAGACGAGAGGCTTGCACCCCTTGGGTCTGACAGATCAGGCAACAGGTAACTTGATGTGAACAATAAGCGGCAGTGAGAAAACATAGCAAGGTGATGTAGCTGAGTTTCAGGCGTAGTCAATGGAGGGGTGTTGAGGAGGGATTAAGAATCAGTGAGTCAAAGATATTGTATGCTCCTGCTCTGAGATGTTTCCCTATGCTGATATTGATTTTGATGTCATCATGGGTGCGTCCCATGTATCGGTAGAGAGGTATGACTCTCACTTTTCCATTGATGCATATATGCAAACAGGTACGCTTGGGATCTGATTGAGACATCAATTTCGCACCTTTCTCAATTAATAGGGTATGGAACCCATTTTGAAAATGTATGAACCTTGTACCGCCAGGTACTGGTGGTTAGGAGCTGTGACAGATGAGGAGGAGCGATGCTGCATTGACCCTGGATGTGTGTTTGTGGAGTGCCCGGCAGCATCTGATGTTGCCAGGATCCAAGGGAAGCACACAGAGCCTAGTAGGCAGGCTACTAGTTGGGGTTACTACTCGACGGGTGAGGCTGTTACACATTGATTGCTTTAATGTCTATGATTAAAAGTACATAACCTGGCTGCTAGATCTCGTCATCATGATGAAGTGGCTTGTACATCCTACTGATCTCTCTCAAGGTGGTTGTTTAAGTCCCCCTTTTGACTCTCTATTGTATGGCAATCGTTACAATAATGTGTGCCTGAGTGCAGATGAGCAGCTGGAGCAGCTAACCATGTACTTGCATCCCAAGGGCTGTGTTGAAGGTCCCTTGAGGCAGGCCCTGTCCTCTGTAAGGCAGGCATTCAAGCATGCGGAAGCTTTGCGAAAGAAACAAGTGCTACAGGAACATGAAGGGCCCTCAAACACTACTAGTGTACAGCCATTGCCATCCATGTTGCCTGCACAGCATCATAACATAGTGACGGATGAACCCTTAAGAAAAGGCCTTACAGAATCAGAGGGGGGTGCAGTTCTTCCTGCAGCCCTTAAGCTATCGTTTTACTTACAGCCACAACCTGAGTCCCATGAGGTTAAAAACAAGGAGAATGAAAAAGGAGGACTCAGTCAAAACACAGAAGAGAAGCATGGGGAGAGAAGAAAAGAACCCTCATATGGGAGGGTTCTTCAGATTGCGAAAAATGAGGAGTCAGAGGAAGCTGATCAAAGTACAGAAAGTCTGGCTAGCGACATTGAGGAGTTGAAGGACGTACTGCTTGAGATATACCGCGGGCTTCCAGAAGCATCTTTCACAGAGTTCTGGGGATCAGAGGAGCGACAGGTGGGTGCAGGACTTTCTTGTCTGTAGGATGAGAGGATGACTAAGAGCTGAGGGGATGTGTCTTGGTACCTTAGGTCTTAGGCAAGCGCAATGTACTTGCACTTCAATCACGTATTGAATTTTAGCCTGTTGCCCTTTTGCCTCTTGTGGTACTTAATGGTTTTGTCAGGCTAAGTGGGTAGAGCTGGTGGACTCAGCTACAACACCCTGTGAGATAGCAGCTGCCATAGTTCTATTGGAAAACATGGTATCAGAACGCTGCCTGAAGCCCTTCTGGCAATTATGGGCGCAGCCAACCCAGAATCCAACATGTGTGGGTACATGGGCAGGATGTTGGTACAGGTAAGAAGTGTGAACATATCAGTATTTTTCCTTTCAATTCAGGAGGGTGTGCTGATTCCAAAAAGTTTCAGAGGATTGATGTGTGGGTAATTTTGCAGACTGTATGGACAAGAAAGGTACTGCCTGCATTGGTCTGTGAGAACTGAGATGCAGAGGCATTTGAAACAAGACTCAGCATCTCCGTTATTTGACAGATCTTTTGCTTTTTGCTTGTGCGTCTGAATGTAAGATTCTTAACTGCATGCTTATACAACAAATTGATTTTTTGAATTGACTCTTAATGTCAATTTCTCGACTCATTCCAAAACACAAACCTTTCGAAAAATCTAAAATAGCTATTCTGCAAGTTTTCTCGCTCCTCAACGTGGAAGTTTCCTTGTTTCCTGCGATGCAGATTGACTGGTTTTCAGGCCTCCGTTAAGCGAAATGCTGGAAGCACATCCCATTATCAGCCATCTCGTTCCCAACGCTCTGCACGCTCCACTGTACTGCCTCTTCAGATGCTGCTTCAACAAGCAGCAAGTTCTTGTGCTCCTGGAGCGGAGGCTGCTGCTCCTCATGGGAAGCAGCGTGGCAATCGATCCAGCGGTACTGGAGGCAGTACATCAGCCACTATCCCTTCAGTACCTAGGATCAGAGGCCTCAGCGCTAACTGTGGTGGCATTCTATTTCCTCAAGCAACCAGTTTGGTGGGTGCCTCCTCGCTGTCTAGGGCTTCTCAGCCTACCTCTGGTGTCGGCAGGCCATCTGCATTGAATTCGCAAGGAGAAGATAATGATCAGAACCAGTTGCAAAGGAGGAAGGGCAAGATAGGAAGAGCAGGCAAGGAGCATAAACAGAAGAGCCTTAAAGAGGACGATTCTGAGATTGAAGACTCTGATATCATGATCCATGCTATATCCTCAGAGGCTGCCAGTGAGCTTGAAGATAGTGACTGTGAAGGTGGAGGTGGCATATTGGATGATAAGAGAAGTTTGAGGACAGAGTGTGCAGAGGAGGAAAGAGCAGTTGGAGGTGCCACAGGGAGAGAGAAGGGTCGAACATTGTTGCAGCCGTTGAAGAAGAGGTACAAATATGAGAGCGGTTCATCAATCCACATGCATTCTGAGTTGGATCAAGACAATAATGAAGAAAGGTCAAAAGGTGGGAAGGATAGAAGCAGTAAGCCCCTCAAATGTGTTGAACCTAGAGAGCCCTTATTGCATGATGGAGCTGCTGCTGCAGCAGTCACCAACACTCACATCCACATGGATCCTACCTCTCCTAAAGAGCCGCAGCTTACAGTATCAAAGGAGTTAAAGGAAGGTAGAACCTCTGGTGCTGGCACATCGGCAAGCAATCGTGGGCCAACGGCATTACATCATTCATCGATGGTTCTGGAGCTGCCATCAGATTCTAAGACATCGGGAGGAAACAAAGTGCCGGAGAAAACACCAACAGGCAGTGGAGGGAAAGGAAATCAGCAAGCTATGATGAGGAATAATGCCTCGGCAGGAAATTTGAGCATGCCTGCACGCAAGAAGCTCTCAGTTGCGTCTCCTAGTACCTCCGGAGCCTCAGTCAAGGGTGCAGCTGCCAAGCAAGAAGAATCCCCAACACCTCGTAAGAAGGTCAAGTTATCTCTGGATGCTTTTGATGACCTGAACGACTAGGCACGTTTGATTTGCTGAGAACGCTTCACTTGAAGGGCCTGCCTGGAGCTCTATGAACATCAAATTTGAGAGTTGCAGATAATGTGTGTAAATATTGTGCAGAAATTTAAGAGTTACAGACAATCTAATTGGCCTCATCTCAAATCCTTTATGAGCTTTTCTTTGACTGCATTCTACTGTGATCAGGATCTACGTTTAGATTATTTAAGACTGTGTGACACGTCGTTGCTGCACTGTAGTCCAATCTGATCAGGCTTCATTTGCAAGTGACTTCAAAAGTGATGGGGTGAAAATGGGCATTGTAAGCTTTGGGTGCAAAAACGCTGAATTTTTGAAGGAATTCGTGAAGGAATCAAACATTCCCAAGTCTCTTCACAGCGTATCAAGCATAGGTACCCATAAGTGCCTAAGCCCTGGAAAGATAGAGCACTACTTGTACAGCAAAAACAGGATAAATACCCTAGGGGCATATGTCTTCATTACTCAATCATGCAAGCCAATTAAAGTCTATTGTATGAACATGACACCTCCTCTACTTTAACTTGATGGTTGTCAGTCCCCTATGTTCTGCAGATTCATGCAATTTTACAGCAGTGCGTTATGAAATCTGCAAATTCTTCCTAATTATTTTTCTCTGGACCAATCGCTTAAAATGTGTGACAACTGACTAACGAAGCTCAACGCGATGAAAACAGAAAAGTGTGTCAACATGTTACGGCAGGTGTGACTGCCTTAGATAAATAATTGAAGACATCATGCACGGTAGATATTCGAGGGTACTTAGGCAACAAAGCAATAACCAAATTAGATTGTATTCTTAATTCAATCATGCGGACTTGTCCGATGGGTAATGTAAGGTGTATACTTATTTACAGGCTAATGGCCGTGCACTGTCGTCAATGAATTTAAAAGAAAGGTCTATAGAAATTTTCCCCAATATTCTATGATTGATAAGAAACATGGGTCTTCGCAACCTCCTTCATCAAGTGAATGGTTCGAATGCTGTCGGAGAGCTCAAAATGGAAGCATCTTCCTCAAGGTCGTCAGAAGCAAAGAGAACTGGGAGAAGATCTGTATTGGAGATCAAGCGGGTATCCTCAGAAGAGCCACCTGACAGTCGTTACAACAATCTTCAAAACAGAGGTTCAGCTGCTGATTCAGTGCAATATCCCACTAAATCAGGATTGGTAAGTAAAATGTGTGTACAAATTCTAGGTATAAATGATAGCCCAAGGATTTGAAATTGAGAAATGATTATGTTCTTGAACACTATAAATTACGCATTGGAGGGATTCTTATGCATTATCTCCTTACAAATACGTTACATACACAAAATGTGTTAGAGATTGTTTAGAGTACCAGACCAAGCTGTATGCTATAATGTGAACACTCCTTCAGTCAGGAAAGTTCAGCAAGCAACCGATTAGCTCTTAGGGCACAACTGAGATTAACCACAATGAACAAAGAACATGCAATAACCCACCCAACCACCATTTTGCATCTTGTCTCCTCTACAGCTTGACGTAAGAGACTCGCGCCTGGCAGAGGGCTTGTCATCTACAGCGGCCAAAAGCCAAATTGTTTCGGATGTTCCTGTCCTCAGACAGCAACCTCGTCCCTCCGCTACCTCTTACCTACTGCCTCAAAGGAATGTGATGAAGCTACCCTCTCTTCTAGCCCCTCAGGTGGAGAGCAAACGCAAAGTGGATCCTACAAACACAGATGCAGCGACGAAGAAAGTGTGGAGGAAAGTTGATGCACCCCCGATTCAGGTTGGGAAACTACTTCAGCAGCATGCAGAGAAATCTGAAAGAGAGGCGTCATCTCTTGTGACTCCATCTCAATTGGGTACAGAACCACAGCCTGTAGTCATGCAATCTGCCCTGCCGTCTCCACCTTCAAGCCAACAGGTCTTTATTGGAAGCACTAATCCCAATGAGAAGCTGCATGTCATCCTTCGTCTGGATCCATTGTCTGATCAACTGAATGTTCATACTCATGTGCCCGTACTGAAAGAGGTCAGTGCTCTGTCCTCTGGATCCATGTTCCTTAGTAAAGAATCATCCTCAACACAAGGTATTGGAGTAGCAACCTCCAAGCCTGACACTATACTAGCAGTGGGGGCTCAGCTCTTGACAAGTGTCGATAATTCTTCCCATGGTGCTGGATTTGCTTTCAAGCTGGAGGCCACATCCCTTCATGGCAAGGATGTTGTTAACAGCAGTGATGGTGGTGACACAGGTGACAGCATTCAGGACCAAGCATCCCATCCACCAACCGTCAACAACACTGTAGAATCAGACCCTGATAATGATGATAATGTTGTACTGCAAGCGATGGACGGTCCAAATATTCAGTCCATGGGGGCACTACAGGATCACAGTATAGCTCCAGTATTGCCTCCAGTACTGCCTCTAGTGCGACGTGATCCCACGCTCAATGCGTACCCTATAGTCCCACCTCAGCCAACAGCCTTCACTCAACGCTTCCAGTCAGGTAGCAGCCTTCCCAAACTTATCTCTCCAGCTGACCCCGGTCGTTCTCACAGTCCATCCCATCACCTCTCCTCATCCTCTAACCCGCCATGGGATGTGCATGCTGATGTGCTGGCAGCCTCCTCAACCTCACCAGATATTACACTTCCGTTGTTCAATCTACCTTGCTTGAAACTACCTTCCATAGCCCCCTCCTCAAAGATACAAATGGCTGCTGTTCACACAAAGCAAGCCAAGCAGGCATCCCTGCCAAGATCTGTACCTTATCAGCCCTCCTCAGGCACCCTACTGTATGGCTCGTACAGAGCCCCTGTCTATCAAAATGCACTTTCCCGTGGACACCCATCCAGTGTTATGTACTCTGAGTATTATAAGCACAGGTCGTCTAGAATGAGGCAAAGGGCATAGAGGAAGGTCGTTGGATAATTATATGAGATTTTTTTACTTTGCGTTCAACTATATGCATCTATTTGGAAGCCCCAATAACGTAAGGATGAGACAGGCATTGTGGGCCATCATTTAAGTTTCACCTTTCTCAATAACAATGCAATATTATTTCCAACCAGAACTAGTGTTTGGTGTTTGTGGTCTACCTGTCAGCTACTAAGCTACTACTAGCATTTGGACTTTTGTATTCATTCTTAATATTCGTTCAGGATTTTATGATTCCCTACTCTGTGACTTTCTCAAGTCTCAAGTAGAGTGCAAACAATGAGGCCCCAGACAGAGGATGATGCATACAACCCTTTAAAGACATGCGGCCCCAGACAGAGGATGATGCATATCCCTAAACCCTAAACCCTTTAAAGACATGCAGCTGAGTATCAAATATTGCAATCACTTGCATCTCATTTGACAACCCGCCTACACTGCAGCTGACAGTAATATTTCACACATGGTCCACATTATTCCTTTTACAGCAGAATGGCTGCAGATATTGGCTGAAGGCCAATATCTGCATAACGTTGTTTTGATGCTCAGTATTATTATGCGTGGGATGTTCGGCAGGAGCATAATACCAACAAATGCAAAGGATTCACACAGCAGTTATAAACCGCTTTGTGAAGAGTAAGATCTTGGACAGAGCCTGTTGAAAGTATGTCACAGCACCAACTAACATCTTCATGACTACATGGTTCCTGCTTCATCATGTTTATCATGATGTTAATACTATCAGGTGAGCACCTTGGATGGACTGAAAAATGCTATGATTTAGAAACACTGAGTGACACTGATGTCCTGGCCCTTATTGTCATGCTTGCTGATCCCTCTTGCCATTGTGCTCAACAGCCGAGGCCTCAGTGTAACTGCTGCTCTTGCCATTGTGCTCAACAGCCGAGGCCTCAGTGTAACTGCTGCTCTTGTGTTTGGGGGAGAAGGTGAAGCCTGAGGTGTGAGAGAAGCATCTTCACAAGCACTCCAAAAATGTGCATAACTGACCTCATAGTGATTACCGATTAAGACTTAGCATTGCAGTCTGCCATATTTCCCGCTTTTTCTTAGTGACTCAGGAAGAGTAAGATCATGTTCTTTATAAAGAGGTATGAATTCTCTGTTGCTTGAGCAGCAAGCTCATTTTATAGCAAGCATGTACCTTCTCAACATGTCTATCAAAGTTCATTTTATTTGAGAGTCCAGAGCTCTTCACAGTCCTCAACTCACCCTCCGGTACAGGTCCTAGCTGCATCACAGTCCTCAACTCACCCTCCGGTACAGGTCCTAGCTGCATCACAGTCCTCAACTCACCCTCCGGTACAGGTCCTAGCTGCATCACAGTCCTCAACTCACCCTCCGGTACAGGTCCTAGCTGCATCACAGTCCTCAACTCACCCTCCGGTACAGGTCCTAGCTGCATCACAGTCCTCAACTCACCCTCCGGTACAGGTCCTAGCAGCATCTCAGAGATACGGACCCAGTCAGCAGCACTGTCGCTGCTAAGAAGGGTTTCTAGATCGTTGCGCCCTTTCAGGGGAGGTGGGCGCCAATGCAGTTGTTGAGGAACTACCTCTAAGAGTCCCACAGGTACATATCTAATTGAAGCCAGTACATGACACAGAATGAGGAAGACATTGAGAAGGAAAGCAAGGCAAAAATGAAGAGAAGACAGCGAGGAAGGCGAACACGTAAAGTACTTCATAATTGTGAAAAATTCTAAAAACGTACGCAAAAGACATTCATAATGTCATTATAGTGTCATCTATCATAATGTCATCATAGGTTCATCTATCATAATGTCATCATAGTGTCATCTATCATAATGTCATTATAGGGTCATCTATCATAATGTCATCATAGGTTCATCTATCATAATGTCATTATAGTGTCATCTATCATAATGTCATCATAGGTTCATCTATCATAATGTCATTATAGTGTCATCTATCTTAGTGTCACCATAGACATCAACCTTCAGTAAGTGCACCTGGATGCTGAATCAAACTTCTTAAGCCATCAATTAATACCAACATGAGCTTTGCAGTACCTGCACAAGTATGACAGCCATTCAAGAAGAAACCTCCTTGTGTTCTCCACCCCTCTTGCATCTGAGCCCCAGTGCTCTAAACCATGACTGCAGAACTTCTTGATGAGATCAAAGCGCTCCCCAGCGCTGATATCCCAGTGCCTTTGTTCCTGCAGAGGTTGAGGAAGAGAATGTAGCGTCTGAGCAGGTCGTTCAGCTACAAAGTAGCGCCTGAGCAGGTTGTTCAGCCTCATGTGATGAGTGGTTGAGAAGGAAATCATTGCCTATGTGCTCAGAGCATTCATAAATGCTACATCATGCTCAATTAAGAGCGATAGTTTTACTTATCACCTTGATTTCAGTGAAGATCCATGGTTTAATGAGAGCTCCTCGCCCTATCATACAAGTGGATAAGGCGCTGTCACTAGCAGTCAAGTGTGCATTCCAATCTTCATAGCTGAACACATCCCCATTTCCAATCAGCTGTGAGGAAGGTGGACAGGTAGTTAGTCAGTTAGTCAAGGGATGTATTTCAATCAAGACCAAAGATGGAGTTCCCTAGAAAAAGAAGTTGTAAAGCAAAAACAAATTTGGTTAAAAGGACCTGAATTAAATGTTTGAATGCTAAAAATGATGGTATATAGGGTTTAATGTTACATAGCGCTATGTACGCTCCTTAGCCTGTCATTATCACCTGCAGGTCTGGAGACTCACGTCCACACTTGCTGATGTACTCCCAGTCTGCCTGACGACTGTGTGAACCAAGAGCAGGTGGGTGAATACAAAGCAGCAGAATGCATAGACTATTTGGTAGAGGAGTTGTGGGTGTGAGGCCAAAGAGAGCACTTGCTTACAGAGCTACTCTTTTGTTAAAAGTTTTTTTTTTAATGGAGCGCTAAGCACATGGCCTGTAGCACTAGGTGTCCTTGTGACCAACCTACTAACCTGTAGCACTAGGTGTCCTTGTGACCAACCTACTAACCTGTAACGCTGCTGTCTAGTGCGCCCATGCAGGGTTAAGGCCACAGCTCCCCAGGATCGAACTTGAGGAATGAAAGTGTGAGCCATCTATAAGAAAAAGAAAATTAGAGGGAGTAGGCATTTGACACCAGGATTTTCCCAAGAAGTCATAATCGATCAAAGGCAAACCCTGCACTCAAACCCTGCACTTAAACCCTGCACTCAACCCTGCACTTAATTGCCTAACACTTACTTTTTATCTCTAACAGCATCACAACTAACTGTATGTCTTACCAGCCTGACTCTGTATTGAAGCAGTATATGAAAGTGTGCAGCAAGATTCACATTAAAGCAAGGTCAGAGAAATTGTCATGACCAACATCCTCTTACATCATTGCCATCATAATAGCCTTTCCGTGTCTTCAGAGTGAGAGGGCAATCCATGGACCTGCTCATGGCCCGAGCAATCTCCTCTATCCTTTTGGGTTTCAGCAGCAAGGAGCTCCCAGCACTCCGGTCACAAACAATGTCTATGGGGCAGCCTGAAGAGGACGTCGAAGAGCTTAATGATGTGAGAGCTCAAGCAGTGGTGTCATAGCTATGGGTGTGAGTTCATTTTCACACTTCATTCTTTCATGTACATCTGAAACTCACCCATGTTCACATCCACAAAGTCTACAGACAGGTTCTCATCAATCAGTTGGGCTGTGCGTGCCAGTGCATCAGGATACCCTCCACAGATCTGGACGCCAAAGATATCTTCACAAGGGTGTCGTTTCAACAATGCCCACTCTGATGCCTGGCCCTGAACCATGCAACAAGAGACGACCTCAGTAAAAAAAGAGCGGTCCATCCACACAAGCATATTTACACTCACAGGCATCTGCACACTGCCTTATTCTTGCAATGGATTGAATCAAATCCCAACATGCTACATCCTTTACCCTTCTGCGCCCTCTTTCTGACATGCCACAAGCTCATTGATAACTGACCTGTAGCAGGTTGGTTGCCATCGCCATCTCCCCGCAAGTAATGTCTGCGCCAAGACCTTTGCAAATCCTTCTAAAAGGGAGGTTGCCCACAGTGGTCAAAGGAGCCAAGTAAGACTTCCCTCTGAAATCCAAAACCTAACACCCAAATGCCAACAGTAAACAAAAGGCATATTTAAGACGTAGATCCAAGATCCTGTCTGCCGGGCTGCATTGATGCTCTCGTTCTATCAAGCAAGAATGATCTTGTCAGTGCAAGCACTAGGCATTCAACCATCAATTCTGACACAAAAACATTGTTCACATCATGTTTTGACGAGAATGGTCGCATCTTGACGCGACCATGCAGATTGAAACAGCAACAGCTTACCTTCTTCTCACATGTCCTTAAAAGAGTTTCAGTGTGTACATGCCGCCAGAGGGCCTTGTCTTCAAGGTGAGGTTTAGATGATAAATGCTCATGTTGACCATCTGCACAATGAAAATGTACTGCATGTAAGGCATGTACAAAAATAACGAATCTCGTTAACAAGAATCTCACCACTGACACCTATGGCTTCATAGGGTTCAGCCGTGTGTGGTGTTGGCAAGTACGATGTAGTGCCTGATGCACTGGATACTACAAAATCTGATCCTTCTGTCCTTAATTCTGGGTCACGCAGAGGCTGGGATACATCAACAGCAGCAGAGTCAGGGCATGTGCCACTTGTACTGCCTGGGTCCTTGGAGGCCTGCATTGTCTCCCTCTCCAGTTCCTCAGCAGCCATGAGGCAGTCTTGAGACGACCCCCCTCCTACAGTTTGAAACATCACAGTAACAACTATATCTGTCACCCCTTGAGCAGCTCTTTCATGTGTGACACAAAGGTCACAGTTCTACTGTGTGTTAGAGAGTGTTACTAAAGTGTGAGAGAGTGTTACTAGGCCACAAGGGATTGAAGGACATACCTGCAGCAGGGGTGACAGAGGCCACACCATTACATCCATCCTCCATCACAGCTCCAGATGCCTCTGTCTTACTCCTCTTCCCTCCAACCTGCCCTTCCTCCCCATCAGGGTTTTGACTGCGGCGCTTTTGGTCCGCAGCTCCTATTTTGTGCCCGATGCGCAAACCCAAGGCATGGAGGACATTGTCTGCGCGTTGAAAATCATACCTGCAAAGATGGTTCAAGTTTAGAGCCCAACAATCTTTTTAGCAAAATTCAAATTTGCAGGACATAATAATGTTCCCACAGAAATTAGAACCCTAAACCCTAAAAAATCATGTAACAGTAAACCCTGAGCAGAGCAGTTGTGTTCAAAGGCAAGGGACCAAGTCATCTACCAAGTGTCCTCTTGATTGATGTCGAGCTACAAGTAATGGCTTTGGCCCTCTCAGGAAGGATGACTTGCCTTCCTTTCCACAGTTTGCTTTGAAGATCCTTCTCTAGATTATTGATTGTCTTGTCCACCACAGATGCCACAGAAAGTTCAATGCAGCCATCCCTTGATGGTATTAGGACAGTATCTCCCGTTGCCTCCTTTCCTCCTCTGACATCCTGAACCTCAACTTGTGGCACTGTCACAGTAGAAGTCACTTCGTGATCACTCCCATTGCTCTTCTTCTCTTTAAGAACTTTGTTCAATATGTCTTGAGAAGGACTAGAAAAGGTGTGAGAACCAGCCCATCTGCAAGAGATACCTGGTGGGGGAGAGAAAGGGAGGGGCCAATCAGCTGACTGTTTAAAATGCTGCTGCATGATAAAAATATGATATGAAAATATGGTTCTAAATATTGTACCTAAAATTTAAGTAGTAGAAGGAGGACTTAATATGAAATTCCATTAACTCACATTTTCTTTGTACTTAGATTGTGAAACAAGCAGGGAGATCAAGCTATGAGGTTCTCTTGAGGGGAGATCTAGCTATGAAATATTTTTGAGATTTAATAACTTTCTGCACGTGCATCTCACCATAGGGACATGAACCAGTGTTAAGGAAAGGACAGCTCCCAGGCAGGTCCTCAGGTTTCTGCTTTGCAAACGTTTCTATGTCATGATTGAAACGACACTTCTCTTCATACCTACAAGTCCCTGATAGATAGGCCTGGCACAGCTCTAGCTTCTTATGTTGTTTGCGTTCCTGAGAGAAATAGGAAGGGTTTCCGCTTGTTTAGATGGAGATGCTCACAGGGATTCATTCCCTGTCACACACCTTCTTAATTTTAGATTTAGATTTTCCATTTGTTCCTTGGCCTGCTCCTGTCACAGCATCTTGAACAACTTTGCTAATTTGGCGGATGTACTCGGGTTTTACTGGACAGATGCCTTTCGCAATCAATTCCTCAGGACTAAGGATGGGTTTCTCATCAGACTGCGGCATCGCGTAGGTGCCTAAATGGAATGTTGATTGTAATTGGCCCTCAACACCTGCCGTCAATTCCACACTTGTGATATACCATATTTGTCTTTGGATTCTTTACGGCATACTTGAATGATGTATCACATTAGTGCCCATAATTGTATTTGCAATTTGCACAGGGATATGATACGCATGATTGTGCCTTCTTGGTACTTACGGCGTACCTATCAGCTTGCTAAAAAGTATTTACCTACATGAAGATCATTTCAATTAGAAGTCACTGCATTGGAAGGGCTATGCATGTGATCATATTCGTTGATTACGCAGAAAAGTCATTCAAGTGAAAAGAATCACTAGAAAAAAGTGATAATGAAACACTTTTTTTAGTGATTCTTAGAGAGTTTGAAAAGAAATTTGATATTGTCTGATGCGTTGATCCTTACTACAAGCAAGACCACGTGGAATAATGTCACAGTTTCAGCAGCCTTATTTTATGGAAGATCAATGCTTTTGTAGGTCCTGTGCTGTCCAATGCTAATGTCAGATGACAAAGAATGGGAATTCTTCATTCCTGATAAGTTTTGTATTCTGATAAACTTATCAAATATGACTTAAAAATGCCTGGATTGAGGCATCCAGATTCTCCATTGCATCTTGAGGCACAACCACCTGAGGACAGATGCGTGAAGATGTCGATACTCTCACACTAGCAAGGGGTACTTCCTCCCCATAACTCCTTCACATTTAAACACAGTGCATTGCAGTCTATATGGTCTTGGTAGTTACCAGGTAGTTAGTCACTTACCAGGTTTGTACAGCCAGTAAATCAAGAGATGCCTGGGAAATCACCCGTTCTTACTTTAAATCACTTTAATATCTGCATATGAGAGAAAAATGGAGCCACTGCTTACACAGCTGTATCTTTGAGGTTGTTGCTAACACATACCTGCAGCGCCCCCAATACAAGGGCACTAGTCCCAGCCATTACACAAGCCATCAGTACTGCTTCTCTAAACCTGTAAGAGCAGATGAAAGAGAGGCAGCTGTTGATAAACCCACGTAAGGCACATATCAACTACTAACTAAACCCTAAACCCACATAAGGCACATATCAACTACTTACTGACTTCCATTCCAATAGATTTAATACAAGTCAAATCAATGAATGTACACATGAAGGCCGAACAGGAGCAATCAATGAATTTACACATGAAGGCCGAACAGGAGCAATCCATGAATGTACACATGAAGGCCGAACAGGAGCAATCCATGAATGTGCACATGAAGGCCGAACAGGAGCAATCCATGAATGTACACATGAAGGCCGAACAGGAGCAATCACTGAATGTACACATGAAGGCCGAACAGGAGCAATCAATGAATGTACACATGAAGGCCGAACAGGAGCCGTAATCTCATGAATTAGGAAGCAAGACCTTAAATGATGCAGCAAAGCACCAACAAAGCATCAATGTGAACATTCAAGAGCACAAAATTGCTCTTGATTCAATATATATGTAAACAGGTCATGTGGCTCAATATGCGTGAATTTCAGTGTGGGGTTCCTGCATGCTGGAAGCTACAGAGGATAGCAAGCATGGATGTTCATGTGAAAGAGCTGAGACTGTGTCTATTAAGACTCTGTACCTCAACACTCCCTTCACACTTTCAACACTCCAAGGATCCAGGTGAGTACAATAGAAGGCTCTCCACATCACCATCACACCCAAGACCCCTGCTGCAGTGGTGAAGGGCTCCCCAGGACCTGATGCAGCCAGGGGCAGCTTGGCATACCATCCTTCATCCCCTACCTGCTTACCCGCACACACAAGGTGACAGATGTGAAGTCTAAGTCCAGGGGTTTGGTATTCAACACCCTTGTAAGCTTTCTTTGGTGTAGATCCATGATTACGAACTCAACATGGAATTCAGGCAACCAATCTGAGTTAGATTGCTGAACCATTAAAGTTTCTCAGCTATGATTCATTCAGATATGACAACTCGAATCGGGTGTGAATCCATGTTCACTAGAACAAAGATCAGCAAAGTAGGTTACATACCAATGCTTGACTCTCAGCTGCAGTAGAGATGACAAGCTGAGCTGACGCCACCTACGAGGTCATACATGTCTGGCGGTCATACATGTGTGGCTGTACATAAACGAGGTCATACATGTGTGGCTGTACATAAACGTGGTCATACATGTGTGGCTATACATAAACGAGGTCATACATGTGTGGCTGTACATAAACGAGGTCATAAATGTGTGGCTGTACATAAACGAGGTCATACATGTGTGGCTGTACATAAACGAGGTCATACATGTGTGGCTGTACATAAACGAGGTCATACATGTGTGGCTGTACATAAACAAGGTCATACATGTGTGGCTGTACATAAACGGAAGTCAGGATATGTATGTTGACATGGAAAAGTGATATGGCCATTTTGTGTTACAAGAACTCACTACTTGTAGACAAGAAATGCCTAAAGCTTTGACAGTCACTTGCATCACCTCTTATGACAGTACCAGTCCTGTTGCTATGAATCAATCACACTTACAGGCATGGACACTAGCCATGTCACTGATGTACGTCGCAGCATGCCAGGAAGGTGGTTAGTAGCTGCTGCACAGTAGCCTCCTACCAAGAGGCCAGCAATAACCCAGGATCCCACCAAGGTACAGCCAAAGCCAGCAAATTCAATAAACCTGAGATTTGTCGCAAAAAGAGGATTGATAGCTACAGAAAAGACGAACACGATATCTCACAGCTCATTGACAGATGTAGATGAATTTTCATCACCGAATGGGATTGAACTTCAGGGGCGCCAACCAGCCTACACCATGTAAGGATACATTTAGTAACTTGCTTGGTTAAAAAATCACCAGAAACTTGCGTCTCTAGTACCTGGAAATGAGCTTGACATGACAATTGCAGAAATCTGCTTGTACATTGAAAAAGAGGTAAGGACCAAAGCATCGCCAGTTAACAGCTCTCTATTGTTATGAGTGCGACATATTAAGTTATCTATGTAACGTTGCTTTTTGCATCCTGCAGAAAAAGGAAATTGTCGCTGCCTTTGACACTGGATTTGGGGAATTTGAAAAGCGCCTTGAAGCATAAGTGTGACTGTCAAATTTATCCCCTCAGTCTGATTTCCTAATTGGTGTCAGCGTTACCTGAGGTACGACGGGGAAATCGAAACCGCACTTATGAAAAGACGAGCACAATCGCAGTGCAGGTTGATCTTTTATTGTTTATCAATAACTCTTATCCTCCGTGTTTTCCTTGTTTATTCAGCAGAACTGTTTTCACTGTTATTTGTATCACTGTGGTTCATTGTCAGATGCTGCCCACACATTTGAGATACGTGCTTTCATGCGGACTGTTTAAGATATCTTGTCATTCAAGACTCAAGACCTTGTGCCAGCAGGCAGCTCAGAAAGTCGTAACGAAATTTCAACATCTACATGCATGAACTTAAAAGCAATAATCTATTGTGATGTGCTAAATATGTTTTGTTTTGTATATCCTGGTCAAAACAAGGCAGGATACTCTGTACACATGTACTGCTAACTCCTAGCCACGAAGTCTTTCCAGAACATTCTACCTCCACCTGTTCAACAGCCCTGCTTGGATTCTAGAGTATCAACAACGATTACCAACCCCAGCAGTAGGACTTCAGAGCTACAGGTCAACTGTAGTAACAACGTCATCATCAGTTGACAGACATGATAGCCTTACTTCCTGTAGGTACAAACGTCCTGTCATGTCTGTCAAAACTGAATGGTTGAGCTTATTTCTGCTGTTGCAGAGGCTGGAGCAGCTTCAGCTGCACCCTCTCTTGCCCCCATGCCTTCTGCTTCTTCTGAAGATCCTGATGCCAGTAAAGGCAGTACGGATTGATCATACCCCACTTGCTGGTAATGTGCGTCTCCATAGCAGCGCCTGCCACTAATACTGCTGTCTGCTGAGCATCTGTTGAAGAAGTACGCTCCCCTAAACTCAACAAAGGCTCAAGGTATTAGAAATGCAGGCTAAGGACCCAGTAGAATGTGTGAGGATGCGTGCTTATTCTGATTGAGCTAGCCTGTTTTTTATATGCAAATTCTACTTGTCTCTTCTGCTAGCTAGCAGAACAAGAACAGAACTGATGTTATGCCAGTATTTGTACAAAACATATGCCACAATCTAGAACCTGCAGTGATGAATTAAGCAGCATTAGCAGCTTCCCCTAATGTGTGCTCACCTGCCATGCCACACCATTGCCCAGACAGAGGCCAACACAGATGCTGTTGCCTGAGCAGCAAGGTAAACCCAGGCGGCTGGAAGGAGCATGAAGACAGGAGTCAGAGCGGGCTGTTAATGGCGACATAATCCACTACAGATCAAAGCTGATATGTAGCTGATGTAGCTGACAAGCTGCGGTTTTGATCACGCAGCTGCCAAGGGATTCGAAATACAGACTAGCAATAATGTTGAAGTTATTAGAAACAGGTGATATGAAGCGGAGCCTGATTCGAAATACAGACTAGCAATGTTGAAGTTATTAGAAAACAGGTGATATGAAGCGGAGCCTGATTTGCTCGCCATTATGTGTAGTGTGTGTTCTGCCCTGAGTCAGTCTTAATGTTATGAAATATAATGCCTACTTTCAGGAAACTGGATTATAGAATTGTTACTGCTGGACACATAGCTGCAATCACATCACCCCTTACCTCCAGACGGAAGACTTTGAGCTCTAGTGCTGTGTACAAATCACTGAGCTCTAGTGCTGTATACAAATCACTGAGCTCTAGTGCTGTATACAAATCAGTAATCACTGAGCTCTAGTGCTGTATACAAATCACTGAGCTCTAGTGCTGTATACAAATCACTTAACTTTGAACTTTCAATGCTGCTCACAAAACACTTGTTTTACATCACAGAAGACATAATATGAATGCTGCTAGTGATGATGACCAAGGATGCCTGAACCAAATTTACTCTCAGCTCACATTTCCAGTAACAGTCAAACACCAGTGAGGATGCCAGAGACCTGGAGGGGTTTACAGGCCTGAACCCTGTGTATTGACCACCTGGATGAAGTAGTACAAAAACAGCTGTTTAGGTTGTCATCTTAAATAAAGCCAGCTAATGTTAGAATCCATAGTCCAGATTTACAAACAATGGTAGAAGGAAGTTGTAATGATGATGAGTGCTATCAGGACTTACATGTCAATGGTAGAAGGAAGCTGTAATGATGATGAGTGCTATCAGGTCTGTGTAATACAGACATTGACAGTTGTTACCTAAGGCGGTTATAGCATACAGGGCAGCAGCAGATGCCAGAGGAGTGGCATCCCCATGGCCAGGGCGCAGGAACACAGCAGAGTATTGCACCTGTCACAAGTAGAGTCGTTTGTGGTTAGCATGACTACATGATGACTGTGCTGCTGCTTCTTAACAGTTTACAGGTTATAAACCATGCAATGAACAATATTTTATATTCATCAAGAACAGCAGAAAACATCTGCTGTCATCAAAGGTTTAGGGTCAAGAACAGCAGAAAACATCTCTTGTCATCAACGGTTTAGGGTCAAGAACAGCAGAAAACATCTGCTGTCATCAAAGGTTTAGGGTCAAGAACAGCAGAAAACATCTCTTGTCATCAAGGGTGTAGGGTCAAGAACAGCAGAAAACATCTGTTGTCATCAAGGGTTTAGGGTCAAGAACAGCAGAAAACATCTGCTGTCATCAACTGCACAAATCACATGAAAACCAAGTAAAGCTACGATGCTACCTCACATAGGTACTGCTGATTGCTATCCAACATTGGTACTGCCGAATGCTACCTAAGATCGGTACTGCTGATCGCTACCTAACATTGGTACTGCTGATTGGTGGGCTGGAATCATCCCATGTGACCTACCAGTATAAAGACAAATGTAAGTGTTAGCTCCCAACCTGAGAAGCAGATCAATTTTACACTTAATACTGTTGGCAAGATGTCAACTCTTCATAAATCAGCAGCTGCTGCAAACAGCTCCCCACAGCACCTGATAAGCCCTGGCTCACAGTCTACATATGTACATATATTAGAACAAGGGTACTCTCGCTGCAAGCACAATCTAGTAAGCTGCCTGCATGTGCACTGCCTTGTCAAAGCACACAGGATTTTGTAAAATTTGAAGGCTGGGTTGTAGCAGTTATGTTTAGATCTCTTCCCACAACATGATGTCCACCCACACTCTAACTTCCAACAACATGATGCCCCACACTTTAACTTCCTAGAACTACAAGATACACACCCACAATCCATCTTCCCACAACAAGATGCCCCCAATGTAACTTCCTAGAACTACAAGATGCACACCCACAATCCATCTTCCCACAACAAGATGCCCCCACTCTAACTTCCTAGAACTACAAGATGCACACCCACAATCCATCTTCCCACAACAAGATGCCCCACTCTAACTTCCTAGAACTACAGGATGCACACCCGCAATCCATCTTCCCACAACAAGATGCCCCACACTCTAACTTCCCACCCACACTCTAACTTCTTAGAACTACAAGATGCACACCCACAACCTTCTCCCTACAATCAAAATCATCCCCTAGGTCCCCTTAATAGGAGGGATAAGAAGGTGCAAGATCTTATTGCCAGTAGCCACTATTCTACATTACATGGTGCAAGATCTTATTGCCAGTAGCCACTATTCTACATGGCCATGGGAGTTGATGAACTCACCAAACAACACCCAGAGACTGACTTCTGGTGGGGGGGGTGAGGCACCCAGCACTGAGCTTCCCTATCTTGCTTTCAGGAATAAGGAGGGCTTGAAGGAGTGCCCCAAACACAGCGCCAAGATACTGGGATCAAAACGCAGAAAACAATAACAATTTGTTGATTGATAAACAACACTAGATCCAGGCTGTGCTGGTTAACATAATCATTAGGGTTTAGGGTCATAATCATTAGGGTTTAGGGTCATAACAGATTGCGTTCTAAGACCTGCATGTGGGGAAGATAAAAACTGTGTTGAAAGTCTGGTAGGAGTTAGGTATTCAAAAGCGTCTTCTGCACTTAACATCTAAGAAGCATCTTTGTACCGCCTTGCAACTAGCAGATACTAGGTGATGCTTCTGACAAATCAGTAAAATGCAACATTCTTGGTTGTTGTCACCTGAGCCAGGCAGTATACCAGACCAGTGGGCCAAGTGATGTGGCCTGAAATAGACACAGCCAGACTGACAGCTGGATTCAGATGTCCACCACTTATGTCCAACACTTATGTACCTGATATCATCCGAGGTAAGAGGGAAGCCCCAAACCTTGGTCCAATTCACAGTCTGTATCATCTAGCACCATGCCTCAAATATCTGGTTCTTAAACCCATCCAACACCATGCCTGAAACATGTAGAGACTAAATCTTAAACCCTAAACCTGCAACGTCTAGAAACTAGATCTTAATCCCTAAGCCTGAAACATCTAGAGACTAAATCTTAAACACCATGCCTGAAACTTGCAGTCCTTAAACCCTATCTGTCATGTGCTATCCATGACTCCTGGACGTAAGCCCACACTTAACTTCTGAAGATTGCTACTTTGGAAACAAGGGCCTGCCTCTAAACTGCCTCTAAACATTCTTATGTTCTCCACACAAATGTGTGTTGGCAGTATTACTTCTTACATTGAATGGCAGCAAAAGAGAATGCAGTTGCAAGTGCATTGAAATCATTTGCAGTCGCAGCCAACAGCTGGAACAAGAGGGATCCTATTAGCTCTGCAGAAAGCACAGGCACGCCGACATTAGTAGGTACATATTGAGGACTTTCAACTCTAAAGAAACATTTTAACATCAGGTGCAAGTCAACAATTTATATAGGTATATAATTGCATAGGAAAATTGAAATAATGCTGAAATCTTTGAAATTCCATGGTAGGCATGTATTAGTATTTAGTAGTACTACAGATGACTCAGCAAGTGTTATAGCTTCAAGATTCAACCATAATTTTGATAAAATCATTTGTAGAAAATATTTCCCTGGGCCTCGAAGGCTTTTAGCATTGAGGCGGTACTCAGTTTCCTCAGTGTCCTTACCTGCAGTCGCAGCTCGCATCAGTTGGGCGTTGCGACTCAGCGTTGGGCCATGAAAGTGCGAGAGACTGGGCATTTTTTCTCTGTGGAGCATGCACATCTAAATTTCAGCTTGTCTGCTTCTGCTGCATGTTGGGATTCACACCTTGGTCTTGCAAGCACAAATCTTCTTCAACGATCCCCAGGTGGCAATATTTGTTGAATATGATCGTCTAAAAACGTGTTTGACTCATCGCTGGCTGATTGCTGACTGTGCATCTTATTGATCATCACTTGTCATTCCTACGGTTCTGATTCGGCTTCAGTACGAATCGGCTTCAGTTACGTGTGTATCGGCTTCACGTATTCATTCACCAGTAGTTGCTTCAATTGCCCCAAAAGTGACTTTCTGCTATAATAACCAAAAAGAGTCTACAAATGCATCATAATTAATATGTAAATAACTGTTACCCCAATGTCCTGCCAAGGTTTGTGCTCTTGTAAACTAGTGCCTCAATTGAACACATGAAGACAGAAAGCTGCATGAAAGACCATGCATTAGTGAGTGCCCAAAGCAAACTCACTGGTGCACTATGTTAAAGCTTAAATGATCGCCTCATTCTCTCAATCTTCCCAGAAATAACTCTGAACTTATCTGTTACCACAAAACTCCGGATTCCATATCTGCATTGCAAAACAACAAGTTGGTGAAGTAGAATGTTGTGTAGGTAATCATAATCTTGGGCAGACAATTGTTAAACTGCACACACTGCAGATCCAATAAGCCTAAAGGCTGACCCCCATGTAAAACCATTACTTTAAAAAAATGTCTCAGATCTTTTTCGTAGATTTAAACTGTTATTATTACTGACATTTAACAACCCTCAAGTAAACCCTCAAATTAGGCAAGATTGACTCTTGATGACCCTCAAGTAAACCCTCAAATTAGGCAAGATTGACTCTTGATGACCCTCAAGTACACCCTCAAATCAGTCTCAATCCAGAAGTGAACCCTCAAATCCGTTGAGATTAACGAGCAACTCTCATGCAAAAACTTTCAAAGCAGGCAGCATATCCAGCAGCAGAGGGAGAAGGTTTGAGCAACATGGTAACAGACATCATGGCCACACCTGAAGGTGCATTTGGCCACGACATGAGACCTCATCCCTGCTGTAGCAACAATCTGTGACGTCGTGTGATTCAAGCTACCTAGGGTAAGAGCTCCTGTTCATGCAAGTTGGAAACGCAAGGGCAAGGTGTGAGGCTGCTATCATGTATAGATGATTCAACATGATGTGGAGCAATGGCAAGGAGTGAGGCTGCTATCATGTGTGTAGATAATGTGGGGACATCATGATGTGGATCAACTAAACAATCTAGTAAGGGCGGTCAGCATAAAGCAGTAAGATGAAGGCCACACTGATTTTGGAGTGGTGAGTATTCAAGTCAGCATGACAACGACACAATCATGATGATAGAGGGTTTAGGGCTTCAGCATGGATAAGACTGCTTTAGGGTTTAGGGCATCAGCATGGATAAGACTGCTTTCACAGAAATATGCTGTGAGAGTATTGCACAGAACAGTTGCGAACAAGTGGAAACTCATGAGGAGTTGGGCAAGAGTGGCCCTATGAGTCACTTATTACCTGAAGTGCCTCAACTTATTCAGGTACTGCAAATCTTCTAGACAATTGTAAGGTATAGGGTTTAGGGTTATTCACTCGCCTGTTTTATATTCAGCAGCAGCATTCCTGTGACGTGCAGTGCCTTTCAGCAGTAGCTTCTTCATCATGTGCTGTAATGCAGGTAAGAGTCCTGCTGTGGTTGCATTGATCAATGTGCTTCCCCCTGATCCCTCATCCCTCCTGATGAGTGCAATAGGTACTGTAGTAGTGTTCCCCTCTTTCAACACCATGACTCCCCCCCCAGGCACCTGGCACTCTGTCCAGATCTCCACACTTGCGTGAATTTTGCTAGTCACCTCATCCTTGAGAGCTGTGCTGTTAGGGTTTTGTGTTGTTGTACAATCATCTGTTCTAGAGCGGCTTCCTGGAGACCCTTTAATGTGTTGACCTGCCAGCTTCATGAATTGCTCCATACCTAGAGGTGTAGAGAAGTATGAACATACAAATTGATGTACACCTTTTTGGTGAAAAGGGACATGCATAAACAATGAACAATGCTGATTCTACTCTGCAGGCTGCTTTCTCATGGGTGATCTTTAAGGGTGATGTGTTGATGCTTGTTTTGTTTCCATGCCTGAGCAATTAATCAGGTTACACTTTACTAAGGCAATGTCATGCCGTCAGCAGGGCAATGTCATGCCAGCAAGGGCAATGTCATGCCAGCAAGGCAATGTCATGCCAGCAAGGCAATGTCATGCCAGCAAGGGCAATGTCATGCCAGCAAGGGCAATGTCATGCCAGCAAGGCAATGTTTAGTGCACTCACCTTGATTCAACCTCTGAATAATGGCTGGCTTTCCTTTGTACTTCTTTTTATCCTGCTGTGTTCTGAGTACAGCGTGATCATGTATCAAGTCCTGTACAATGTGTGAAGATGCCCACACCACATCACCACTCAGCACAGCCTGTTATTGGGAGAGGGGACACCATCAACAAGACAGATCTCAGTGAGCACAAGTAAGGCGTGACCTGCCTGAGTGACAGTTGTAACTCCATGTCTACCTTAGTGTCCATATCTACAGCGTCGGCAAGCCTTGATACAGCATACTGACTTCTACTCACCTTCAAATAGGCATTCACAAAGCGCTGAATGACAGCCTCGTTCTCCCTGAGGGCGTCTGATGTCCTCTTCTCAGTCTCTGCAATATTGGATGCCTCTTCTTCCCCAGGTGTCCTGCCTCCTCTGTCTTCTGTACTGCAAGGACCTGGCTGCTGCTGGCTTACTTTGATTGAGGCACCAGCAGTACCAATGATGTGCACTGTACCGCTCCTCGCAACTTCATGCATCTCTGTCCCATGCTGCTGCTGCTGCTGCTGCTGCTTCACAAAGTCAGCAGTCAACATGTGGCCATGCATCCTCCCAAAAGAGGCTGCAGCCAGCCTGCTGCAGCTGCTAGAGTAGCGGCCCTCACCTCTCACACTTCCACACAAAGACTGCCTGCGGCTGCAGTACGATAGCTGGCCTCCACTTCCACACATGTTGAGAGATGAGGCTCTGTTCAATGCTGCAGTGACTGACACACTGGCAGTGGTCAGAGAAGTTGGAGGAGGTTGGACGCTGGTGGATGATTCTAGGCCCACCACATGAGGCTGTGAGATATCCAGGTGGTGGGCTGATCCAGCCTGTCCATTATCACATTCAGCTTCGCCTCTATTATTAGTCAACAGTCCAGTGGCCTCTTTCACACCTGCCATGACCATAGAGGATGCTAATGTAGCTGAAGACATGGAGTGTGGAATCACAATGTTATGCCTGCTGAACTTTTGGTGATGGACCAAGAGTTCTGGATTTGGAAGGTGGAGGAAGCTTCCACTGCTGAAGGCTCGACGTAGGAAGCTGAGAGCAGGTGCCCTAGACTGAGACAGATTGCTGCCGCTGCTGCCAAGATTTGAGTGCTGTGACTGACAAGAAGCATTCTTAAATGCCCCAATTGATGATTTGAATGCAGCGCCAGCAGGTTTGAATGCAGTGCCAGCAGGTTTGAATGCAGTGCCAGTAGGTATCAATGGAGGTGAAGAATGAGCAGGCTGAAGGTTAGGCAACCCTGATCTAGGCTTTCTCTTTGGATCCTGAAGGACAGTTTTTAAGATCACAAATTTAGAAATTTGGCAAAATTGAAGACATAACAAGCATACACCATTCTCATCCATTGGCATCATTGAATACATGTCAAGCACTCATCATTCTCACCAAGCCTCCTCTTCCCCTAAAGTCCATACACACCTGCTTATTGTCCCGAACTGTGTTTAGGATACATCTGTGGCGCTGAGACATGATACTGGCTGTGCTGAGGTCAAAAATGCTGCTCTGCCCTGACTGCTCATTACTCCCTAAACCCCTACCCTGGCTCAACTTGACACCTTCTCCCAAGGCACCGTTGGATGCTCGTGCAGTTGATGCACTGCGTCTGGAGGCAACACTTCCAGACAGAGAGAAAGTATCATAGGAGCCTTGGCGGCGTGTGTTCCCACTACCACTGACACTGCTATTTTGGGTGGGGAGCTGAAGAGGTGTGGAAGGTTCCGCTAAGTACTGTTGGAGTGTGTCCCCCCTGTGAGGGTTTAGGGTTTGACAGGAGTTGTCCACCTGACCCTGGGCGGTAGTGGGGTGGCTGGGGTTGTGATTATTGCTCTCTTTACC
The DNA here is from genome assembly GCA_002335675.1 of Chlamydomonas eustigma. NCBI lineage: Eukaryota > Viridiplantae > Chlorophyta > Chlorophyceae > Chlamydomonadales > Chlamydomonadaceae > Chlamydomonas > Chlamydomonas eustigma. The sequence goes on along the minus strand of BEGY01000040.1, from coordinate 433,740 downwards.
CTTCATCATCATCATCTTAGCTTCTTTTGAGTAAATGTGCAACCTGCTTGATTCTTCTTGAGCAACGGATTTTCTCTTGCACACCTCCTGCATATTAACCCACAATGTTTATCACTCTTAACACAGCACTTCAGTTTGATATGGAAGATAGCTACAATTGACAAAGACAAGTGAGGAGACTGCTAAATATCGACTAACGACTGTATGAAGGGTCTTATTTGGCCATCAAATAAGTTATGTAAAATCTATGAGTATGTACGACGACACCCACATCAGAGCTCATTATTTCTGCGGATGATGGTGTTTGAAAACATGATCGCACGAGGGCACCCAGCATCCTGAGTGCTAAGGAATGGCCAATATGTTAGGCGTTGTTAAATCTAGCGCACGACTTACATGCTGGATGAAGAGCGGTGCAAGAAGGACAAGGTCGTTGAGATAATAAACTCGCAAACATTAATTTGCAGCTTTCTTTATGTTATTAGGTACATAACTTTCAAGAGATGAGGATAAATTCATCATTATTAAACTCACCTAGTCCCTTGTATCAGAATGCTTTCCACAACAGAAATGAGATTTTATTAGGAGAACGGCTGCCCTTCATCCGCTTCAAACATCATATGATTATGAGTGACGGTCGTGCCGCTATGAGTGATTGCTTGAAAGGTGGTCCTGTGATTCAATTTCAGCAATGAAGGCCCTCAATCATGAAACGGACATGAGGCTGACTGCTTGTGAGGTGTCTTCACGAGCGCCGGGCGTCGTGTGTCCTTCGATCGGAATCGCAAATCTGTTTAGAGCATCGTCGTGAGGCCTGGCAGCCGCTCTTATTAGCTTAAAAGTTTTACATCGTAGTCACGACGAGCGCAAACTGCAAGGTTCCTTCATAATAAGTTATCAGTAGCAATTGCAACTTACGGAAAGAGGTCATTGTCGTTGTTCATCATGATAATGTTTTCAAAACAAAATCTGCGTTTTAAGTTCTTCCACTCGCAGTGATGAGCAAGTTGCTAGCAGGAACTCATTGTGACCTCGACTACGTCGTTGGATGTTGAAGGAGACATCTTATTATTTGACCTATTGCAGTTAATGCATCTTCGTGACAGCACACTGCTACATAAAGTCGTAAGGAGGCAGCAGGTCATCAGAACACACTGCCAACAGAACTTATGGAAGTTGCGTGCATACTCATTGTCTCCTCATCCACCTCATCTGCACCAACCGAAATGTCATAGCTCGGCAGGTTATCTAATTCATCATCATCATCATCATTAACATTAACACCATCCCCCCCTAGCACCACTCCTTCATAGTAATCACCATCATCTGCAGAGACAAGAGATGAGTTCATAGTCAGCAACAGAACAGTGCAGACAGTCTCCGAAGCGATGACAGAGTTAAATTAAATAGAGCAAGGCAAGTCCTGTAAAGAGGTGCATAACTCATGATTCCCAAACCACAGTTTAGGGTCACATATCCAATAACAAGCAGCATACTTGCCATCTCATCCCACCCATATACCTTAAAAATCCTAAACCCTATTTACTCAGAGAATCACCTCCACCTCCTACCTGGAGCCTCAATGCCATCATCATCATCATTCTCTTCAGAGCTTGCTGATCCCCCACCCCCCACAAACCTCCCTGTAGGTAAGGTGGTATCACTGGGAAGGCTGGAGGCCGTGACCAGAGTTGTGGGATGGGATGCAGCATCAGAACCTGCCCGGTCAAAAAGCATGGCAGCAGCAGCAGCAGCAGTGACAGAGCCCACTGAGGAGGCTCCTCCCACACTCCCGTATGCAACATCATCGCCTGTGTCTTCAGCCTCCAAGTAAGAGTTGGTGGCACCTGGATGGCCGTGGACACCAGAAGCAGCAGCACCACTGTCAGAGCGGGGAGCTGGGGATCTGGCAGCAGATCCTGCAGGAGACAAGAAGTCTGACTCATACTCCTCCTCCTCCGCTACCTGCTCACCACCACCAGTAGCTTCACCCCTGAGGTACAGCCAAAAAAGGCAGACAGAGTGTTAATAAGCTCTCTCTTGATATCTTGGTTAAGATAGAATGAGCTTAACCTCTCTCCTCCCCTTATCAAGATCAGAATGATGCACTGGAAGCCCCAGGCACTTGGGTCACACCTACTGAACACCCAGAAAGACATCATCTTCCCTCAGCTACCCCTTACCCCTCTTCAATGCCAACAATATCCAAGCCCTCCTCATACTTGCCCTCATTACAAACAATGCCATACATTAGTTCACACACCTGGTTAAAGTATGATCGCCCTCGTCAGTTTGTTGTACTGAAAGCCTCTGCTGTTGCTGCTCTCGCAACAACCTCATCTTGGCTTGCATGGCATCTTGAATGTCTCTAGCAGAAGGCTGTTTAATGTACTCCCTGCTCGGCTCTTTCTCTGCAGGACTGCTTGCTTCTCTTGTACTGCCTAACTGAGAGATAGAGGCTTTAGCTTCAGCTACTACTGCACTTGTACTGCTAGGCTTAGACACAGGAGCGTTAGCTGCTCCGGCACTAGGTGTGAAAGAGGAAACAATGATCAGACCCAGGGATGCAGGAGAAGGGATAGCAGCAGGGACGGGGTTTGGGTGTGGTTTGGAGGCAGGTGGTGCCTTGTCCTGTGGTGCCTGGAGCACCTTGGTATGAAGAGGGAGCATTACATCGCTTGCAAGTTCAGAGCTGCTAACAGTGAGATTGGGAACAACTAGCGCTGACCCTGGAAAGTCAAATGCAGGTTTGGACGTAGGCAGGATCTCAGAGATTGCACGAGGATGGGCTTCCACAACGATAGGGATCTGCGAGGCTGGCTGCGTGCCTTGCCTTGCTGGTTGGACTGCCACTGGAATATCAAAAGATACAGAACCCCTTGAATCTGATATCAGTGCAGAAGCTGGTCCCCTTGAGCGCTCAGTAATAACTTCTGTGTTCCTCACACAAGATGTTTCCTGGGCTTTAGCTTCAGTAGGTATATTGACAGCACCTATAGCTTGTTCATCAGGAGGGATCAACATGGGAGTCCATGCAGATTGTTGCATATTGCTCTGAGAGTACAAGTTGCTTCCAGGCAGGCCTCTATCATTGCCCTTGCCCCCCGCACTTTCTCCCCCATGAGCCTGAGTGTTCACACCTTCCCAGGATGGGTTGCCCTCTAAAGCAGTGCTAGGTAGCTCCATATAATTAGGGACATGCATCACTGAATTGAACTCCCTGTCAGTATCTGCAACAAACGACACTAATAAGCTGTTGTTAGTGCTCACTGGGCGGGACACTAATAAGCTGTTGTTAGTGCTCAAAGAGGGATGCCCCTCCAAGTCATCACCACGGAATGAGCTTGATGCTGCATAACAAGTTGTGGGGAAGACAACAAATCACGGAATGAGATAGCAAAAGATAATGAAAAAGTACAATAACAATGAGGTTAGAGCTTGGCCCAGTTCACACTGTTTGCTGTTTACTCCTGCTTCTCACCTCTATTGGTTTGCCCAGCTATCCCCTGAACACGATTCATTACCAAGCCCAAGTCCCTCCCTCTCTCATTCTGTTGGTGACTCAGCTGCTGACGATAACGATCTACTTCAGAAGTCACACTCTTGTCCTGCAGACTCAGCTGATGTAACCTGCAATGTGTCGTCATGACTTCAATGTAACCTTTATGTAACATTTCAATAATGTCGTTCATGACTTGAATGTAACCTTTATGTAACCTGCAATGTGTCGTCATGACTTCAATGTAACCTTTATGTAACCTGCAATGTGTGGTCATGACCTCAATGTAACCTTTATGTAACCTGCAATGTGTGGTCATGACTTCAATGTAACCTTTATGTAACCTGCAATGTGTGGTCATGACTTCAATGTAACCTTTATGTAACCTGCAATGTGTCGTCATGACTTCAATGTAACCTTTATGTAACCTGCAATGTGTGGTCATGACTTCAATGTAACCTTTATGTAACCTGCAATGTGTGGTCATGAGTTCAATGTAACCTTTATGTAACATTTTAATATGTCGCCATGACTTCAATGAGAGAAGGCCTCCTCTGTGTGGTCTCTGTCAATGTGATACACAACCCTAAACCCTAAACCCTATCTAGTTGTGCAGCTGGGTGCTGTCGATGTGATACACACAATCTAGTTGTGCAGCTGGGTGCTGTAAATATTTTCAGAGGAGTCAGCCCAACACTCATTCAACATCGTAATCATCGCTGACACGAAACACCACCTTGAATCCACACCTTTCCATCACAGGACTTGTAGGACCCTCCTCTCCCTCAAACTCTCTTTGTCCCCAATCAACTCTATCACTCAGCATTACAGTCCGTCCCATTCGAGCTGAGGGTTGCCAGGCTGAGCCTAATCCCGCTGCACCATGACTGAGGCCAGGAGACTTGATGCCAGTGGGACTTGTAAATGGGCTGATGTTAGAGCTGTAGAGCTGCCTGGGGCTGCCTACCACGAGGTACTGAGCACCATCTACAATAGTAGCCAATGCATCATCATGATCATGATCAGGTACTGAGCACCACTGAGGAGGATAGCCAAGCTTCAAATAACATGATCACACAAAACATCTCTGCAGTAAGAGGCTCTGGGAGAGGTCAATTTAGTTTCACTTTAAGTACCTAATATTCAGTCAGAGGTGTCATTACTCCAGCCCACCCACCTCTCATTAAAGGTCTTGTAGAAGTGGGGATGCCAGCTCCACCACCAAAAGTGCTGGCTGTATGTGGCAGGCCACGAGAGGTTGCTCCACCCGGCACCCCTACTTGCCCACCAACCATTAGTGCACCGAGGTTCCTGCGCAAACGCGTGTTTTCCTCCTTGAGCTTGTTAGCAAGGGCTCTGGCATCTTCAAAGTCACACTCCAAATGTTTGTTGTATGCAGAAGCTGCCTCCAGATCAGACATGGAGGAAGCTCGTGCCTCGATAGCCTGAATTATAAATGATATGGAAGGAGCCTGTGCCTCAACAGCCTGAATCATAAATGATATAGAAGGAACTTGTGCCTCAATAGCCTAGGTCATAAAAGATTACTTTCTTGTATCCAATCTGCCTGTAAATTAACTCCTACAGGCATCTGAAATTCAGCACATAAACAGTACTATGAGTCACATCTACAACCATTTTTTACTTAAGAGCACATATATGTCAGGAGTAGAAAAAGCTGGCCTATTCAACTCACTTCATCCAGCAGGGACTCAAGCATACCAAGTCTGTGCCTGGAAGCAGCAAGTTCAGCCTCCACCTTTTTCATCTTCTCTTGATAAGCATTTAATTGCGATTCAGATTTGGATAGGGAGGCCTGTGTTGAAACAGCCAATTCTCTGGCAGCCACGAGTTCCTACGGCCACAATAACAAAGAAGTGTGGTAGAAAGTATGAGATCATAGGGGACTGATGAAAGAGCACAAGCATCCTGCAAGGGGCAACTAAGGAAACTGTGAAGGGTGTAAGAGACATTAGTCTGGGGTTGCGCTTACAAACCTGCGTGGCCTGCCTGAGCTGACTAACGCTTCCCCGGGCTGCAGTCATTTCTGCATCCAACATCCCCATGGCTCCTGCAAGATTTACAATAGCGGTAATCAATTCAAAAACAAAATACTGTTTCTATTGATTGGCATGAATGGTCTTAAATATCTCGTGCATTTAATGATAAAAGAAGGTCACTTAATGATAAAAGAAGGTCACTTAATGATTTTACTAGTAGGTAGTTGATGGATACGAAGTCTCATACAGACAGTCTGACGTGGAGAGCAAAGTTCTCATTGCAGGGAGAGATATTTGAATGTAAAACCTGCCTGCAGCGTTGTGCAGCATCGCATCGGCACTGTCTGTCGCCATGTTTATGCGTCGATTCAGTTCATCTCGGTAATGGTTGAGCTCTTGATGAAGCTTCTCCAGCTGTAAAAACAAAAGTTAAGCTCGAATTTCATTGACGTGGATAAGCAAATGCCAAACTTCAGAAAGATGGATAGGGTGACTCTACATACAACTTTAACAATCAAAAGCTCAGAAGGTAGGGAATACTCCTCATCCTCCCAACACATTCCAACTACATGAAGCATGAACATCACCTGCAGGCGCATGATCTCTGCGTCAGCAGCATGGGCAGCTGCACGCGCCTCTGCCTCTGCCCTCGCAGTCTCTAAGCTGCGCAGCCTGTCCTCTTTTGCACGTGCCCCAGCTATCTCTGCAGATGCCTCAGAACGAAGCTCCATGATTCGAGCACGGTCCATCTACAAAGATGATTGTACATCATGATGCAAGCACAATCCATCTGCAAATATGACTGTGACATTATGAGGGTTTCACCTGCAGCCATGTGAACAACGTCTCGAGGGGACTCACAACATGAGAAAGGGGACTGAGAAGCCCAGAGTATGGTGGCGGTGGTACTTTAAAGCAAACATTTAGCATAGACAGGGAGGCTGAACGGGAGATGAGGCTATATATATGCAGATTCATCCATTTACCTAGGCATGATCATCATGGAATATCATTCAGTGAATGCTAGGATACCCATCCATTCCTCAAGACAATGACATGCAATGACGTGCTGAATTGATGATGAGTCCATGTATATAGGCCCAGCCTTCCATCCAGTCGACATGATCATAATTGTTAAGCATTGAAACAATGCTTGGAGACCCAGCCATGCTTCTAGGCAACAAGATCATCATAGAAGATGCCTCTAACCTCTAGCACAGCATGGTACAGGACTGACTAAATAGATAAATGTACTAAACCCTAAACCCACTGACCTCTAGCTGCATGCGCTGAGCAGTCAGCGTTGCCTTGAGCTCCAAGTACTCCTTCTCCACAGATTGTCTTGCTGTCACTGTCCCATTTGCAACAGCCTCGGCAGCTTCCGCTACCTTCCTCTCTGCATTGGTTTCACGTGCTGTAATGGCCTTCTCACGTAATCCAAGTGCAGCCTCGATGTGCCGTAACTGATCCTGTTGTACAGAGGGAGGAAAATGTGGTTTGTAACTGATCCTGTTGTACAGAGGGAGAAAAAAGTGAAAAGTGTGAGAAGTGTTTTGATTCTTATTGCACAACGTCATGGGTACAAGAGAGCAGAAATCTTGACAACAAAGTCTCAAGCTTTTTTAAATCCAGGCTTTGACAATTGTCTCCCCGCACCTGTCTTGCATCCAACTGTTGTTGAACCTCAGTCTTATAGTTCCGGAGCCTCTCCTCTTCTTTGATAATCTTCTGGCGATGCTCGTAGGCAATGCTCTCTACATCTCTCTGTACACATAAGCATTATGACTCATGTGTTAGCCTCGTAGGCAATGCTCTCTACATCTCTCTGTACACATAAGCATTATGACTCATGTGTTAGCCTCGTAGGCAATGCTCTCTACATCTCTCTGTACACATAAGCATTATGACTCATGTGTTAGCCTCGTAGGCAATGCTCTCTACATCTCTCTGTACACATAAGCATTATGACTCATGTGCTACCCTCGTAGGCAATGCTCTCTACATCTCTCTGTACACATAAGCATTATGACTCATGTGTTACCCTTTACATATTACATAAAATGACATGACTACCTGGTTAATAATGTTGCCATGACTACCTGGTTAATAATGTTGCCATGACTTCATCGTATTCTCCCAATCAGTAATCTTCAGTTCAAATATCAACTCTACATCATTCTACGCAACACCACCTCCATCCTGTTCTCAGTGTTACCTGCTGCCTCCTCAGCTTGTCCATCATTTCCTCCTCTCTTTGTCGCAACTTGGATAGGCGGTCGTGATGCATGCGATCAAGTTCTAAACGCTCTCCTTCCATCTGCTTACGGAACTTGACAGCTTCCTCTAATCTCACTGCAGCGACCTCTACTTCTCGCACACGCTCCACCTGTCAGCAAAGCAAAGTACAGAACAGACAAGACAGTCCACTTGAATGATGAGAAAAGCTGAAGAACAGGATAGAAATACTTCCAGATCTTCCTGTATGAGAAGACCTGTAAAGGTATCAGGCTAACAGATGTTCAGGGAAGACCTGTAAAGGTATCAGGCTAACAGATGTTCAGGGAAGACCTGTAAAGGTATCAGGCTAACAGATGTTCAGGGAAGACCTGTAAAGGTATCAGGCTAACTTCTTATTGCATAAAAATGGCTGTTCAGGGAAGACCTGTAAAGGTACCAGGCTAACTTCTTATTGCATAAACATGGCCGTCGCCAAAGGTCTTACTAAATCTGATCTGTAAATAAAATGTATTCGCATGGTAAGAGATTTATTTTTGTTGTTGGCTACGACTTGACACTGCAGGGTTTGCATGAGCACTGATTAATAGTGAGCATGGCAATCAGACAAAGAAGAAGAGCCTTCAATCTCCAAAGCAAGATGAATTGCCTCTATCATGTTCAAGAGCTTAACACTGCCTCACTTGTCTTTGCATCTCCAATTTTGACTGCTCCTCAAGCTGCTGCCTGTACTGTGCCATACGCTCTTCAGTACCTCCACCACCCATGCCTTCTGGGCCTGTCCTCTGTCGTGACTGATGCCTCACATCTAATTGTTGGAGCTGGGAATCCAAAAGATACCTAAAGGAATGTAGAAACAGCATAACTTTCATGACGATAAGGGATATTTGCATTTTTGAAAATAAGACAGTTATCTGCACAAAATGCTTTGATTTTTAAGCATTTTAACGCAGCTTTTGATGGGTCTATGAGGGCAATGTGGGCGGTATTGACCTGTTTTCCCAACACTCAGAAGCTCACCTCTCACCCCCAGCCGTTTGAGTAGAGGTTTCACTTCCTCTGGAACCATCAGCGAGCTGAGCAATGGCTTGAACTAATTGCATGAGGAGGCAGATTCCTAAAAAACATCAAGTTGGTGCCCTTTAAACCTTTGTTTCCATGAGGGATACAGGTACTCATACATTGTCACTCCTTGATTTGTGTTACTGATGAATTTTGATAAGGAAATACATAAAAAAATTCCTGACCTTTAGACTTTGAGGCTACAAGGCATGTATGAAAGAAAGTGCCAGGCTGTACTTTCAAGATCTCCATAGCATCATCATGTGATGGCTTGGGTCCAGAGTTGACCCCAGACTCCTCACTAAACACTGTCAAGCTGAAGCCGTAGTTAAAAGTCTCAAGGTACTCCGCTATCATAAAGTTTAGCAAAGCCCGTTTGAACGTTGGTTTATCTCCTTCAGGAGGCTCTAATCGTGTGACATGCCCTCGTTGTAGTTGGTTAACAAGCTGAGCCCGAAGCTGAGTCTATAAAAAAAATAAGCGTAAACCAAAGCATAGAAAAAACTGCGACCAGCTGTTTTAACCTTGACATTTCCTATGACTCCACTTGTCTTCAGCTGTGAGTAAAGTTGGTTTTTGAAATCTTCCTGATCAACGTCTTCATCATCTCGAAAATCGTCAATTGAGTTCATTTGCATTTGAAGAATGTTATGTTTTTTTACTATGTACCATGCAAATGTCCAATCATGGCGCTGTGTTATATGTATTTTTTTAGTACCTGTATTTTACATGCTTGAGTTGATTGAAAAGTCGTCAAAGTTCCGGAGCTTTGAAGGAATACTTAGTGTAATAGTTATTCAATTAATCGAGTTCTGCATATGCTGAAACAACTTCTTCAAGGAAATGAATAAGGCTGGTGAATCGTTTAAGCCTTAGTGTTTTTAAATGTCGTCTTGTTTCAGCCTCTTTCTCCGCTCGGGTACCCTGAATTCTGGATGCCCCCATTCTGGAAACGGTGCTTCAAATGAGAAATCTGGACCACTGTAAGCTAATGCATGAAGCCACATCGGCTCTAGGTCGATAGGGTATCCGAAGGGTACCAAGCAAGGACAGTGCGGACACACTGCTTCTTGAAGCTCAGGAGATACGCGATAACATTCCTGTACATAAAACATGCACAATATTAGACACACTGAGCTCTGGGACATGCCTCTTTTCTTGCATGTTCAGATGCAGTCATCAGATTGAAGAAGGAACACGAGGCCCACCATAAGAAATCAAAAGATTAGGCAAGTTTACTGCACGCTCACAGTAGTTCTATTGTAAGACTTTGTGGAGTATGTTCAGCATTCCAGTGGTAATCATAACCATTTTTCACTGACAAAGCAACAGTATTGATCCACTTACTCTAGAATACAGCATTTGGATGGTCTCGGGCAAAGTGGGGCCTGCTGGATTGAGTGTCCCTGGGTTGTTTAAATCAAAAGCTGCAAACAGCTCAGGCTGAGACGGTCCTATGGCATAATTCCCCTTGGTATCTGAATCAGGTGGTGCAGCTGCAGCTTTGTCAATTACAATATCGCTGGATCCTTCACTGCTGTAAAAATGAGTACTTGCACGACTCGGCTCTAAGTCCTCCGCTTGACACACCTCCTCGCGTGCAGACTGGGGTTGCAAGGATTGGTTACAAGTCTCTAATGTATTGCCTTTACAGCTTGCGCCTTTCTCTTCTAATCTTGGTCGCTTGAACTCTAACTTGGGGATTGCTTGACCAGTTTCCTCAGAAGCTCTGTGAGGTGCATGTTCAGACATGGGAGGACAAACAAACAAAGAATACAACCTATGGTCTCTTACATTACATTCCATGCATGTGTAGAGCAATGCCGTACCCTGAGGTCCTTTCATACAAGCGCCTGAAAGCCAGAGGAGGCCCTAACTTGCCTCCGTACTGAGTGTCATTAGCAATGGGATGTCCCATGTACTGAATTTAATCAAAAGAAAGCAAGCGAGTTGTCAATATAGTACCTTCAATGACGCTTGCCTAGTGTCCACACATTCTCTTATGTATCATCCTCTTTCCTGGACTCAGACCTCGCCTCCTTCATCTAACAAAGTGTCTACGACCTTACTTCATCGTGTTCCTGTTCCTATGTCACAGACTACAAGAGCTTAACCTGAACCCTAACACTAGAGCCACTTAAATAAGTTCATACTCTGACTCCTACCTAACACTAGAGCCACTTAAATATGTCCATACTCATTTCACCTTTCACATGTACTGCTGGTCAACCTACACATGATTCACCTGCAAGTGTACCCTGATCTGATGCGTCCGTCCCGTTTTGGGTTTGCACTCCACAACACTGGTGCTACCATCTGCTGCCACTGAAACCACTCTGAAATGAGTAATAGCTGACTTTCCATCAGAATGTTCATTGCCACGTGCACCTAGGCAATGAGAAGACATGAGACCTCATCACACAGGGATAGGCATGATATCTCATCACACAGGGAGAGACATGATATCTCATCACTACTACTTGCAGGCAGTACAAGATGGGACCCTACCTCCTCCTGGCACTACAGGTAACGCATGGTTGGTCCTGCCATCCCAAGACAGAGGCACATCCACTTCAACCCATCCATCTTCTAATGTTGTGACGCCATACAGGTTGCTGGCCAGAGCAATGTTTTCGCAAAGGCAATCTTGGGCAGCTGGGCCACTATCTGCTGAATCATTGGCTGTGCTAACAAGCTCTCCAATAGGAAAGGATGTTGTCGCTTGTGCATTCTGTTCAGAATGAGATGACTTTTCAACTTGGGAGGCACTGGAAGGGCTTCCAGGGAAGATGCCCATGACTCGTGCTATATACACTTTATTGCATGTGCGTTCCTGTAGACAATGAGATAAGGAGATTGCCTGAGCAATACATAAGTCTGTTTCACAATTTTTGAACATTTTTCACGGCCTCCTCAATTGTAATAATCCCTGAATTCCCAAAATATGAAATCGTTATGCTCATAAAAAGGAAACATCTAGTACAAATTTTCACACAATCACACATCAGAATTATCATGCACTTCAACAATTCGTGACTCACAATGCATGCAGTTCCTTCAGCTCGCTCACTAACTATCTATCGTTTCCTCACCTCCAATAATTTCCTCATGTTCCCTGCAACAGAGGATGACTTCGCCAGTAGGAGCAGCCCTGACACTGGCTTGTCTAACCTTCAAAACATGAATGTTGAAAAACATGACATAAGATCACGATTACCACTTTACTGCTAGTTCCTGCATTGCTCATTTCTTTAAATACTGTATGTACTGCATGTTCTGTATGTACTGTATGTTCCTGTACATTGTGCTCAAGGTCACTAGGCTGACTAGACTTAGCAGCAATGTCAGACAACAGAGACACAGTTACATAATCTTGCACCCTAGCACTATACCATGGTAAGATTAGAGACAGGACAACAGTCGTGAATATGATTGAGTAGGGAGATACCTGTAGGTAGGATACAGGGTTCCCAAATCTGGACGTTCCGCCTCCAGTACACCTAGGACTGTATTCTTGCGGTACTGACCAACAGTGTGGACTGGCATGCATGCTGGTTTACTCACTGCCAAAAAGTCCTCTGTTTCTTTCAACACCTCCACACTTCCTGTCAACACAGGGGGCTCATGGCGATGTATGAGGTGGCGGATGCACATACTAGTCTGGAGAGGTTGATCAGCTCCAAACGTAGGCTGACCCTCCACACGCAGTCTACCAGCTGCAAAAGCCCGGCGATAATATTCCTCAGTAAGCATCGGAAACTCCTAAATGAAAGAATCATGATGACACCACAATGAAAGAATCATGATGACACCACAATGAAAGAATCATGATGACACCACAATAAAAGAATCATGATGACACTACAATGAAAGAATCATGATGACACCACAATGAAAGAATCATGATGACACCACAATGAAAGAATCATGATGACACCACAATGAAAGAATCATGATGACACCACAATGAAAGAATCATGATGACACTACAATGAAAGAATCATGATGACACCACAATGAAAGAATCATGATGACACCACAATGAAAGAATCATGATGACACCACAATGAAAGAATCATGATGACACCACAATGAAAGAATCATGATGACACCACAATGAAAGAATCATGATGACACTACAATGAAAGAATCATGATGACACCACAATGAAAGAATCATGATGACACCACAATGAAAGAATCCTGTTGACACCACAATGAAGGAATCGTGTTGACACCACAATGAAGGAATCGTGTTGGGAGGAATCATGATGACACGACCACAATGATATCAAGATGGGAACCTTTAATAAGCATTAGGAGTTCCTCTTGACTAGGTAACCACAATGGGTATATGTGTTATTGATGATATATTGATAGGCAATCAGAACAACTCAGTACTTTAATTACACTCCATAGGTTGTTTGAGACTAGGATATAATCCAGGGGAAATAGTCGTTGCCTCTGGACTAATAGTTTGGGACATTGCTAGTCAACTTTCAATGCCCTGATCAGCTTTCAATGTTTGATCACCTTGCTGAAGAGCTGAATCAAGGACAAGCCCTCCCATCTTTGTTTGACATAACATTTGAAGTCAAAGTAGTAAGGTTTCACCTGCAATCGTAAACCGATTACGGTTGGCATCTTGAGCATTGGATGTACTTTCAGGCTTCTCCCTGTAATGGGCACTGGGTACCTCCACTCACCAATCTTAGGTTGTCTATGAAGACATAATTTTCTGGCAGTATTTTAGTTTCGTTGTTCTCTGTCAACACTCCAGCACCTGGTTTTTTTTCCTCTGACACTTTCATGAAGTTGCTTTTGCCACTATAGCTCACAAACTTGAGACCATGCAGAAATCTGCTGGGGACATGTACCGCTGCAGAGCAACTTTTGAATCTTGTGCGTAGTGAGACTTGAAGATACCTTTTGATGATGCAGGATGCAAGGAAGAATATGTATGATACCTTGCAGTATGCTCTTGATGGATTGAGAATTCACTGTTCTAACGGTTTTTCTTTTGTACGTCACTGAAGACACCGCCGACAATGAAAAATGAGGAACGCAAGTAGAAACTCTTTCCTCTTAAGTTATAAGTAATGGACACGGCCTATTTTGTGCCTGACATCGTCAGGCAATGGCTCTTCTATTTGTACAGGTAATTTGTTTTGTGCTTTTGAATCGTAATTAAAATTTATAGACTCACATTTTGATTGCTATTGTTTTGCCAAATGCATTAACATTGTCGTTCCTCTTAACCTCTCAGGCACATCAGGTAGACCAAGGGGCCAGATCTATCTATCTACCTGACATTAATTCTGTTATATACCAAAGAGTATTCATAGCCTGTCTAATCTAACGAGATTTTTATCGTAGGGAGAGAAACATCCCTGAGATCCAGTCCATGTACGAGGTCTCTTTTCAGAAGCTCAGCGATCGATACTACAAAACGACGCCATGGCCAGCAGTCGAAATGATTGCTGATGTTGTTGATCAAGACCACGTCTTCTGCTTGCTATACAAGGTGCTTAGCTCCTGACATGCTTTCAGGACTACTATCTCATCTGAGCAAAACTCTTAATTCAAAGCAGCTTGACTATTGCTCTGAATCTTAATCCCGCACATGCCTAACTCATGGGTCTCTAAATGTAGGAGATGTACTACCGTCATTTGTACGCTCGATGCACCCCAGATCTTAAGCAGCGTTGCGAGTCTTGGGAGAACTATTGTGACCTCTTTGGACTTCTCCTACACAGCAATGTCAACATGCAGCTTCCTAACTTGTGGATGTGGGATATGATTGATGAATTCATTTACCAATTTCAAAGCTTCTGTCAGTACAGGTCAGTGCATGCCTGTCACATACCTAACGGTTATGTACGGAACTTTCTAAGGTTTTTAATGTTTCCAACATCTTCTTACATTATCATTACTCTCTACTTCGTGAACCTTTGCCTTATCTCTGCAGGAGTAAAGTCTCTCAGAAGTCTCCTGAGGAGCTGGAACAGCTGAAGAAATACGACAAGGTGGGTAGTTTTATTTACCTTGTCAATCACGTTCTTGTGATTATGCTTACAAATCTACACAAGTGACGCCATATGTCATTGATGATTTCAAAAGTTTGGAATCTGTATGTCCACCAGCTAACATACGGATGTGCAGGTGTGGAATGTGCTGGAAGTCCTGAATGTTCTTCAGGCACTGGTTGATAAGTCAGGCATTGTTGCAGAGCTGGAGGCAGATGGGGGTGCTGAGTAAGTATCAGAATCAAGCAGTTCTGTTTGTGATCATGGCAGCCATGGAGTTTAGAGGCCCTTTTAGTATTCAAATGTTCATGTGCTAGAGTAGAAATGACATGATATGTACGGGAGGTTATTAAATCAAATGTGACCCCTCTGTGATGTCATCCTGGCCAGACATAGTGCTGTAGGAAACTGCTGCCTTTTTGCCTACACGATCTGTCTGTTGCACCTCAAGACCTAATTGATACAGTATGCCCTTGCTCTGTCGTCCTTCCCTGCCAGGTTGTTTGCAACTGATGGATACACTTCCAATCAGTCCAATGTCCTTCGCCTCCTTGGGTACTTCAGTTTGGTAGGTCTGCTGCGAGTGCACTGCCTGATGGGGGATTACTACGGAGCGTTGAAAGCAGTGTCACCCATCAACTTCAATGAGAGGGCCAACCTGTTTGCACCCAAGATCGCTGGGTGCAATATTGCCTTGTTCTACTATGCAGGCTTCTGCTACCTCATGTTGCGCAGGTAACTAGGATCTTCTTAATAGATCATCTTTGGTATGAGCATTTGAATGTCGGTCATAATGCACTCACAGCACAGTCAGGGCCTGCATCTCAGCTGCGCCAGTCGTTCAGTGGACGTTAACCAGTCATTAATCGTCGTGATTTCTTATAGGGTAGCACTCCTGGAATAGGGAAGATAGGTCATGACTCCTCTTACTAGAATTATTGCGCTGAACACAATACTGGAGATGACTCTGTTTTCCTTCCATTACCATATGGTTAAATCTTCAGGCTGTTCCTATGGCCAAGTACTACTAGGCAGTACATTACACGCAATACATTACCCACTCTGAACCCTTTCGTCTTCCTTCAGGTACCTGGACGCAGCTCGTAACTTGAACACCATCCTCATGTACATCAACCGCGTAAAGCAGTACCACACCAGATCAGCGCAGTATGATCAGATCTTGAAGAAGAATGAGCAGATGTATGCATTACTGGCTATGACAGTGGCCCTCAGCCCTGCTGCTTCCAAGCTGTTGGATGAGAATGTCACCACTCAGCTGAAGGAGCGAAATGCTGAGAAGATGGCCAAGATGGTGAGGTAGCTTTTCATATAGGGCCTCCTATCTCCATGCCCATGTTTGTCATGCTCTATTTTTCCTATTTGATATGCCTCAGTCCAAGCTTCCCTTGACCTGATAGAAAAAAATTTCCTGCCAAGTGTTTCGACACGAATCTGACGCCTAATTCGCAGGTCCGAGGTGAAGTTGCAGCTTATGATGAGGCCTTTTCTTACGCCTGCCCTAAGTTCATCACACCCTCCCCCCCATTGGACAGCCAGGCAAGCAGCAGTAGCAGCCAAACGGTGAGTCCATGTCCTAAGAGGATGCAGCTACTGTAACAAGCTGCCTTTGAGACCACTCCTTTCACTGTATGGCTGCCTTTCCATGTGTCACGAAGACGACAAGACCTCAACTATCATCTTACTTGTTCTCACTGCTCTGTTCAGGCCTATCGTATTCAACTCAACCTGTTCCTGTCAGAGGTGCGCTCCCAGCAGACCCTACCTCTGCTCAAGCAATACCTCATTCTGTACAGCAGCATCAGCCTGTCCAAGCTGTCCAGCCTCATGGAAATTGAGGAGGCCCAGTTGCGTACTCAGCTGGCCTGCCTAAAGAATAAAGCGTACAGCTTGAAGTGGAATGGAACCAGCAATGATGCCACTGCAGGTGAGGGCAGCTGACAAGGCAGGCATAACAAGTTTTTCAAGTGCCTTGTCTTCGGGCAATAGAGACGAATTATACTCTCTCCTCACTTGCGAATGCAAGACAGTTACCCGCTGTGACCTTCTCTTCAATACTCTCTCGAACTCCATTTGATCAATGTTGCGCGTGCTGTGCTACAGGGACTTTCGTTTCTGCATCTGACATTGACTTCTACTTGGATGTTGACCCTGCTACTGGGACAGAAATGGTGATAGTCTCAGATACTGTGCACACCCGTCATCATGCTGAGTTCCTGGCAAGGCACATAGTGAAGTTTGAAGAAATCCTGAGAGACCTAGATGCCCCAGTAGCACCAGTTACAGGGAAATCTATTGCTGTTTAAGACCATAACTTTCAGCCCAGATGTGACGGTCAAGAAAAATATTGCAAACCTTCAATATATGTTATTGCACACCTTAATCCTGTTAATTGTGCTGCAGTAAGTGTTTATGAGAACAATTTCGCGCAAAGCATTTAAGGGATTCATTGTGGACATAACTTCAACAGATTGTGATGTGTCTTGTTACATTCAACAATGAGTAATTTAAAAAAAACCTTTTAACAGACTACAAAGCTCAAAACAGCAAATTAAAGCTCAGCCTGTTTCTTCTTCCACAAGTTATCGATGGCAGCGTCTCCCTCTCCCTGAAAAAGTAAACAAAAGAGACACTGAGACACCTAACATCGGTACGTCAAAATGCACAATAAGAACACGACTCACCATACCCCGAACCTTTCCTGTCAAGGCAAAGGTTGTGAACTGTCCATTGTACACGCCCTCCTCGTTCAGATGCCCAATATTGATCTGTACGCTGGCATGGTCTTTAGCAGTGATCAACTTGTGGGTCCAAGCGCTACAAAAAAACATTGAGGACAAAAATCCTGTAAGAAACATGGTTGAAGTACTGCTACGCTGAAAATAATGTGGAGGCGGCAGCATTGAAAGAGATAAAGGGGGTAAATTTGAGCTTTAAAATTTAAGGTACCACATTTTAAGAGAGGCACGAAGGGGTGCACAGTAAGAGCAGCAACTTACCACTTGCGAGGGATGTACAAGTCCACGGTGATACCCTGGTCGTTCTGCATTCTAACAAAGAGATGAAAAGGGACCTACTGTGAGAAGAGCAGGCTTCATTTATCGGGGTTTTGTAAGCCCTTGATACCGTACAATGACTTTGTGATGTTGTGCTCAAGATCGTGTCGACAGAAAATAATGATCATAATAACGCTAATATTTATAATTGCATGTTTGAGATCTTCCTCATTACAACTGCTGCCAGACATCAGTGCAGGGATCCCAGCATGGGGCCCAACAGATCAGAGGACCATAATTTCAATACATGATCATCAATTGAAAGACGTGCATGATGTTACAGGTGCAGCTCGTGTTACGCGCATGGTTGACGCCACTGGTCAAACTTTCACATGCAGGATGCCATCCTCAGCATCCAGAGTCTCTACCCTTCTCAATGTGGCAAACCCTCCAGATGTAGATTTAAGCAGAGCCTCATCAGAAACTGCCTCTTTAGTGCCCATCCCAAGTGGTGACAGCAGTGATGTTGAGGATTTATCCCAATCCCAACCCAAAGACCTGCTAGAGCAGTTGAAATCTCTGTGTTTCTTGCGACAGGAGGGCATGTGGACATATGAGGTAATGGAGCACTGCACAAATGACATGTCAGAGTGTTGCCGAGCTTGGTTTCATATGACAATGACATATCAGAGTGTTGCCAAGCTTAGTTTCATATGACATTGATGTGCCAGATTGGTTTGAATAAGTGTTACAGAATACTCAGGATGTAAGCTCATTTTGGTCGCCTCCTTTGCAGGCTTGCTACAAAAAGCAGACGCGGCAGTATAGGCATGCTCTTCAGAGAATGAACGTAGGTGGCATACAATCTCAAGCTGTGGCTGCAGAAGATTTCTCTTGTGGCCAATATGAGGAGGAGGACCAGGACTGGGAAGTGCGGCATGATGTGAGCACTACAGGCATGCCCATGACTTACATTCGCCATATGCTGAAGGATGGAGCAGAGTGTAGTTTGACTGGAGCACAGCGGAGTTCTGAGGTCCGCTTTACTTGTATTCCACAGCACTCAGACAATGTCTTGGTGCTAGTCAAGGTATGACAAGGTCATTCAGTGTCAGACAATGTCTTGGTGCTAGTCAAGGTATGACAAGGTCATTCAGTGTCAGACAAGATGTAAGGAAGGTCTGATTTCATGATAGTAATAGAACAGGGTCAGGCCAGGTAAATAAGTAAGGTTTGCTGATTCACTGGAATTATACTCGCTTATACTGGACATTTCGAGCTAATCGACATAGAGAGGTGTTGATTTTTACTTTGGGGATTGTAGTGAACATGAGGGCCGAGAGCAAAGGAAATGGAAGGTTTTTGCTACCTTACTGATTAGTCTTCTCCATCTCTCGCCTCTTTGCAGGAGTTCCCCACCTGCCACTACATCTTTGTGGTGGCCACACCATTCCTCTGCACTCACCCACTTTTCAAACCCCAGCCGGAGCGCACCCAAGCTATTAAGTGCTACCCGGATGTGGTGCCTCCTGATAACTCTCAAAGTCTACACCAGTCTTACCCGCCCACCCTCGATAAAGAGGATCCTACTGCTCATTCTGAAATGCTCTTGAACCTTGACCATCACGAAACAGCATTGGAGGATTTTGACTTTTTGAATGAGCCAAGTTCCATGCAAAAAGATGGTGAAAATCAGGAATTGGAGGGGGGTCATGTTACAGGTGGCACAATGCCACTCCAACAGCCCGTTCCTCCACAAATAGCAAAACCTGCTGTACATATGACATACAGACTTCCTGTTTCTGATGCCCAGCTTGATTTGAAAAAGGAGCTGGAGGAGGGTCTTCTGGACAGGGTGAGGGCGGAGGCTGAGGAAAGGTTGGTAGATGAACAGCCGCTGGAGATGGTGAAGGCGGAGGCGGAGGAAAGGTTGGTAGATGAACAGTCGCTGGAGATGGTGAAGGCGGAGAGTGAGGAAAGGTTGGTAGATGAACAGTCGCTGGAGATGGTGAAGGCGGAGAGTGAGGAAAGCTTGTTAGATGAACAGCCGCTGGAGATGGTGAAGGCGGAGGAAAGGTTGGTAGATGAACAGTCGCTGGAGACGGTGAAGGCGGAGGCTGAGGTAACGTTGTTAGATGAACAGTCGCTGGAGACGGTGAAGGCGGAGGCTGAGGTAACGTTGTTAGATGAACAGTCGCTGGAGATGGTGAAGGCGGAGAGTGAGGAAAGCTTGTTAGATGAACAGTCGCTGGAGATACAAATTGATGAAAGAGTGGTAACTGTGGAGGAAGAGGAAGAACTTGCAGATACATGGCCTGAAGGGGAAGGAACTGCAGATGCAAGGCCCGAGGGTGAATTCGAAGAATGTTTGAGTAATGATAGAGAGTTATATATAGACAGTGTAGACGAAGGAGGTTTCAACAGTATAGACGAAAGAGGTGTTAGCAGCTCTCCGGTGCATGGGTCTATTGATGCTGAGGTTTACACAGAGGTGGAAGGGGAGACTTTTGATGAGAAAGCAATAGAAGCTCGGCTACAGTTTGAAGGGGTATTGACTGGTGACGGCCAAGTGAGCAAGGGAGAACAAGATGAGCCATTAAATGCCCCTAGTAATGTGCAAGAGAGCCCTGGGTGTTCTACAGAGAATGAACAGTGTTCTACTCTAAGGGACACTGAACAGAAGCATTCTGGGTAAACTTAAGTTTATGGGGAAATACTTACAAATTGAGGGATGACATGACACATAAAGTGTTTGAATGATGAATCCCTCTTTTATTAACATGTAACGCCGTATGTCATTTACATTTGATGCATTTGAACTCGGGATACTGTAACTCATAACAGTGAATACATATGGTGTGACGAGCACCTGCACCATATTGACATATAAAGCAATGGTAGTCATTTGAAAAAGTTGTAAATTTTGGCAAGAGATCCTGTGCCATCAGTTAAGATTCTTCACTTGATGACAGCAATATATACACCTTCTGCTTTTTGATTGATAGTTACAGCAAAGCCCTGATGATATATAAATCTTTTCTACACATGTGCAAGCATATGTCGACGCTCTCCATCTGTGCTCTCAAATGCAAGTGCTATTTATCATGGGCCCTCCACTGGTGATGATGCTGTGATGGAGGTCAGACATAGGCAAGCTCTTGTCTCGTGCTACGTGCTCTAAGGCCGCCTGGAACTCTACAAATGAGATCTTGGCACGAGCCTGAGTGGGAAAATTGAGATCGCCGTTGATACTTCATACCTTGCAAAGTTTGACGTCATTAGTGGCAGTTACAATCACATTTATTACCTTTCCTTTGGGCGCAACTTTCTTGAAAATGAGGTCAGCTTCTGTGGTCGTGAAATGGTTGTCGAACAGGCCGCTGTCCTGTTGAGGATAATCATGGGGAAGGATAGGTGAAGAATGCACACACAGCCAACAGAAATATCAATATGTATTATCTAATCAGAAAGCCAGCGGTTGTCAGAAAATACTTGTTTCTTACCCGGCACAGTTTTACGAAGCGAGAGTTGTCCATCTCCTTCACTGCCAAATTCTTCTGAGAAGCAGCGCACCCTCCACCAAAAGTAGCAAAAGACTCATACATTTCTTCCAGAGACGTGGCTGCAAGGACACAGGCCAAACATGATTATCAAGCACCTGTCTACAGGGTCATTCATGAAGCTACAAACACTGAAATCAGGGCCATCATTTCAAATCTATAACAAATAAACAGATACTATTCGATAGAATGCGGGTGCTTAATTGAAACATACGTGGCTGGGCGCCACCTCCACTTAGGGTCAGTCGCCTTGTAGACATGACCATGGACTTAGTCAATGAATGTGCTGAGGCAGAATTCAAAGCCCTGTGAACAGATAGCAGAGACAATAAGCAACAATATGTCAGAAATTGTTTCATTTGGTGCATGGGTACGAATGGCAAATGTGAGAAATAAAACAAAACATGAAAGCGAAGCCATGAACTAAAGCAAACACGAATGTAAACGTAGGCTATCAAAAAATAAGGCTAATGCTGTCTCAATCTGACAGCTCCACTCACTTCCTTGAATTGGAGGCACGATCAAGCATGGAAGCTAAATCTTGGCTTTCATCCACTACAGTTGGGCCACCCATTTTGTAGACACCAGTGTAAGTGCTCTGCTCAGTATATAAAGGTAGAACCCGATTATTACAGCAGCCTCCACTTCACACAACACAATATGCATCGCTGCAACATCTTGTTATGGACACTGATAATATCTGTGTCATGTAGCGACAGGGCACTGTATACCTCACTGTAACACCATAAATGATCTTTGTGCATACATTCTCTTGCACTACATTTTGAGACATCCTCATAGCCTAGCTGTTATGACCATATCACGATCACTGAGCACAGCTGTCGTCGTGCTGACCTTATCGTCGTGCAGTCTCACGCTCTCAGCCTTAGTGCCCTTCGTCTGAGGCCCTCCCTTGGCTATCATCATTTCAGTCAAGTCATCCACTGTCAGGTCCTGGAGATTGAAAACAACAACCAACACTGAATCTAGATCAGTTTAGAGTCATTATTAGTAATGCCATAAGGCTGTGATGTCATGTTTAGAGTCATTATTAGTAATGCCATAAGGCTGTGATGTCATGTTTAGAGTCATTATTAGTAATGCCATAAGGCTGTGATGTCATGTTTAGAGTCATTATTAGTAATGCCATAAGGCTGTGATGTCATGTTTAGAGTCATTATTAGTAATGCCATAAGGCTGTGATGTCATGTTTAGAGTCATTATTAGTAATGTCATAAGGCTGTGATGTCATGTTTAGAGTCATTATTAGTAATGCCATAAGGCTGTGATGTCATGTTTAGAGTCATTATTAGTAATGCCATAAGGCTGTGATGTCATGCTTAGAGTCATTTTATTAGTAATGCCATAAGGCTGTGATGTCATGTTTAGAGTCATTATTAGTAATGCCATAAGGCTGTGATGTCATGTTTAGAGTCATTATTAGTAATGTCATAAGGCTGTGATGTCATGTTTAGAGTCA
>BEGY01000040.1:383019-410769 GCA_002335675.1 Chlamydomonas eustigma | reverse complement strand
TTAGTAATGCCATAAGGCTGTGATGTCATGCTTAGAGTCATTTTTACTAATGCCATAAGGCTGTGATGTCATGCTTAGAGTCATTTTTACTAATGCAATAAGGCTGTGATGTCATGCTTAGAGTCATTTTTACTAATGCAAAAAGGCTGTGATGTCATGCTTAGAGTCATTTTTAGTAATGCCATAAGGCTGTGATGTCATGCTTAGAGTCATTTTTACTAATGCCATAAGGCTGTGATGTCATGCTTAGAGTCATTTTTACTAATGCCATAAGGCTGTGATGTCATGCTTAGAGTCATTTTTACTAATGCAATAAGGCTGTGATGTCATGCTTAGAGTCATTATTAGTAATGCCATAAGGCTGTAATCTCATGCCAGATACAGACAGACCCTGGAGGGGATGCTTACCTTCTTTTCAGCAATGGCTGACACCACACTCAGGAACTGCTCGAATGTGATGCGCCTCTTCTCACGTTGCTTGTTCTGAGAAGCAACATCATGTCCCAGCTTTATTTTAGGATCAAAACTGTCATATTCCAGTTTGAATAAGGCATAAATTCATGTTGGGTGCGGTGTGATCCACAAGAGTGGTCCACATACCTTGAGAAACAGTACATCAACATCGATTGGAGTTAGCTTGGCGTCCAATAACGCACAATCACGTGCTAGCTTCATCATTTTGGTGCTATCAAGCTCCACCTCATGAGCTCCTCCAGAACCATATGAGGCGAAGGCAAAGAAAACCTTCTGCAGCTCTACAGGGATCAGGGACAGAGAGCAACTTCAAAGATGACATGGGCGACCCTTTTTTCAGGTGCTTGCTTGAGTTATATCATAATCCTCACCCAATCTTTTCTTCAGTTGCTCCGCTTCTTTGCTGTTTGTTACATCCTTAATATCATTCTCCTGCTCAAGGACTGACTGCAGGCCCTGGACAAGGGGATATGAAGGTTAGACACACACACATTTAAAGCGCCATGAAGGAGTTGGTGTTGTACTGTAAATGATGTGTCACTCACCTGTAGCTCCATTGTTCCTGCAGGCTGGAGGGCAGCATCTGGCACTGACTCCACTGTTATTCGATCAGGGAGTTCAAGCAGGATGTCTTTTGGTTCTAATGTTGGAGCTTGTGAGTCCACTTGTGCTTGCATGGGTTCCTGTTGGAGGACAGGAACAAGTACAGAAATTTTAATACTTGGACCTAGACCTGGACCTGGAATTGATTTGCAGCAAGCTTACTGTCACAGGTGACAATGATGCAATCGATTTGGCCAAAGCATCGACATCTGGTGAGGGAGCTGACGGCAACATACGCTGGAGGTCGGTTTTGGTCAGGGACGTAAGGACCTGTCGTAAAATCGATGTCCTGTGAATAAACTTGTGAAATATAGCGTAATATTTGCAACGACATGTAACCTGGCCATCAATTTCTCTTTGGACAAAGTTTTTCCCATAATTCCCGAACCCCTTTTCTTTGAGCCAGTGCTTCACTTCGACAGGACTCCAATCTTTGAGCTCGCCCTATGAATCAGCAGTAAGCAGCTAAATGACATTTGGCATTCGAGCATCCACAGTGTTTGTCGCTGTCTTACCACAGGCTTTGGGGCAGGCTTGAAACACCACATTTGATAAGTAAGGTTTACTTTGCGTTAGTTCTATTACAGAATGAACGAGACAGTATTAACTTTATGCAGTCAAACGTCTTAGTCAGCATCCTTACAGGACTGGGAAAGTTTGAATGTTCGGGCATGCCCTGTCACATTTGTCTCGACCGTTATGATACATAATAGCAATAATGGAGGACATGCTTTGAACTGTATTAATTATTATTGATAATATCACGCAAGAGGAGCTGTTTCCTTCAACTCTCGGTTTATCGATCTTACAATCCTTAAGGAAATCCGCTGTAACGACTATTACAATCAAAAATATGTTATCAGACTCAAAGCCTACTTCCATGCATACTAAATAGGCTGTACTGTTCTGCAGCCTTTGCCTTCGCAGCTGCAACATTATGCTGAACTTGTTTCTCTAAGAACTCCATTCTCACTGGCTGGAAACCACACTGTTTAACTGCTTCTGCAAGGCCTTCCACGTCTTTCATGCTGTGTGCTGCTGACAAACTCACTCTTAACCTATACATGGCAATTAAAGAAGTTGATATAAATCTTATGTAATGAGTACATCGTGAGAACGAACAATCTACCTCTTTGAATAAATCACCAAACAATCAGGAAATCCAAAAGGAAATTGTGTGAATGTTGACTGCAGGGGGCAACTTGCGCTGTCTAGCTCACAATGTGATGTGCCACCTGCATTACCATGTTTACAACATCAAGGCTCACCTGTATTACCATGTTTACAACATAAAGGCTCACCTGCATGTCCCTGCAGGTACAGTTGGTGGGCGGATAGCAGGCACATGGAAACCATTAGCAAGCAGCTTCCCACTAGCTTCCAACACTGCTTCCTCTCCACCCAGTACAATGGGGACCACTGGGCTCAAGGCTGGCACACCCAGTAAGCTGCCCAGTCGATCCACCAGGTTCCACACATGAGCACGGCGCCAGCTCTCCCTGTGCAGCTCAGAAGACATATATCGATTTCCAACTGTACTTCCAACTATACTTCCAACTGTACTTCATCAAACTGAGCTGTCCCAAGGTTATAACTCAAGTGTTGGTACTCTTCAAGGATGTACCAACAAGAAACACTAAGGGCGTTACATCTGGACATCTGGCTTCAGCGCTAAGTCTTTAATGTCAACCTGATTGTCAGCTATAGGTACCTGGATGACACTTAAGAGCTAAGTCTTTAATGTCAACCTGATTGTCAGCTATAGGTACCTGGATGACACCTTCAGAGCTGCAAGTGCTGCTGCCACTACAGGGAGCGGCAATGCAGTTGAGTAGATGTAAGAGCGCCCTCTGAGTAAAGAAAAGTGGTGAGAGGAATCAAGGTTGCACAAAGATGATATGTCTGAGATAATCAAGGTTGTATGACATGGTCTGTCAGAGATAACCATAACTGATTGAAGAAGGTTGTAAGGGACATGATCTCTTAGAGATAATCTTTACTTAAAAAAGGATGTTGTGATCTAGTTGTTGCTTCACTCTATGGACTGACCTGTTCAGGAACAAAATCTAGTTGTTGCTTCACTCTATGGACTGACCTGTTCATGAACAAGCTCTTCAAATCTCGAGAGCATGCAGCAAAACCCCCAAGGGCACCAAAAGCTTTACTGAGAGTCCCAACATGAACATCCACCTGTTGAAAGAAGGATGTTGAGCAAGCAAGGAGAATTTGAATGTGTTGAAACAGGAACAACACATGTGCGTACAACAGCATATGTGCCTACCAACAACATGCAATACCTCTATTATGTATTCACCCTTTTAAAGAATCTTCATTGCATGCGTTTAAGACAACCTTCAGGGCCTTTCAAATGATCTTCATTGCACACGTTCAAAACAACCTTCAGGGCCTTTCAAATGATCTTCATTGCACACGTTCAAAACAACCTTCAGGGCCTTTCAAATGATCTTCATTGCACGCGTTCAAAACAACCCTGAACGCTACCTCCCATTGGAGATTCCTATGACCTCAGTAATTCCAAGCTGAACTTGTGATGTAATACTGACCATCACATCCAGGAGGGTACTGACATGTACAAAGCTCATAAACATGTTCAATGCCCTCATTCTATGATACCTGATCTGACACTCCCATGGCCTCAGCAGCACCTCCCCCTCTATCTCCACACACCAGAGTTGCGTGTGCCTCATCCACAACCAGCAAGAATCCGTACTGTTGTCGCAAACTTGCTAAGGCCTGGTCAACATGGGGTTTCACCTCAAGACAAACTTGCTAAGGCCTGGTCAACATGGGTTTCACCTTATGACAAACTTGCTAAGGCCTGGTCAACATGGGTTTCACCTTATGACAAACTTGCTAAGGCCTGGTCAAAATGGGTTTCACCTTATGACAAACTTGCTAAGGCCTGGTCAAAATGGGTTTCACCTTATGACAAACTTGCTAAGGCCTGGTCAAAATGGGTTTCACCTCATGACAAACTTGCTAAGGCCTGGTCAAAATGGGTTTCACCTTATGACAAACTTGCTAAGGCCTGGTCAACATGGTTTTTTAGTGTCATATGTTAGCTTGGAGTCACCTTGGTTAAGACGACACATTCACTGCATCAACATTGTTGCTTACTTAAAAAAGGGTGAGTCTGAGTGGCAAGCATGCAGCGTTCATCCAGTACCAAGTAATGATCTGAGTGGCGTGCATGATGCGTTGATTCAGTACCAAGCATTAAGCCTCACCCTTAAGTCTGCAAAATCTCCATCCATACTGAACAAGCTGTCAGTCACAACCAACATTCGCCGCCTCCCAGGCCAGGCAGATGGGCGCTGAGACTGAATCCCATGTGCAGTGCTATTGGAAAGTGTGGGAGTACCTTCGTACCTCATACGTTCGTGGCTGTTGTTGCCTGAGTTGCCATGTGAGGTCTCTTGGGATGAGTGATGTAGAGTCACTGAGGAGGAGGGAGGTTGAGACTGAGTGAGGAGAGAAGGATCACATCCACAAACTGAGGAGGAGGGAGGTTGAGACTGAGTGAGGAGAGTAGGATCATATCCACAACCCTCCCTTATCATCTCCTCCAAATGAGCCATGTCGTTGTGCCGATACACATGTAGCCTGTTTGTACCGCCTGACCGTACTGCAAGCCTTGCACCATCCACGATGGAGGCGTGGTTGAGCTCATCAGAAAAGATGTCCACATTCCCACCATCGCAGAGTGACATGATAACGGCCATATTGGCAGCGAATCCTGTGATGGCAAATAGGGTATAGGTGAGCACCAGATATTGCAAATGAGACAGCAGCTAGCATGTTGCAAAATAAGAGATGAACTGGTGATATTAGATGTGTGAGGAGTCTGGTGTACAGAGGAGCTTGTACTATATTGGTCAGGGTTTACCAGTTGGAAAAAGGAGGCAGTCCTGGGTGCCTTTCAAATTTGCAAGAGCCTCCTCTAACTCTCGATGCATTCCTGTGGTACCTCCAACTATGGCACTACTTCGTGGCCCCATTCCAAGCTGAGAGGAAGTATTGAGAAAAACAAATTACCTAGGGCATATCTCATCTGAGTTATCTCAATCTGTGATTTCTGAAACCTCTCAGAGCCACATGCAACAGCTTCATAACTACATACAACAGCTACAGACCTCAGTTGAGATTAAGACATGCCACAGCCACAGATTTAACAGCAAGGCCCTTAGATACAGACAATGTCCAGTATATAGAAGCTCCCCTCACCTTTAAAGCTGCCTCAGCGGCAGCCTTGCACACCTCAGGGTGGCTGGCCAGTC
Organism: Chlamydomonas eustigma; assembly: GCA_002335675.1. Taxonomy (NCBI): domain Eukaryota; kingdom Viridiplantae; phylum Chlorophyta; class Chlorophyceae; order Chlamydomonadales; family Chlamydomonadaceae; genus Chlamydomonas; species Chlamydomonas eustigma. The sequence goes on along the minus strand of BEGY01000040.1, from coordinate 405,394 downwards.
CTAGATAGTCATTTAGGGAAAACAGTTTTAATGACCTAATTTCACTACAGCCTGAATCAAGCACTATGTTTGGTGTATGGTTTGCATGCTCTTGGTAAGGCTTGACGACAGACTCCAGTCCAGTTACCCATGCTTGCAAGTCACGTTGATGAATCGAAGCCTGACAAAAACACAGGACATTTAATGCTGAAAGATTTACATGAACAGTGGAGGGACGACTCAAGTTGCACCTCAGAGGAAGAGAGAGTTGGAAGCGTGGGTCTCTGGCTGCGCAGCAGGTTACGTGTCCTTAGTGAGCCCAGACTGTCATTTAACCAGGAGCTCCAAAGCGATTCAGACATATCCGTGAGGAAAATTTCGTTACTGTGCAGTGCACAGGTTACTTTGTCGATTAAACCGATGTTACACTTTCACGCATCTTTCTTGCTGTCTTGGTTCAATTATCAAAACATATTTGCTACACTTCTCCAAGTACTTCGTCACTATTGGTATATCAGTTGAATAAAAAGTCTCGGTTTCACACACGTGGCAAAGATGTGATAAGTTTTTGGTTAGGTCCTGGTGCCTACTTCGTAACAAAACTCGGTTTGCGTGCATCTCTTTTTTAATATTTTTATGCACTCGTCTCATAGAATCTGCTGGCTTTTAGCAACATTGCCCACACCTTGATGAAACAAAGATTTCTGAAGATACCATCTTAACAGTGACATCACGTGTGCATCAGTCCTAAAATGAATAAGTTACCTAGACCTGCCGAAATAATTCATACTGACTGTCGATCACAAAAGTCGACTTTGGATCCTTCACGCCCTATCAAGATGCTTCAATGGAACATCGAAAGAGGTTACAAGCTAGATGCAATCATTGAGGAGCTAAGAAGCCTTGATGCAGATGTTCTTGCTCTGCAGGTACTTGTTGCAAACAGTGCTCTTCGTGTTTTCATGATTTAGTTATTACCTATGTTCTCTTTAAGCCAGGAATTAGATATCGGCTGTGAGAGGAGCAACAACGAAGACACAGGCATGAGAATAGCAGAAGCGCTTGGACTCAACTATGTAAGGTGTCCTGCATTGATACTTTAGTCACAGTATGCTCTTTTAGAGCAATATCAAACTCTACGTACTTGTGCATGTGATCCTAGGTCTTTCTATGTGAATTTGAGGAACTCTATTCACCACTTCGAGATGCTTCTTCACAAGGCGGTGGTGTACATGGAAACGCTATCCTCTCCAAATTTGACATCAGTGAACCTTCTGTAATAGAGCACAACGTGAGTACATACAACATTTTTTCTAGCTCTTGCACACAAGTACAGCTACTGTGTTCTCTATACATACAGCTGCAGCTAGCACTGGCCTTCATCGCGACAGTGGTTTGTACTTGTGCTGTCGTGATCAGGCTCACCCCATAGACAGTGGTTTGTACTTGTGCTGTCGTGATCAGGCTCACCCCATAGACAGTGGTTTGTACTTGTGCTGTCGTGATCAGGCTCACCCCATAGACAGTGGTTTGTACTTGCGCTGTCGTGATCAGGCTCATCCCATAGACAGTGGTTTGTACTTGTGCTGTCGTGATCAGGCTCACCCCATAGACAGTGGTTTGTACTTGCGCTGTCGTGATCAGGCTCACCCCATAGACAGTGGTTTGTACTTGTGCTGTCGTGATCAGGCTCATCCCATAGACAGTGGTTTGTACTTGTGCTGTCGTGATCAGGCTCATCCCATAGACTGGGAGAATCCCAAGCATCCTCTAGCTGTCAAGGAACCTCGACATGGCAGGAGGCTGACTCTTGCTGCCACACTTCATACCCCACAAGGTCCCGTCCTGCTGTACACTGCACACTTGGAGGTGTGAGGCCAAGGTGCATGAGTCATGAGAGACTGCTTATTCATTAGTTGCTAAAATATTTTTTTGTTGATTTTCAGTGCTTGCGTAGAAGTGTGTTTCTCTCCCCCTCTCTCTCTCTCTCTCCCCCTCTCTCTATATCTCTCTCCATCTCTTTACTATCTCTTTCAATCAGTCTGTTGTTTCTACATTCTCCTTCTACAGTGTTTCTGCGGCATGCTGTCTCGAATGCAGCAGTTCTCTGACATCCTGAGTCATGCCCGCCAGCATGCAGCACGAGTGCCCCACCAGGCCATCCTGGGGGATCTGAATACACTGGCTAATGGTGTAGCTCGACTAAGTCCTTATTACTGTAACGATCAGATGCGTTGGTGGACTTTGGGATGGTTTGAGGCAGAAGTGTGGGATCAGGTTGTACTGAGATGTAGAGGTGAGAAGTGTGGGATCAAGTTGTACTGAAATGCGTAGGTGAGAAGTGTGGGATCAAGTCGTACTGAAATGCGTAGGTGAGAAGTGTGGGATCAAGTTGTACTGAAATGCGTAGGTGAGAAGTGTGGGATCAAGTTGTACTGAAATGCGTAGGTGAGAAGTGTGGGATCAAGTTGTACTGAATTGTAGAGGAGAGAAGGAAGATTGTGTCAAGGGATGATGCACCATTCATATCCTGCAAGGATGTAGTTATGAGTGATAGTGCATGCAGCTGTAGCATTCAAGGATGTAGCTATTGGCTAGCAGCTAGTAGCTGAGTAATAGTGCATGCAGCTGGATTAAAACTGGTGGCTGAAAGAAAGGGTTGAGATCTGAGCCCTCCTCTCAGCCCTATAAGAGGCTAACCAACATCAACATCGCTTCCAATTTACCGTGAGGGCTTCAAAATCTGCCTCTCGGACAGATACGGGCAGGACAACGCTTTCCAGCACTCGTTCTCTTACATATTTGCAATGGTATCATATGACAGCTATGACAACATCTACATCACAAATCTCAGTTAATTTATGAAGGCTATTTTTATGCAAGTATTCTTCTTTTAGCAACCATCTACTCTGTTTTGTATTGCTGCTCAGAGGATGCCAACCATCCAAAAAAGATCAATACATGGGCTGCTGCTGCAGGCTTGCCAGAACAGGTGACTCGGTTATGACATGGTGATGAGATGTAACACTTCCAATCTTAACAATCAACATACTGAAGACAGCTGTGTTCCTACTGACACAATGCTGTTTTGAATAAAATTTATTTCATTAGTTAGCTTCTCATGTTATCAGGTGTGTCAGAACCTTGTCAACCCTGGTTTTGAAGACCCATTTGATGTGCGTAAGGTAGGTGATGTGTGAGAGGAGCCAGCTGTTATACACATGAAGGTAGGTGATATGTGAGAGGAGCCGGCTGTTATACACATGAATTGCTAAATCAGTGCAAGGGACCTGAAGATGTGCATACACCTGTGGTTGTTCTAGCCGCCATGATGATGGATAGTGTTAAGAGTGACTTGTGCGGGAAGAATGTAGCGGTATGCATAATTATGCCTTACTTACTTACAGAGTCACATTTCCATGCAGGTATGATGATGCCTGATTTAGAAATTATCAAAGCCTTTACAGGCATCTCGCCTTTGTGGGCATACCTTGACTCTTGCCCCCTGCCTTCAGGATGTGACCATTGATCTTCCAAAGTATCGTTTCCTAGGCTTTCACCTTATGACTGGAAAGCTGGATTGGGTGTTGTTGAGGAGATTCGAGGTGAGTGCCGTTAATAGCTTGCAGCTCATGTGGATTCGAGGTGAGTGCCGTTAATAGCTTGCAGCTCATGTGGATTCGAGGTGAGTGCCGTTAATAGCTTGCAGCTCATGTGGATTCGAGGTGAGTGCCGTTAATAGCTTGCAGCTCATGTGGATTCGAGGTGAGTGCCGTTAATAGCTTGCAGCTCATGTGGATTCGAGGTGAGTGCCGTTAATAGCTTGCAGCTCATGTGGATTCGAGGTGAGTGCCGTTAATAGCTTGCAGCTCATGTGGATTCGAGGTGAGTGCCGTTAATAGCTTGCAGCTCATGTGGATTTTCGAAAATAGCGGGTGCGCTTTGAAGTATTATGACCTTGTTCCTGGTAATTTTCAAAAATAGCATGATGCGCTTTGAAGTTTTATGACCTTGTTCCTGTTAATTATCAAATCAGTCATGAGTAGCTTGAGATGGGCATCAAATGCTGATAAGTTGAAAAAATACTGAGATGCTATTGAGTCCTCTGATCTCAGCACAGTTTGTACAGGCCTGATGACGGGTTGTCCATTGTTACATTCTTAGACTATCATGTCTTCATACGCAGTACTCTCTCATGTTCAATACTGTAACTTGAGCTCCTGGCCTGAAGTTCAGTGATCGTCAATCACATTATTTTGACAGGTGTTAAAAAAGTTGATGGGCAATGACAAATACGATAAGAGTGATCACAAGTGGTTGTTGGTTGAGGCAAATTTAGAAGGTATCAAAAATTAGCACAAGGAAGTGCTCAGGCCTTCGCACGATAATGCAGGTATTACGGGTTAAATAGTCTTATGATGACAGTAGGTTGTGATGATAGCGTAGACACAGCGTTTTTGTATTCTTATGTCTTTCTGATGTCCCGTTTCCTGGGTATGTACATGACTCTTACCCCCTATCTGTTGATAAGCACCTATTTAAAATGAGTTAGGAGGGGGACGACCCTGGTTGGCGTTTTTCAAGATTTGGATTAAGCACTTTGATAGAAATATTGTATAAAAGAAAAGAAACGTTGTATATAACCCTTAGAGTTTGTAAGTAATATGGTTTCAGAGTCGTGAGACACACTAGCTCATACGTCCCCAGTTTGCGTTGACTGCTTACAATCAGCCTTAACCATCACATACGCATGTAGGCGGTGACACAGAGAGGATACAACATGCCCCAAAAACCGCTGAAAGCGAATAAGAAGATAGAAAAAAAGAAGCAGCCAGCTGCGAATAGACATGGAAAGGTGCCTCAACAACGGAAAGGTGATAACAACGCGATGTCTTGTAGCGGCTGGGATTCGTACATTCGATGAAAATACAACTTCTATCGCAGGCAAATATGACAAGCCGCCAAAAAAGGGAATTGAACTCGAGAGATATGTCGAGAATAAGGTTAGCATTCTACAGAATTGTGATTTAGAAAATTCAGCACTGTCAGCAAAATAGTAAATGAACAGAATGATAAGCCTTTGATTCACTGCATTGGTACAGGAGCTCACCCGGGACATTAATGCTAATAATGAAGCAAACTTTGCTGCTGTAGCTGAAAGTAAAGGTGGCAGGCTAAAGACAGTAAGTCATTAGTCATCCATTTCGCTTGCTTTAAAAAAGGTACCTAGACTGAGAATCGGAACAGTAAGAGCATCAAAAGTGAAGAAAGATAAATGTATGAAGAAAGTGTAGCCATTGTGTTCTTCCTCATTTGCGACCACTTTAGGGCCAATGGTATATTCTTACTCATCTGCAGCAGAGCTGAGTACTCTTTGGTGCAAACTCTCATGTTTATCAATAGCATAGCAGCATTATGACTGACTGTGCTAACACTCCTACACTTCTATGATTGTTTTTCTGAACTCAGCTGAAAGGAGCCTTGCCCCCTGCCTTGGCCTCTAAGGATAAAGCAGCCAGAGACAAGGCCGCTAAACTTGCTTTGAAGCAACAGCGGAAAGACGATGATGCAGCTTATGATGCTGAGAAAATGGAGGAAGAAGAGGATTAAGAGTTCTGGGCAGCCCTCTCTGATCAAAAACAATATAAGGGCTGATGAAAGGCATGTCAATCGCCTCTGATCTTTGTGACTGGCTGAGCCTCCAAAAAATATCTGATTGCATGATTCGATCCATGCTGTTTCTATTGAGTGCATGTTGTAGTGCGCGCTCATACCTGCTGTAGAAATGTAGCAAGATGTTGTAGTGCGCGCTCATACCTGCTGTAGAAATGTAGCAAGATGTTGTAAGCAGGTTAATCAAAGCTGATGCCAACAGCTGGTCTTGAATATGTTGACATTACCCCATGTCCTCCATCCTCTTTTACATAAGTTGTTGTTTTAATATAGATTTTGATTTCGTCACTTGCAATGCAAATGGTGTTTCTTACGAGGGGGCGACGGAGGGTGTATTCAGATATTCAGAAATATGCAATGACTTTTTACTGACTATTAAAGCTTCAGTCTGCACGTACTTACAGCAGATCAAGCAGAATCTGTATTTAACCCGATAAAAACACAGCATTCTATTATCTGGTTACACTCAAACAGTCTACAGACTTGCAATAAACATGGCATGTCGTTTGTAACTATGCAGTATACCAAGAATGGCACGTCTCTTCATAGTGAGAACAAAGTGAGTGAACTGAACACTACTGCTGCCTCTTGGCTATTGTGATGGGGCCCTGAGCTAGCAAGGCTCTGAAACCAGCCATTTTGGCATCCTCAGCAGCCTGCACAACCATCAAGAATGATCCAGCAAGGACAAGCAAAAGGCAATGCTTAAAAAACAATCATGTTAGATGTGATTGGAAGTGAGGGGGAAGGCGGGGAGGCTGTGAAATCCTCAAAGATCCAAAGTCTGTATTCTTCTTTGTTTTTAGAAGCAGCATTGGTGACCATGATTTCCCTCTTTGCCATATAACTGAGGCGCTATCACTAGGTACAGATTCATCACAACTTCACACCTGAGCCTCTGAGAGTCTTTGACTTAGTTCCTCTTTCTTCAGCAAGGAACGATTGCGGAAACTCTCCTCCCTTCGAGCCTCCCTGCAGTCGTTGATGTTATGGTGTTGCAGTGAGTTCATTAAAGCACTGTAACCAGACGCTTAAAAACAAAACATTTACAGCTTGCTCACTTCTGACTTGGTTGTTTAATTAGGCTCAGCAGTATGAAGGCAAATTAGCCCCATGCCCTCACCTGGCCTTGGCTGCAGCAAAGGAGTCATCCTCTCCCATGATATCCCCTCCACCAGGAAGGTAAGCCCGATCAGGACTAGACTCCCTGGCCTTGGACTCCTCTCTAGCATGGATCAGCAGTTAATACAGTTGTGCTATTGTCCCAGGCCTTGACATTAATCATCAATATGCATTCTTCTGAAACAGATTATGACCTTCAATGGGTTTAGGGTTTGAGATGGATGACCTTCAATGGGTTTAGGGTTTGAGATGGATGACCTTCAATGGGTTTAGGGTTTGAATTGGATGATTTCACTTCTCTTGCCCTGGCTCAACAAACGGACAAACATAACACTCATGACACCCGTTTCTGGGGTATCAGACCTCAGACCTCATTTCTGCCCTGATAGACAAAAGTTGTTGCCTCACCTTCTTGCAACCTTCTTCTCTATTAAAGCATCTCTCCCTGTGGCCTTTGGCAGGATTTCATCCAAGTAATCCTTATGAAGACCGGCCTCTCGTTTACGCCCAGCTCTGTCTAATTGTCTAGCCTCCATCTCCCTACAGGAAGGTGCACGCTCCATGTCAAGTAATCTAAATCAACGGATCCTTGTGCTATTCAAGGGAATCCGACATTGCCAATCAGTAGAGTCAGATATTGGGGAGGATCAGTTCATGTTACGCCTCATGTCAATCAAGGAAGCCAGATATTGGGGAGGATCAAGACATCCTTAAAACTCAGAAAAGCATCTTGGACATCCTGTTAAGAGATCCCTATCACAAACTCTGAGACCAACATACACCCTGCCTCATACTCTGAGACCAACATACACCCTTATCTGTCTCCTCATGAGACATGCTACCTTGTACACAGCATGGCCTCATCACATTACCTGTCTCTGTTATCAGCAATGTAGGCTGACATGCCTCTCAAGTCATTTCTAGAAGAAGTTGCCGCTCCTGTTGTAGAGGCTGGCCCTCCTTGATTGAAGCTCCACTGGTGAGCAGTACGTTTAGCCGGCGCTTGTACCAAACCTAAGACACAGCATGCATTTCCTAATCTTGACTGATAGCGCAAGTTGTGCATAAAAAGAAAAGCGGCAAATGTAAGGAAGGAGAAGTTCCACTCTTGACTGTTGACAACATTCATTCTCCCACCTTGATAGTACTTGGACGCCAGCCTTCCACTATTCCACTCTGATACAAAGCTATCACTAAAAAGAGAACGTGCCTCTTCTGTTGTTAAATCTACAGGCATGTTGCTGTAAGTCAGGTCTCAAAAAACAGAGGTTTTAGTGTTGATGTGCAGGTTTTTTCAAGATATAAATGATCATGAGTCATCACTCGCACCTAACAACAACCAGCATTTCTCATTTGACAAAAAAAATGTTTACACTCTTGAAAATCCAAGCTCCACAGAAAGGAGAAGATTTCCTTTAGAGATATTACGTAATCTTAAAATTACGTAATATTATCCGGATTCCGGCCTTTAACCCTAAACCCTTTTGTTGCCTTTGTTGTACCTAAGTGGAGTTACAAAATCAGCATCTCTCTCCTTACCATTGAAATGCTGTTGTCGGTACTCTTGAAGCCATGTCATGAACTCAGGGGCCTTCACAAAGTAATCGTCCGGCACTACACGCAACTCCTCTGGGACCTTCCTTGCAGAGCTAGATGAGAGCAGAACTGCCTTCTCAGCCATCACAGCTGTTGGCTTACTCTCAGACACTCCAGTGGGCTGATGACCTGTTAAGGATTGCGATCCAACCAGCAGGACTTCAACACAGCCATGACTCAAGGAGACTGCAATTATACCCTGTAATTATACCTGACTGTAAACAATACTTTCTCAGCACAAATCTGGACCTTTATCCGTGTAACTATGATCATAAATATGCTGGGTCATGGAGATGTATGGATGTCTTAGCAGCAATCATCTTACATGAGATGTAAGAGGTAAATCATGCTGCACATCTTAACATGTGTAAAAAGTAAGTCATGTTGCACATCTTGACATGCACTTGCGTTGTCTCTCTTGCTCTGCACCCTAAGAGCTCAAGTCATGTTTGCAAGCATCACAATCAGAAGCTACCTGACAACTGATGTCTCAGAAACTGTTTAGCTGCCGCTACCATGTCATCATCCTTGCTGCTGCGGTCCTTTTTATGTTTCTTTGAAGAGTGCTTCTTGTGCTTCTTTGAATGCTTCTCCTGCTACACGGCACCAGCACTTTTGAATACCTTTTTGATGGTCAAGTAGGGCTTTAATACGGATAAGAATGATGAACATGCAGAGGTAGAGACCCTCATTAATACTCCCACACAGCTGTAGGGGGGTTTTAGTGACAGTCATTCTACCACAGGACTTTGACATGATGTTATGTTCAAATAAGCACTTTCGATCGTACCTTTTCACCTATTTGAGCTCTATTACTGTCACCTTTTTACTCTTCTTTTCTCTCTTCTGCTTTCGCTCATCTTCACTACTGTCTGAGCCTGCAATGTGGTAAGCAACAAAATATTACTCTTGACTTCAAGGACAGTTTGTTGCCGATTGCCATGATTATAACTCGTACTTGATGAATCGCTGCTGCCCGAGGCATCCTTATCTTCATGTTTATATTTTTCGCCCATTCTAATTACTGAATGAAATTTGAGCTATATTTCTCTTCAGATATTCGTGGCACAATGTACAACCTGAAACCCTGAAACCTTGATTTTGATTACCAAACTCTTGTTCAAGTAGACATACTGTTAAGTAAACCACTGACACACAACAAAGACATTTATATATATTTCCCCATTTAAATCACTCGTTTCTGCTTTCGAAGACGCCCACACCTAAAGCCCGTCGTGCACTTGTCGAGTACCTTCGAGGCCCACCACGTTGTAAGTACTTGAAATGATTTGAGCAATTATTTATATAATTTACTAATGTCTTGATGCATATATGAAGATTTCTGACTGCAAAAGTTAGTGGCAGGCGAAAGAGTTTACTCCTTGTGCACTCGCACACATCTTAACATAATACATCGTGCAGAAATATCTATGGATGCTACTGGTCAGAGAAGAGCGGGCGTGGACTCACCCGTCTTGCAACAGGCATGGAAGGCACAGAACTTTACACAACTAGCTGAGCGCAGAAGTGTCAACAAGCTTCCAAGTCGGCTTTCTTGTCCATCTCTTGCTGTTTCCGTAATGGGCTCCAGTTGCGACATCAGCAACGATGGGGTATTGAACAGAATCATCACTACCGCTCCTTCATCAGATTTCCCCTCAAATCAATCCTCCTTTTCCTCAAAATATGCTCATGCAAATAAGTCAGAGCAGAATCACGATTACCGCGACTGTCACGATCCTGCTCGAAAAGCCCTGCTCGAAAAGCGGCTTTTCACAGGTTCCAGCATTCATCAAGTAAGTGCTCTGGATTTATTGACATGTAAAAACTTGTTGGAGGCCCATGCCGTTTGTCAGCGTTTCTAGCCCTCTGTTTCATCTTGCAAGAATAATTCAAAATAAAAACACATGATAAGGTATTTGTGTTTCTCTCCGTGCTGAATTAGGGTCTTCATAATGGAGAAGCGCAGAAGGTCCCTTCAAAGCAGGACTGTGTCGCTGTTCATCAGCTTGAGCATCTGCGCAACTCTCGAACGTCAGGGTTTGGCTCCTTGACCTTGATGTGCACACATCCACTGGACTTCCCCACCCTGCAGACCCCATCATCAGACTCTTGCAGCGACATCAGTCAGCAAGAGGCGGGACACCTGTTCCTGCAGCAGCAGCAGCAGCAGCAGACTGCTGCCTTAACAGCAGTACAAGCTGACGATGAGCTGCATCCTGATGGTAGCAGTGGACCTTCTGCTTCTTTGACCAAACAGCAGTGCAAAAGAAGCTTGTTTAAGCAGTTAAGAGGTTCTACCCTGAACCCTCAGAATGTCACGACCCCTTCAGCATTGGTACCTAGGTTTGAGGGAGCAGCCACAGCAGCAGCTGCTGAAGCATCTTCATGGATAGGAGAGGCCAATCCAAAGGGAACCCTAAACCCTAACATCATGGCACTCCTTGCTGCTCCCTCGATCTCTGACACTGCAGCAGCTGCTGCCCAATCTCTCTCTTCTTGGGCAAGCAGGCAACAGGAGCATGAAGATCCAATCCAGACCTCCACCACTCCTTACGGTCACCATTTGAACTGCAGTACACTGAACCCTACTGCTCCTAGCTCTCACCAAGACAGACACATGGCCCTCTCATCAATGACACATCAGCCCTTGCTAATAAGGGAAGGCCGAGATCAGACTGCAGTTGATGATGACTATCCTTCTCTGAATGATGACTATCCTTCTCTGAATGATGACTATCCTTCTCTGAATGATGACTATCCTTCTCTGAATGAAGCACAAGGCACTGAGTCCATTAAGATGAAGTGTAGAGTTTTAAAAGAGGATATTGCTCCAGACACCAACAAGCTCTTCTTGCCCAGTCAACCACCATCCTATCCATCCAGGTGTGGGATGGAGGGTATGAATGCTAAACCCTGCTCAGCCTCTGATGCCTGCTTTCAGTCAGCCCTGGAAGCCTCTGGTCTCAACATTCGAGGCAACAGTGACAGCTTCTGCTTCGTCCGCCCCATCTTCAGGTCACCTCCTCTGCAACCGAATCCAACTCCTAAAGCAATGTCCAAGGATGGACAGAAACCTGTGGCCGTTATGAAAGAGTACAAAGCAGCTCCTTGCTCTGAAACCAAGAATCAGGAGTGGCTTGCCAGGCCTCGTATGTCAGGTACTGATGTAGTCAATGACTCTAGGACCTCATATCCTTGCTGATGACACAATGCTCATCATTATCCTCTGTCACGTGGTCTAGTAGTCCTCATATCCTTGCTGATGACACAATGCTCATCATTATCCTCTGTCACGTGGTCTAGTAGTCCTCATATCCTTGCTGATGACACAATGCTCATCATTATCCTCTGTCACGTGGTCTAGTAGTCCTCATATCCTTGCTGATGGCACAATGCTCATCATTATCCTCTGTCACGTAGTCTAGTAGTCCTCATATCCTTGCTGATGACACAATGCTCATCATTATCCTCTGTCACGTGGTCTAGTAGTCCTCATATCCTTGCTGATGACACAATGCTCATCATTATCCTCTGCCATGTGGTCATGTTGTCACAGAGTCAACACCAAGAGTGTTAAAGGCACAATCAGCAGCTAGAGGACTGGATGCCACTCAGATGACCGCTAAGGTCCCTAAAATGACCATGGATACAAGCAAGGAGCTCATACCAGGTTAGTGATGATCCATGGATACAAGCAGTATAGTGCCAGCCGCAGCTTCTGATCTTCGGTCAAATCAATTGAGCATGCCGCAAAATCTCATCTTCATTGATCTGGTACCCTTCATGCCCTTCATATTATGGACTCCGGATGATCTTTGACTGTCAGTTGACCTTTACTTAATAGACTCCTGATCTTTGACTGTCAGTTGACCTTCATGATATAATAGACTCCTGATCTTTGACTGTCAGTTGACCTTCATGATATAATAGACTCCTGATCTTTGACTGTCAGTTGACCTGTCAGTTGACCTTCATATGGAAGAGTTCATGAATTACCTACAGACCTAAATGTTTACTGAAGCAGAGACTGTTGCACATTCCTGTCTACACTGCAGGTCGCTTGACAGATGTTGAAGTACATGAAGTACATGTGAATAGTTCTCTAGGGTTTATGACCCTTTCAGGTCATGTCAGTGCACCATGCACTATGTTAATGGGTCAATGCAATTATTCAAAGCAACAAGCAACTTCAGATCCTGATTCAACATCAAGCAGTTGGTCTCCCTTCATGTCTATCCCAACATTTTTGTGTGAGGCGACACAGTTAAAACTGCAGCAGCCAGGTAGCAAAAACAACTCTTCTGCGCATGAAGTAGGACGTTTTGTAATGCAGCAGCAGCAGCAGCAATGCCTGTCATCTACATGCAGCAGTGTGAATGCCTACCCTTCAGCGGATGAAGACAGTGAGTCCTTTAATGTTGAGTCAGCAATGACTAACTCATCATCAAAGCCTGCTCAGGCTCATCAGCTGTATTCTGTTGCTGCACTGCTCTCTGATGAACTAACTGTCGGCAGATATGCGAGCAGCAGGGCCTTAAAGGCATTGTCAGCAACAGTTCGAAACCTTGTACAAAAGAGCAGCAATGGCAGCAACAGCAGCCAAAGAGGCGGTAGCAGGCGGAGTGGCAGCAGCCTTTCTGCTGACAATAGAGAGAGACAACAATCCCCTCCAGGCCGAGTTAAGAGATACATGGCTACAACACGCCTTCAAGAACCCAGCCCTGGATGTAACAATCTTGAAAGCAGAGGTACAACTACTCCGCAGTACATTCACCCACCCACTTGCATCGTGTTCCCTGCTGCTTCCCTCTCCAAGAAGCTAGCAGCCATATCAGAGCAACAGGAACTAACCTACGCTTTGCCGCCATGGCCTGATGCTGATCCAAACAAACCAAAATCAGTTACATGCAGCCCGCCACCATTCTCTCGTGTCATGCGCACACCCACCCGCTATCCATCCACCATCATCAGCAGCAGAGCTTCTGGCAATGAGCGCCCTCAAGCAGGAGCTACTGTGAAGAAGCTTACAGAAGGTCCTAAGAAGCCAGCCGTCATTCTAGCCTCCGCCTTGGATGAGAAGGCAGTTTATAATGAGGTGGTGCTAGGGACAGTCAGGGATCCCATGACCAAGCAGCATGAGGTGGTGCTAGGGACAGCCAGGGATCCCATGACCAAGCAGCATGAGGTGGTGCTAGGGACAGCCAGGGATCCCATGACCAAGCAACATGAGGTGGTGCTAGAGACAGCCAGGGATCCCATGACCAAGCAACATGAGGTGGTGCTTACCATGACTCCTTCCAATCAGCTTACAGCTCATAGTAAGGGCACACGGTCGCTCCCAATGCCTCTGGGTGAAGTGGAGGCTGTGCAGATGTTCAACTCCCTACCAGCACACCTAGGAGGTGGCTGCCTAGTGGATGGTGCAGTAGAGTGTGCAGTACAGACTGTAAGTACAACATCCAGTAAGGCTCTACTTCTTGCTTCTGCTGCTGCTCTACAAGGCATGACTCCTGCGGCCTGTCCTGATACTGCCACTACTCCCTCTGTTATTTCAATTTGTTTGCAGCACAGATCTCATCTGCATGACTGTGTAGCTGCTGTTGTTTCCACACAGCAGCACCACACCAATGAGAAGGCGACCCCTCCTCTGTCTTCAAGGTCAGTAGATGCATCTCCAAGAACCTCATGGTGCAGTTCATCTCTCTCCTCCCTGGCCGAGGGAGATCTGCTACGGAGCTCAGGAAGGAGCAGCAGCAGCAGCAGCATCAATGAACGCATGAGTGGCGGTACAATCATGGTACAGAGTAGTGACAACTACAGTGCCGCCATGGCATCCACTGCGGCCATGCAGCTATGTCATTCCAGAAGCTACCCACTCCCCCCCCCCTGATGATGTGCAAGAAAGGAGCCTCTTGTTTATCGTCACTAGCAGTACAGGACGATACCCTCCCCACAGCAGTACAGGACGATACCCTCCCCACAGCAGTACAGGACGATACCCTCCCTACAAGAGAGGTTCATAAGGTGATGATAACCACAAACACGATGCATGGTTTGGATCAAGGGTCACTTCATGCAGCACATCGGTCAGCTAGTCAGAACTCTATCCCAGCTGATGCTCTTAAAAGCAGGGTGTTGGGCGCAGTGACAGTTGATGGGAAGCAGGTAGCAGGGGCCTGCAGTTGGAAGCAGTTGGAACTGGCAGCTGTGGGGCACTGCCGCGTTGTTTCACCTTCCCCTAAGATCACGGCTTCTTCCACAATCCCTCAGACCCTTGCTCCCCCCCCCTCCACTTTTCTCTCACCACCTTCTCTGCCGTGCAGTCCTGTCTTTATCACTCATCGTTCACTCCAACTACCAAACCCAACCCCTCACCTCCTTTCTCCTTCTCACCACAAGCTTCCTGTCAGCACCTCATTGTGTGTTGCTAAAGCCCTGAACTCATCAAACCCTCTCAGCACACTCTCCACCTCATCCTCTTGCAACAAAGATGGTAGAGGTCCACCACATCCTCAAGGCAGCAGCAGCAGCAGCAGCAGCAGTGTTTTCCTGGGTCTGAGTCCAAGACGTGTCACCCCTTCTGTCCTGACACCTCCTTGGGAAATCCTGAGCAGTGCTGAGGTGCAAGATGGAGGTCCCAGTCATCATAGTACAACACCTATGACAACATCCCCACAATATGGTCCACGTTTGGACTTACTTGAACACATTGGGAGTGGAGCGCACGGAGAAGTGTACAAAGGTAGTAAGCATGAATTGAAGAGTTTACTCCTCAAGGATGAGAGATCATTGTCTTCATTGCCTTTAGATAGGACTGATAAGCTTTAAAGGGTTCATTTGTATTCCCAACCAAGTGTTACCAAGTTCATCCTTCAACCAAGTGTTACCATATAGCTAACATGAGAAGGTCATCCTTCAACCAAGTGTTACCATATAGCTATGAGAAGGTCATCCTTCAACCAAGTGTTACCAAGTTCATCCTTCAACCAAGTGTTACCATATAGCTATGAGAAGGTCATCCTTCAACAGGGCTTGTATTTTGCCTGATACCGTTCTGCATACCATCTCCTGCTACTAATTGGTAGGTGTTTGGAATGGAGCGTTTGTGGCCGTAAAGGTGACCAAGGTACCTCTGGCAATGCCCTTGAGTGGACGCAACTGCAGGCGTGGTGTTTATGGCTTGCAATATGAGGGCTGGCTGACTTCCTGCTTAAGACATCCCAACATCGTTCAGCTGTACAGTGCGTACTGCCTTGAGTCAACCTTGCATCTGCCCAAGGCTGATGTGAGGAGCACCGTCTCTCCAAGACCTGCTATAGCATTGCAGTCTCCAAGGAGCAGGTGAGAATTAGTGACCTAGTGACCTTGAAGATAGAGTCAGGGTCAATCCTTAGTCCCCACGAGGGTTGGTGCCCATTCATTTGAGTTCTCCTCTGCTGTTATCCTCTCATTAATTTTCTAATCAACATGAGAGTTACCTTCTTCAATCACTGACATGATGTCCCTGAACAAGAGAGTTACCTTCCTCATTTACTGACATGATGTCCCTGCTGCTCCCTGATTAACTGCCAACAGTGCTGGCTGTCTCACTGCCAGTACTGCCAGGCTGCCTCTAGGTTCACCACTGGTGTCCTCTTACCTCATCATGGAGTACTGCTCCCTAGGCAACCTTGAGGAGGCGTTGACTGCTTCAAGCGGCAGAAAGAGCTGCGTACCACATGTCTCACAACCTAAGATTATGGATGATGAAAGGACAGAACGAGTAAGTGGATGACTAAGGTTTGCGGTGAAAGAGCTCAAAGAAAGTATAAACTTCTTTATTGCTATGTCTTATTGTACAAGGTTGAGTGCAACCTTATCCTTATCCCCGTGAAGGATCTGTTTATTGCCTATTTGCATCCTGCACACACAAAGACAATGATCCCTTGTATTTGATTGTTCTTTGTGACTTCCTACTTCAGAGCACCATATCTCCTCAAGGAGCACGTGCCTCCTCCGTTGCTGCAAGGATTCCGACACCCATCTTCCCCCCTCCTACTACACCCGAGGGCTGGTTCTGCCTCTTGATGACTGCCAAAGAGATATGTGTGGCAGTTTCACACCTCCACTCTCTGAGAGTGGTGCATGGTGACCTTAAGGCAAGGAGTGTCCTGTTGACAGCAGCACCGCCTTGTTGCCAACTAGGACCTGATGCCAGAGGCTTTACTGTCAAGGTGAGATTGGGGCTCAAGCACAGTACAGTATGTTGTACACGTCGCTGTGATACATTGTTTGCATGAATGTCTCCATTCATCATTTATTGCCTCTTGGTTTGAAAAATCTGTGGTTAAAGCTTTTAAAAAGCTATGAAAATCTGAACTTATGTGGCGGTGTAGACACTTTAACTCTGTTGTGGCCTCCTATGCAGATCTCAGACTTTGGTTCAAGCGCTGTCCTTTGGCCTGCCTCTGCCTCTGCCTCTACCTCTGGCTCTCCTCCTGTGAGAACCCATGACGACGATTTGCACACTTCAACTGAGTTGATGGATGGACGTACATCAGCACCACAACTCGGAGCACTCGGAGCCAGAATCTTATCTCCTATCACCACTCAGCCACAACATCATTTTAAAAGCCCAGATCTCAAGTTAGATCTCTCCACTCTCCTGACACGCTGTCAACAAGAAGAGAAAAATATGCAGGCAGTTGCAATCAACAGCCTTCCCCGTCATCCAGCAAGCTCCCTCAATCAGCCACTCCCAAGTCTCCACAGCGACATCTTCAACCTGGGTGTTCTGTTGCGGGATATGTTGGTGCTGCAAAACAACTTGCATGAAGTCACAAACTGCCCTGAGGGTTGTATCTTTAATGCATCTGAGCAGGTATCACCTTCATTGTTCTGAAGAGGGCAGAGACAAAAACATAGATTGTTTACTTGTTTAAAAACATGCAACAAAATAAGTAGAGGGACTCTAACCAAGCCTTCACAGAAAACGAGCTATCATGTTATCTTTGAAATTATTGATGCCTTGAGCCTTAAGACAATATGTCCCCAATACCAATGGGTCCCCTTTGTTTGATGTCTTGAGCCTTAAGACAATATGTCCCCAATACCAATGGGTCCCCTTTGTTTGATGTCTTGAGCCTTAAGACAATATGTCCCCAATACCAATGGGTCCCCTTTGTTTTGACATGCAACATGTTCATGTCTACTTTTTGCTCGACTTTTCATCATTTTCATGTTACCAATGAACATGCATTCTTTATGTAGGTGATGCATTTAGAGGCTACTGGCATGATTACAAAGCAGCAAGGCTACCATGCCACCATGCAGCAAGGCTACCATGCCACCATGCAGCAAGGCTACCATGCCACCATGCAGCAAGAGGTTGAGATGATGACAACTAATGGCTACTCTAACTTGAGTGACTATCTAGCCTTGTGCATGGCATGCTGTCATGAGGCACCTGAAAGACGCCCGAGCGCAGCTCAAGTGGTGAGTTATTGAACATATCCTTCACACATTATGATGCTGATCACAATTTATGCACCATCATCTGCCTCGCTCATGTAATTGCGATAATAATTGTGATGTCTTCCCAAAAGCTACAGTGGTCCAGGTTCACACTAACCCATGTCGGAGAAAGCAATGCCATGCGACCATGATGTGAATATACCATGTCACCAGAGACAGATGGAGAACTTAGAGTTTCACACCTGTTATAGTTTCACACCATGTTAAATGTATATATGTACCATGTCTGTGGTGGTTGAGAGTTGAAGGCTGTAGCACTGACTTCATTCACTGCAGTAGAGTGCCAGTAAATATGGCATGGCTAATGGACTGCCTGTAAATATTGCATGGCTGATGGACTGCCTGTAAATATTGCATGGCTAATGGACTGCCTGTAAATATTGCATGGCTAATGGACTGCCTGTAAATATTGCATGGCTGATCATGTTGTGCCTTTGCTAGTATCATGCGCAATCTATGTATCTATGAATACTGCAGGTGGCAAATATGAAGGAGCTCGCAGGCAAACACTTGGACGCTGAGTCAGCTGCCTATATGTTCCCAGAGGCACTTTTCTCTCTGGTTGAATTGCCTCGGATGCAACAGCTCAATGGCATGACGCCTGACTCAGCTGCTGACTCAGCTGCTGAGCAGGGAGTCACAGAGTCTGAGGGAATGCAGGAAAGAGAAAACCTGACAGCTCAGAGGTTAACAGCAGAGTCTGGATCCAGTCCTGTGCTCCTTGCTCAGAGGTTAACAGCAGAGTCTGGATCCAGTCCTGTGCTCCTTGCTCAGAGGCCCAGGAATGGAAGTGGAGTCAATCATATGGTGCATGTGACTCCTCCACTTGGAGGCTGTTGCCCACTAGTTACCCCTCAGCATGTGACTCCTCCACTTAGAGGCTGTTACCCTCTAGTTACCCCTCAGCCTACAGCTTCTCTGGATCTTATTTCTCAGGCCTATTCCTCCAACCCCAGTACTGATGGTCATGGTAAAAAGTCGTTTTTAGGACTTGAGGATAGAGGAGTGAGGATCAAGGGAGAGGGTGTGATTGCTACTCTTGTGAGTCAGGAACATGAGGATACAGGAGTGAGGATCAGGGGAGAGGGTGTGATTGCTACTCTTGTGAGTCAGGAACATGAGGATACAGGAGTGAGGATCAGGGGAGAGGGTGTGATTGCTACTCTTGTGAGTCAGGAACTTGAGCATGAAAAAAGGCTACTGAGGCAACAAGAGTGGGAACTCCTTGACTGTGACGAGCGTCATGATGAGCTGACAGATGAAAAGAGGACATCTAGGAGACTTACTCGCCATGGAGATGATGATGGAGCTGTAGATGATGCAC
Source organism: Chlamydomonas eustigma (assembly GCA_002335675.1). Taxonomy (NCBI): domain Eukaryota; kingdom Viridiplantae; phylum Chlorophyta; class Chlorophyceae; order Chlamydomonadales; family Chlamydomonadaceae; genus Chlamydomonas; species Chlamydomonas eustigma. The sequence goes on along the minus strand of BEGY01000040.1, from coordinate 386,184 downwards.
ATGGTGGCATGTATACTACAACTTATGACGGTCGCAGCATGGATGCTGTGCAGAGAATCCTTCCGGTGGATACATTGCTACAGACAGAACAACGTAAGAGTGGAAGGGTAAGAAGTCGTTCACTGAATGATTGCCTTGCCGCCAAGTATGTGGAGGAGATCCTGGAGGTACAGTTTGTGAGCTGTCATAAGGAGATCTTGCGTCATGATCAGGAGATGAAGCGAGGGTTGAAGGAAGTGTCATTAGTTGTTCAAAAGCCTAAGAGGAGAAATCTGGAGGCCTGGGATAAGTTGAACCCTCATTCAACCTGGTATATGCCTTGTACTCCACCGGCCGGCTTAGCGGGTGCGTGCAGGAGGTTGTTGGACTCAATCTCAGGCAGACAGAGCTTTGGTTGGAGCAGATTTTTCAGTTGCTTCAAACCATAGACAATGCTTGTAGTGTTTATAATATGGGGGCAACAATGAGATCACTATTACTAGGTCTAAATGATTACTTTGATACCCCTCATCAGTGACAAGCTTTTGCAGAATAAATATTACTGAACCCTAAACATGGAGAGTACCATCATCATGCACTTAATTTGCTCAAGCGAGTGCTTTTGTGAATTTTAAGGAGTCCATCCCAGAAATTCGTCCTCTGGATAAAACTGTTGCTATGAGACTGCGGAGTGTAGAACTTGAACTTGGATTTGTATCCCAGATTTTACTCGATTTTCCTTGATTGTCTGAACTACTTTGATATACCAGCTGTCAAAGATTTTCTGATTGTGTTCAAGATATCAAACGTAGGCTCTTTCTAAGTGCAACAGCTCTTAAAACCTTTGTCTACATGTACCTCTTCGATTGATCTTCTCTGTAGTGATAGTTTGTGAAGATTGTTGCAATATGCAGGATTTGTTTTTCATTTGTTGATCAAACTGGTAACAAAAGGTATTCGCCCCGAGACCAGTTAAGTCGAGAGCAGTGCCCATGCTCGTCTCTAATATCGTAGAAGTTTTCACTAAAATTGCTCTGATACTTGGAGTAACTTTAAGAACTGTAGTCACAAAGGTTTACATCGAAGAACTAGTTTCGACGTGTAGTTCAAACTTCAACAATGGGACGAGGACAGAGACACTCGAAAAATGCGGGTGTCATGGGATCAGAGGGCTTGTCTTATGCCGAGCGCAGAGCATTGGGCTTCGGCACTATCAAGGAACGATTGGGGAAGGTATGTAGATTACGTCATATTCTCTCCTTGCCTTTGTACTCATTGTAAATCTGATATTATCCCTGAATGATGACAGGATTCAATGGGCAACTACTATGATTGCTGTCTGACTCTTCAAGCAGCTGTTGTAAGGACACTTACTTGAGAACAATCTCAATATCTAGTTATCATAGTCTTGACATTTGCTTCATAAGATGAAATGCCTTTCTTACAGCGTTGCAATTGTTCCTGTCTACAATCACTCATGTGGTTCTGAAGTCCTCTGAACAGTGCGCATTTTCTGCATCGCATGAAGTGCAATTTTTGAATTTTAGCTAGGTTATTGCTGCCACAGGATCCTGTTATCACGCCAGATGGTTATTTATTCAGCAAGGAGGCAATTTTAGAAAATCTCTTGTCTCAGGCAGGTTTTAAATTTGATCAATGAGTTTTGCATGTTACTGACATTCAAATGACTTCAATACCTTGAAGGTCTGACATGTACTTACAAGTTTGTGAGAAGACTTTTATAATGAAGTTTAGTGTTTAGACATGTTACTCCTCTGAATCCATATCTATCGACATGCAGAAGAAAGCAATAAAGCGGAAATTGGCAGCCTGGGAAGCTGCTCAAGAGGCAGAGAACAAAAAGGTGTGAATGAATTTGACAGCTTAATCTGCAAGCTAAGGGGATTGGTGTCAAGGAGACATCCGAGTCCACCCTGCACTGTCCATCGTGATTCTCACACCAGCCCTAAGGCCTTCCATACCAGAGAGTCGCCATTGCTGTCACTGGACTGTATGATTTCATTCTACCCTCTATTCTAAACCCTATGCCCTTGTAGGTTGCTGATAAGGCCCTGGTGGATCAACAGGCTGACCTTATGGCATTTGACCGTATCAACCACATGGGTATCTCTCAGCAGACTGTGGACAGCATCAAGTCTGCCATAGAAGCTGAGGCTGAGAAGGCGGGCCAGCCAGGAGCAGCCACCTCAGTAGTCAACATCAAAGAGAACGAGGAGCGAGTGAAGCAGCTGAAGGTGAGGAGATGTGCTCTTCACAGTACTGAAGGTGAGGCAATGTGCTCTTCACAGTACTGAAGGTGAGGCGATGTGCTCTTCACAGTACTGAAGGTGAGGCGATGTGCTCTTCACAGTACTGAAGGTGAGGCGATGTGCTCTTCACAGTACTGAAGGTGAGGAGATGTGTTTTTCACAGTACTTCTTCAAAAGCCGTTAAAATCAGTAAACAGTTCCTCTTCACCCAATAAAAATATAACATATATTGCTTGCAGTCATTTGTTTTGCTCTAGAATTACGATGGATAATTGAGGGAATGCATGATAGGCTTAGGGGTCTCAATGCATTATCAAGTGGGTTGTGAACATCGCCAAGGGCAGTTAAAGTTGCTGAGTAGGATAACGATGCTGGATTTCGAATTGGAGCAGGGTTCCTCATTCAGTGTTCAGTGTTTATTTCCCACCTTGTTTCCTCTTTCTCTGAAGGCCTTCTGGTTGCCTTCATTGGCCCCTTCAGCCAAAATGACTGTTGAGAAACCTGACACTGACACGTACTGTCCAGCAAGTGGCAAGAAGCTCAAGATGAAGGAGCTCATTCCTGTGAGTACATGCATGGCTTGCAGCACTATTTCAAGATGAAGGAGCTCATTCCTGTGAGTACATGCATGGCTTGCAGCACTATTTAAGATGAAGGAGCTCATTCCTGTGAGTACATGCATGGCTTGCAACACTATTTCAAGATGAAGGAGCTCATTCCTGTGAGTACATGCATGGCTTGCAACACTATTTCAAGATGAAGGAGCTCATTCCTGTGAGTACATGCATGGCTTGCAGCACTATTTCAAGATGAAGGAGCTCATTCCTGTGAGTACATGCATGGCTTGCAACACTATTTCAAGATGAAGGAGCTCATTCCTGTGAGTACATGCATGGCTTGCAACACTATTTCAAGA
>BEGY01000040.1:362161-373152 GCA_002335675.1 Chlamydomonas eustigma | reverse complement strand
CATAAGTTAACATGCATGTGTCCATATGTGTGGACCCATACCTGGCATAAGTTAACATGATGTGTCATATGTGTGGACCCATACCTGGCATAAGTTAACATGATGTGTCATATGTGTGGACCCATACCTGGCATAAGTTCAACATGATGTGTCATATGTGTGGACCCATACCTGGCATAAGTTAACATGATGTGTCATATGTGTGGACCCATACCTGGCATAAGTTAACATGATGTGTCATATGTGTGGATCCATACCTGGCATAAGTTAACATGTTATGCATTTTTAACATACGGCGATTTTGGTTCTACAGGGTAAGCTGGACCCCTGTGTGGGACGCAAGAAGCAGATTGAGCGCGTGATCCAGATCTTGGGACGACGTACTAAGAATAACCCTTGTCTCATTGGTAAGTGAGGATCCTTCCTACATGCTTAGTCTGAACATGTATCTTGGTCGAATGGTTAGTGTATGCTTAGTCTGAACATGTATCTTGGTCGAATGGTTAGTATGTGCTTAGTCTGAACATGTATCTTGGTCGAATGAGTTGCCTGGCTTGCATGACCAACTTATCCACTCTTATTTCAGCATTCTTTCAAGCGTAGTGGAGCTGCATCTTTATCCTCAAACCTTTGGTTTTTCTCTGAAGTACCCCTCAATTCTCTCTGCTTACCTTGAACCCTGTCTGTAATCTGATTGCAGGTGAGCCTGGCGTGGGTAAGACTGCTGTAGCTGAGGGTCTAGCCCAATTGATCAGTAATGGGGATGTGCCTGAGACCATTGAGGGGAAGCAGGTTGTGACATTGGACATGGGACTGTTGGTTGCTGGTACCAAGTATCGTGGAGAGTTTGAAGAGAGGTTGAAGAAGCTGATGGATGAGATCAAGCAGAATGATGATATCATCCTGGTGAGAGAGTAGTTCATGGACATGATGACATCATCCTGGTGAGAGAGTAGTTCATGGACATGATGATATCATCCTGGTGAGAGAGTAGTTCATGGATATGATGATATCATCCTGGTGAGAGAGTAGTTCATGGACATGATGACATCATCCTGGTGAGAGAGTAGTTCATGGACATGATGATATCATCCTGGTGAGAGAGTAGTTCATGGACATGATGACATCTTCCTGGTGAGAGAGTAGTTCATGGACATGATGATATCATCCTGGTGAGAGAGTAGTTCATGGACATGATGACATCATCCTGGTGAGAGAGTAGTTCATGGACATGATGATATCATCCTGGTGAGAGAGTAGTTCATGGGCATGATGATATCATCCTGGTGAGAGAGTAGTTCATGGACATTAATCTTGTCCATATGTTTTAAGTTTTTGAAATATGACGAATTTTCTGTATTTGTTGTGATTCACCCATTTTTTCTTTCATGAATTGTGATGTTAAGCCATGTGCTTGGAAAAAAGATTGTCTTATTGGTTGGTAAAAGTGTGTTGATGTGCCCCTTCTGATCAGATGATTGATGAGGTCCACACACTGATTGGAGCTGGTGCTGCTGAGGGTGCCATTGATGCTGCTAACATCCTGAAGCCTGCCCTGGCACGTGGAGAGTTGCAGTGCATTGGTGCCACCACGCTGGATGAGTACCGCAAACACATTGAGAAGGACCCTGCACTTGAGCGGTAAGAGCAAAAACATTGAGAAGGACCCTGCTCTGGATCGATAAGAGCTTGGAGACTGTAAAATTCCTGTCTTTTTGGGACGAAAAAGATCGGACCTAACAGGAATGTTCTTATTTATATGTTGGTCGATGTTGGTATTGCCTCTTCAACTTCAAGGATACAAGATTTTGATGAACAGTAGATGCCTGCATTGATTGTTTTGAAACTCAATGCAGTCGTTTTGATGAACAGTAGATGCCTGCATTGGTTGTTTTGAAACTCAATGCAGTCGTTTTGATGAACAGTAGATGCCTGCATTGATTGTTTTGAAACTCAATGCAGTCGTTTTGATGAACAGTAGATGCCTGCATTGATTGTTTTGAAACTCAATGCAGTCGTTTTCAGCCTGTGGTGGTTCCAGAGCCTTCTGTGGAGGAGACCTACGAGATCCTAACAGGTGAGGTGATCATCAATCTGTTGCTTCTTAGTACATTTACAGGTCATCCTCATTTACCTTCATTTTCAAGTTGGTAGCTCGCACGACCTCATGTGCATGAACAAAATGAAGTATTCATCGAAACACAGACATGAAAAACAGGTTGTCACTCAGTTGTAATATGGCACTCATCTACTAATCATGTCCTCATCTGCCTTTGTCATACCTGACAACCTGTTCACACTTCCTCCACACCGCGTCCTCCCCTTGTCCCATGACTCAGGTCTACGTGAGCGCTATGAGACTCACCACAAACTGCGCTACTCTGATGACTCCCTCATGGCAGCAGCCAAGTTCTCCTCTCAGTACATCTCTGACCGCTTCTTGCCTGACAAGGTATGAACAGAAATCAGGGGAAGACCTGGCAATGACCCACTCTTTAATGTTGACAAAAAAGAGATGTCCAGGCATGTACCATATGGAGTGAGTATGCACTTGGAATACAACAAGTGTTGATGAAACTGGTTGTGATGACTGAGCTAGGACCGAGCCTGTCCGCTCCTTGATGTTGTAGGCCATTGACTTGATTGATGAGGCTGGATCCAGGGTCCGCTTAAGACACATTCAGCTCCCTGAGGAGGCTAGAGATTTGGACAAGGAGTTGAAGCAGGTGACCACAGACCACAGGACATGTTAAAGACTACAGGACATGTTAAAGACCACAGGACATATTAAAGACTACAGGACATGTTCAAGACTACAGGACATGTTAAAGACCACAGGACATATTAAAGACTACAGGACATGTTAAAGACCACAGGACATGTTTAAGACTACAGGACATGTTAAAGACCACAGGACATGTTAAAGACCACAGGACATGTTAAAGACTACAGGACATGTTAAAGACCACAGGACATGTTAAAGACTACAGGACATGTTAAAGACCACAGGACATGTTAAAGACTACAGGACATGTTAAAGACTACAGGACATGTTAAAGACTACAAGACATGTTAAAGACTACAGGACATGTTAAAGACCACAGGACATGTTAAAGACTACAGGACATGTTAAAGACCACAGGACATATTAAAGACTACAAGACATGTAATGCATTATCATGATGTATTTAATAACCATGATGTGTTATGTAAGCTGCATAAGACTTGTTGTAGATTGACACACTAAGCACTTTTCATGAATGAAAGATCTTGTGCTGAAAACATACAACTGTGCTAACTGGTTGGAATACCATATTTTGATACTGCCGTCTCAATATGCTGTCCTGTGATCCTTGAATGGAACACATGATTAGATTAATCTCCTGAATGATGTATCTGATCACGAAAACAGGTCATCAAGGACAAGGATGCTTCAGTCCGTGGCCAGGACTTTGAGAAGGCAGGCCAGCTCCGTGACAAGGAGATGGAGCTGAAGGCCAAGATTCAGGCAGTGCTTGCAGGTGCCAAGGAGCAGAGCAAGGCTGAAGCTGACAGTGTGGAGGGTGGTGGCCCCATGGTGACTGAGGCTGATATCGCTTCTATTGTGGCACAATGGACTGGAATCCCCATTGAGAAGGTGAACCACAAGGATGTAGCAGTCATGTCTGGTCTTGTCTTGTTGTACGTCCATGTGTTGATTCTCAGCAGTGGAAGTAGAGACGCCTCATTTTGAGGGGATGCAATCGGTTGGATTCTATCATACATCTTAAAAACCATTATGTACAGGTGTCATCTGATGAGACAGAGCGCCTCATCAAGATGGAGGAGGTTCTGCATGGACGAGTGATTGGTCAGGAGGAGGCTGTGTCTGCCATCGCCCGTGCCATCAGGCGTGCTAGGGTTGGGCTCAAGAACCCTGACAGACCCATTGCCTCTTTCATCTTTGCTGGTAAGCTGGAGAAGGCATGAGGGTAGAGCTTTCAATAGCTCCATTGAGCCTGGCTACATCTTGATGCAACACCTTCTCTGCATGTCACAGTCTTTGCCTTAAAAGCACTGCTAGGCTATCCCTCCTCTCCTTGTAAATGTAAGCCTTGGCTTCATGTATCAATTACAGTTTCTTCATGTTGTACTTTGTACTTTGTACAGGTCCAACGGGTGTGGGCAAGTCAGAGCTTGCTAAGACGTTGGCCAATTACTACTTTGGCAGTGAGGAGGCTATGGTGCGCCTTGACATGAGCGAGTTCATGGAGAGGCACACTGTGTCCAAGTTGATTGGATCACCACCTGGTGAGTTCATGGAGAGGCACACTGTGTCCAAGTTAATTGGATCACCACCTAGTAGACAATGGCTGAGTTGATGTCATTATGACCGTGAAGGGCTTCGGTGTAAGCCTTAAATCATAGCTGGTTCTTGACACTACCTGTCATGCTGTTGATATAGGTTATGTTGGTTACCAGGAGGGAGGCCAGCTGACTGAGGCAGTGCGCAGACGGCCTTACACTGTGGTCTTGTTCGATGAGATTGAGAAGGCACACCCTGATGTGTTTAACATGATGCTTCAGGTAAGAATTTGGGGATTGTGTCCTCATCCTTAAGAGATACAAATTTTGTATTGCAAAGAGTGTGTATTGCAAAGAGTGTGCTATGATTCTGTGAGCCTGGTGAGTGCTATACACCACCTCATCTGGGTTTGAATTTTTCAAGGCAATAATTTTCCCTGTTGTTACAACATGCAACCTGCTCCTTCATTTTACATTCCATAGATTCTGGAAGATGGACGCTTGACAGACAGCAAGGGCAGAACTGTCAGCTTCAAAAACACTTTGATCATCATGACTTCCAACGGTGAGCTATGAGCACAGCCTCGGTGCCATAAGATCATTAATAAGAAAACATGTAGAGTTGTGTGCAGCTTTGATGCAATCTAGTGTCTTTGGAACAAAAAACATCCATGCAACATATACTGACGTTGCACCAGTGCTCAATCTGATTCCCTGGGTCCCCCCAATTGCTCCGCAGTTGGTGCCTCTGTGATTGAGAAGGGGGGTCGCAATTTCGGCTTCTTCCTCCGCCCTGATGATGAGGATGCTGAGACTGAGGCTGACATGTCTTACAACCGTATCAAGACACTAGTCGGGGAGGAGCTAAAGAGTTACTTCAGGTACTTGAGGCAATCTTGATGGTTGTGATGATTCATTGTCGGATCAAGATGCCTGCAGAAAACCTAATCAGCGTCTCCTTACCCTAAACCCTAAATTCAAAGATAAATATGGATGATATTGTTTTGAGAAGTTGTACATTTCTGTTCTTTTTTCAGGCCTGAGTTCCTGAATCGTTTGGACGAGATCATTGTTTTCCGCCAGCTGACCAAGAAGGAGGTGAAGCAGATTGCTGATATCTTCTTGAAGGATGTGTTCAAGCGCGCCGACGAGAAGGGCATCAAGATTGAGGTCACTGAAAAGTTCAAGGACAGGTGTGTGGAGCTGATACTGCTTATGATATTCATCAAGAGATGCACCTTCCTGAGTATCATAATATTTTTTATGATCTTCATCAAGAGATGCACCTTCCTGAGTAACACAATATTTTTTATGATCTTCATCAAGAGATGCACCTTCCTGAGTAACATAATATTTTTTTAAGATCACGTCTATGCATCATTTTTTATATAACCTCACCTCTTGAGTAACCTTCTGGATGTGTGGTTATGGCGATGTAGACTAGTTGAGGATGGATTCAATCCCAGCTATGGAGCTAGGCCTTTGAGACGTGCTATCATGAGGTTGATTGAGGATTGCCTGGCAGAGCGAATCTTGACAGGGGAGATCAAAGAGGGAGATGTGGTGATCATGGATGTTGGTGAGTGGAGATCAAAGAGGGAGATGTGGTGATCATGGATGTTGGTGAGTGCTTACTCCACAGAAGATTAAAAGGACTGTCTATCCTACATCCTGCTTGACTCACATATCCTACATCCTGCTTGACTCAGATCCTGATGGAGCTATTGCTGTTTTGGCTGGGGACAAGAAAATGAGGAGTGTGATGGACCAGGTCCCCGCAGGAATTGCATGAGCGACTATCACATTGCACATCGTGTCCTTACACCTATTAGCAAGATTGCCCTTAGACATGATGAGTGCTTTTGTACCACCTACTGTCAACCTCATGCCGATAAAATGTGTCTATGTTTGCGGAACTGGTTTATAGCTATCACCCCAAACAAGAAGAATCTGGGACTGACAGAGAGGACTGAATCAGAGTTAAAAATAGTAACCCTGAGGCAATCAGAACCTTATTCACAAAGATGTATGTGTCTTGTGTAATTGTTTTTCCTATGACATCCTACAAGTGTCTCACATGTGATGTTGTGTTATGTTTCTGGATGGATATGACAACTTGAGTTGCCTTTGAAATTTCGCTTGCTTTGGTGCATCAAGGAGTATGTGCAAAACTAATGAGAGATTAAGATGACAAATTAAGTCAGCATAGAGTGAATATAGGGCCTACTTATCCTGAGGAGGTACCGTTGCGACGCACAAGGTGGACTTCAACCTGCAATAGGGATGAGCTTCTGTAGACAATCTTGTAATCCTTCATATTTTGCCACATGAGATGGGAGATGAAGTGCATTAAGCACAAGCAAGTCAGAGAAACAAAAGAATTGTTTTAAAAAAGAGTTTGGCAATATTTATCTCAGCTGCTTTTACTATTAAATCTGCATAATTACTAATTAGTGACCTTGAATAGTACTAGGTGCAATGCAGCTGAGCAACGTGTGCACTCCATTGTAGTGAAGAAGTCACCCTATTTCCAGCAGGCAAATCAGGTCCAGCAGAGGACATACTGAGTCGTTCAGCAAAGCCAGCCAAATTTGATGAGACACACAATATGCAGCAGAATATCAAAATCCGTGTGAGTGGTGGAACCTGGCTCCAGACCTTGAGGCTACTGTCATTGTCCTGAAATTTTTGTACAACTCAGATCTGCACGGAGTTGTGGGCCATTTGTGTCTCATTGAGTTGAGGCAAGTACACAATCAGGGTACAGTGACGAACTGGGATGCCTTTTGCTTAGATTGGAACAACAGAGTCCTTGAGACTCTTCTGAGCAAATATGCTGAGGCCCAGAGAAGTGAAGATGCCTCATGCATTCACATTTTCTTGAAGATGCACAGAGTTATGCAAAAGATTGAATGCAGAGCTTTGAAACCAGAGACTCACAGTTCCTAGCAGTACAAGCCTCTACTAGTACTGCTGATGTAGCTGGTGCTACCCTTCCTCATGCTGCTGGCCTTGGTGCACTTGCAGCTGCCCCGCTTGCTTCAGCTGTTTCCGTCATCTCTCATATTGCTCCTCTTTTTGCAGCAGCCGCACATCCTGCTCCTTTTACTGCAGATGTCACACCTCCTGGTCCTCTTGTAACTATTGTCACACCTCCTGGTCCTCTTGTTGGACCACGGCCTCAAGCAGAATTTTCTGCTGCAAATGCACCTGTCCCATTCTCTCAAACACACTGCCTGCTGCTGCTGCTTCTCAAGCCCCTTCAGATCTATGCTTCCAGACAACACCTGCACCTCAAACACTGGCAGCTGCTGAACTTTCATGGATATTAACGCATCTACTGCATAATCTCTTCCACCACCACTAGGTGTTATAGGCGCCTCAACTGCAGTAAGTCATGACATGAATGAGGAGGAGGAGGAGGAGGAGGAGGAGGGTGCTGTGATGGAATCAGATTTGAATGACTAGTTTGAGAAAGTGCTACTCTCGTAGCATAAAGACGGCGACGCCTGTCAGTGCTGAATGTAAAAAGTAAAAAGGTACAAATCAAAACAAAACAAAGTGCAGTTTACATTATGTATGAGGACACAGTGATTAAAATATACACAATTCTCATCCGCAAATGTATCAACGCTGGGTTGATCAGGGTTGATAATGTGTCAGGTTCAGTCACAACGTCTTTGAGATCTAAAGATTCAACTTGAGTCAAATTTGCTTATTTTTACATTGTATTAATCAAACGCACACGCAAAGAGTGCTAATCTACAGTCGTGTAGATGAACATCCCAGTTCCTCACTGCATGCGCGTTGACCGTTTAGAAGCTAAAATCAAAACATATTTGTAGCGCTTCAATAGTTAGTGGCCAGAAGTGCCGGTCAACTCGGACACACACACACACGGACACACGGAAATGTTAAGAACTGAGCGCTTAGCGACTTGCGCAAGATGTTTCAGTCGCTAAGCGCTCAGTTCTTAACAGGAAATGGGGGCTCCGCCCCCATGACTGGGGCGTCGCCGAAAACATTGAGGAGCAGCAGAGGCTCAGGAACTCAACTGAGAATCTTCCAGTTGCTCATAAAGGACTTTTCACTGGTGAATTTGGCATCCCAGCATAGGTTGGGCCTAGAGTTGGTACAGGATGGGCCTAGTGTTGGTAGTAAATCACTCAAATCAAGCAAGGATTGTAAACACAGGAAGTTGCCTATATGCAGCGTGGACCTATGCACATCACTGAAGACAAATAAAATGCACATCTATGGGCAGGCAGAGGATAAAACAAAATCTGCAGGCAATGGAACATCAAAATGTGTTGAGTTGCACCTACTAGCCACATATGATAAATGGAATTGTGAAAAACTGTAAAGTTCACTAAAAGAATAAATGTTGGTGGGAGGACCGAGGAGACACACGTTGTGAAGAGACTAAACAGGCTAACAGGGAAACTTTTACTTTTTTGTGACTGATATCATTTGAACAAATACACAGGATATTGCTTGATCTTTCTGAACTTTTGATTTTGCTGCACGTACTGTTAAGTCCTTTCCAAGCATGTTTGCCTCTGATGTGGAAACAATCAACATAAGTACCTATTTTCAGTTGAAAAGATTTAACGAAGGTATCGATTTAAACTTCTAAAGAATCATGAAAATAGAGTATGGAGGAGACAGGTCCGACCCACACGGGTCGTAAACATCTTTTTCTCTTAAATGTCTCCGCAAGTCTTTTCCCATCACTTTCTTTATTGTCTCCCCGCAAGAAAGTCCCATTTTCTTTAGATCAAGCATTGGACACGCGTACGGCTCCGATTGATACGGCTCCGAATCCTAGGCTCATTGCGAGTTGAAGCCACGCCGATTGGATTGTTCTTGTTCTTTTTTCATACTTAAATGTAGCCTGTATAAACTAGGGAGAACTCATCCTTTTATCGTAAAGTTTGATCATGCTTGGCTTATAATTCCTTAAGATAACAAGTGGTAATAAACAAGGAGCGAGATAGCCTTGAGGTAACTGGATGTAACTCGATGTTTACCCTCACCATATAGTCCTCAGGCACAATGGCAGCGGTAGCAGACGACGACCCCCAGACCAAGTTCTTAGTTGCAGGGTTCCCAAATAAAAATGTCGTCGCTCACGACTAGAAGCCTGCTTCGTCTGATCTTCGCATCTATTGCACCTACATGCATGTTTGGACGTTTCCAGGATGATTCTTGAATCTACATGCAGGTCATAAACGATGAGCAACACTGGCCAGTCAGCAAGCCAGCTGCGTATTCGGGAGCTAGAGGAGCAGCTTGCTGCCAAAAGCATGAGCAGTAGAAGCACTCATAGTGGTCCGTCAGCAAGTCAGCTGCGTATTCGGGAGCTAGAGGAGCAGCTTGCTGCCAAAAGCATGAGCAGTAGAAGCACTCATAGTGGTCCGTCAGCAAGTCAGCTACGTATTCGGGAGCTAGAGGAGCAGCTGGCTTCCAAATTAAAGTTAGCTTCTAAACTCAACAAAATGGAGGCACGTGAGGTGCAGCTTGGAATTGAGCGAGAGGAGGAAATCAAAACTTTGTTGATCAAGTCTTTCCAGCTAGACATTGCATTCTTGGTGGATGTCACAGGCAGTATGCAGGGTCCGATAGATATGGTGATGAGAGAATGTTACAGAAATTGTATATTTTTGAAAGCCTTAGCAATTATAATTTTATGTTGCACGCCGCTATCAAACGTGCTGGGTGTACTTATAGTAACACAACCTTTCTAGTTGTTTATTTGTTTACAGATGACTTAATTAAGTGCTAATAAGCAAATGGCACTAAACATGTAACTTGCATATTACTTGCAGGTGCAGGAGAAAATTTCACACATCCTGGATCAAATTCTGGCAGAGAAAAAAGGTACCAAGATCCGTGTTGGTTTTGTTGGTTACAGGGACTATGGCGAAAAGGTGGAGCAGTATGACTTTCAACAAGTGTCAGAAGGAAGGGACAGCCTATTCTGAACTAGGGGTGCATCGGCAGATGTCTTTGCAGCAACAGTTGAGTCCTTTAAGTCTTTTGTGAAGATGATATGTGCCAATGGAGGTGGGGACACAGCTGAAGATGTATTCACAGGCCTGCAGACTGTGAGCGGCCTTGGTTGGGCCTCCTCAGGAAGCCGAATGTTAGTGCACATTGCCGATGCACCTTGCCACGGCATGGAGTTTCACAACGGCTGTGTTAGCGATGACTATCCTGATGGGGATCTACACAGACGCTCTGCATCACAAATATTGATGGATCTCAAGCAGAGGTCCGGCGTGAACGTGCGTGGGTGAAAGACAGCAATGCACATAAACACATGTCAGATAATTTAGAAACACATAATATTTATAAATATTATGTGTTTCTAAATGATGGAATATTGATAAATACATAATAGTAATGGAAGCAGTGATGAGCACTGTTGACTAATTGTGTGAACTAACGACTCATTTAGTCTGTGGCATTTTTATTTCAGATGTATTACTTTGCACACTTAAACAAGTGCACCCACCAGATGGTGCAGAAGTTCCGTAAGGCGGTTGGAGACCATGAAGGCAATTGGCTCCAGGAGTCTCAATTCAGACAAGATCTAAGCGACTTGCTAAACAAGATCTAAGCGACTTGCCAAACAAGATCTAAGCGACTTGCCAAACAAGATCTAAGCGACTTGCCAAACAAGATCTAAGCGACTTGCCAAACAA
>BEGY01000040.1:330851-354070 GCA_002335675.1 Chlamydomonas eustigma | reverse complement strand
CAACTTTCAGTGCGCAGACACAATCATTGAAAAGGGCTGTTGGTGGGAAGACACTATCAGTGAAGAGGGCTTTCAGTGCGCAGACACAATAATTGAAAAGGGCTATTAGTGGGAAGACACTATCAGTGAAGAGGGCTTTCAGTGCGCAGACACAATCATTGAAAAGGGCTGTTAGTGGGAAGACACTATCAGTGAAGAGGGCTTTCAGTGCGCAGACACAATCATTGAAAAGGGCTGTTAGTGGAAAGACACTATCAGTGAAGAGGGCTTTCAGTGCGCAGACACAATCATTGAAAAGGGCTGTTGGTCGGAAGACTCAATTAAAACAAAAAGGGTTTAGGGTTTAGGGTATTTATCATAATATAAATATCATAAATATCACTGATCATAATGTGCACTTCACATCCACCTACTGTGCAGCTTCCAGCAGTAGGCTCTGTCGCTCTTCGTTACACATCATCTTTCCAGTGCTCACATCTGGAGTGTTCCAAGAGTGGCTGCCTAGAACGAGGAGAGGGCTAGGGGACTGCCAACTGGTCAAGGCAGGACACTGAGATGGGAGAGCATCCCTGTGGCAGTAGGTTCCAAAGCGCAATGTACCAATCACTTGCGTAGTCTATGCCATCAATTCAATTCATACATGATCAACTCTTCAGTTACCCGACCCAATACCTTGATCGCCCAATGAGTCTAAACCCTAATCTGGAACAGGACGTACCACCTAAACCCTAATCTGGAACAGGACGTACCACCATGGATCCAGGGCAGCTGCACATTTGAATTCTGGGTATGAAGAGGCTGCAAGTGTGGCAGTGGCGCCACCATAGCTGTGTCCCATCACTGCTGTGCGCTCAAGGTCAAGCCTGTCTCTGAACAAAGTATGGAGCTGACTGACTTTTGTGCAGCCAGACACGCTGAGATTAGGATCAGGTTTACCTAAGAACAGCGTTGGAACAATATTAAGTGGTTTAAAAGGAATGGAGATTTGCAACAATGTTTGACATAAAGCTCGCATTACAACATGGCGCTACATTGAAACTCAATCACTTGAAATCATTTGTAGTTAAGCACTTTCAATTTCATGCTCGTAACCTTGTTTGGGGTTTACACACCTTCATTCAGCTCAGAGAGCATCCGAAATGCGGTCCTCAGTTCAAGAGCTCGCCACTCAGTCCTCTCACACTGAAAAAGTCACAAGAATCAAACAATCACCATAGAGCGATACAATCACCATGGAGCAATACAATCACCATAGAGCAATACAATGAATCATACAATCACCATAGAGCAATACAATCACCATAGAGCAATACAATCACCATGGAGCAATACAATGAATCAAACAATCACCATGGATCAATACAATTCTAAACCCTAAAGCTCATTCAGTCAGGACTCTGAAGCAAGAAGAAAAGCAGAAGAGAAACTCCCTTCATAGCTCTCTTAATGAAACTCACTTCATAGCTCTCTTTATGAAACTCCCTTCATAGCTCTGTTAATGAAATCATCAGAGTATTAAACGTTTTCACACCCTCGAGCTCTAATGCTGCCTTCACCCCAAACCCCCTCTCACCCATTTTGTACTATCCCCTAGGCCACGGTACCACCTCCAACTGCCCTTGGCCTGCCTCACTGTCTCCTTCTCCCAGGCCTGCCAACGCATATTGGGGCCAGCCAACTGGGCTACGCTGGCAGAGCCATCACAATGCTCAACAGCCAGCACCACTACCCCCTAGGTATCACATTTACATGTTATGATTAAGAAGTAAGGTACATGTCAATAATCATTATGCAGCGTTTTATATCTAATGCCTTGAAATATTCACAAGTAAAAAAACATGCAGACTTTGTACGGATTGGGGCCATGAAGTAGTGCCATACTTAACAATAATGACCATGAAGTATTGCCATATGTAGGTCTGATGACCTTGAAGTAGTGCCATACGCAGGTCTGATGACCATGAAGTAGTGGCATATGCAGGTCTGATGACCATGAAGTATTGCCATATGTAGGTCTGATGACTATTGGAAGCAATTTTGGGCAACTAATCAATTTCTCAACAGAACTTCCTAAATAGCATACATCAGACAGGACAATAAGGCCCATAAGGTTGCAAGATTTCAAAGACTTAGTGTGGATATGGATATTATGACGACACCCTCACCTGTGACGCAAGCTCCATGCAGATGCATGAGTATGTGTTACGCTGGCCTGCCAGCCTGCCGCGCAAAGATCAAGATATCTTTAAGGGTGAGTAGCAAATAAACATCCAGTTGTTTCTGGTCCTACAATGTTAACGTTGCCCTATCAACGTGATAACAGCACCAAATAGTGTGATATCTGACCTAAATAAGATGTGTTATACACCATATTATGATGTCACGAGGCCTTATTAGCTTGTCTTTACACTCGGAAAACTTCACACAGGTTTGAACAAGCAAGGTAACATGTCTGATGAGAGGAGAAACTTAACTCACCCATGAGAAAATATAACAACAGGAAATTTGTGTCCATCAGTTAAGGGCGTTGACATTTGATTGCTAGTGGAAAGCATTATGTCGCGTGCGTCATCTGGATGCAGGTCTCTTGCACACATCAAATCCCCTTCCTTGGGAGGTTGTGGGAGGTGAGCATTCCAGTACCCCCAGAGACGCGTTGTGGATCCTGGAAGGACCAAAAACAACAGCAAGATGCTCGTCTGAGCTTGCCATCTCAACACATAACGTCTTCACACTGCCAGCCCTCATACATGGTGCCCAGAAGTTTCTGGAGGTAAGAAGCTCTTTGATCTCAAACACTACAGAAGCACCTTGTTGCTTTGCTGAGTAGTGTATTCCTGATTATCAAAATATTTACCTACATTCTTGTTAATGAACTAGGGACAAATGTATTTCTGCCTGTAAATGTTATGTAGGCACTTGAGCCATAACATGTAAATTGGGCGTACCTAGACACCAGGCTACAGCTGTCAAAGAGTGCCTGATGAGGGCACTTTGCCAGTCGCTTTTGTGTGCGAATGGGAAGCCCGAATACCCATGAGCTGAATATAAGGAGCCCGTCCACAAGATGGGAACTATGCTGGTCGACTGATCGTCGCATGGATAAAAGATTCGCCCAAATAAATGCTGTGGACAAATGGAACATGAGGTGAGCATGACGTGATTGTGCGAGTAAACAATGAAAATTGGATGGCAATAACTGTTGTCATAGCGAAATTTATAAGTACCTTCTCGGGATGAAGCTCTACTGGCCCAGGGTAGAGACTTAAATCTCGCACTCCGACCTTGTAACGTCCTCTGGGCATGTATGATCGTACCATTTTGCTGCACTCTTGGCACAGGCTTCACTAATCAAGTAACCTTTCTTTGCCTCACATCCTTCACACTAATACATTCACACGCAACACGAGTATTGTGTGCGATGACATAATGATGACATCCTCAGGGCCTTGCTTTGTAAATTTAGCAACTATCATGTTTCTTCACAAGCACAGTAACAGAACTACTGAATGTGATGTAGGTAGATGTAGCCTTACATCATGGATTGATTTCATGTACTCTAAGGACAGGAGTGGCAAGATAGTACAGGCTGTAACATGATCCTCATATCTTGATGGAGATGTGACAGGAATAATCTCTTTTTCTACGTACATTTCTTAACAAATCTTCCCACATCAAGCAGACACTAGGATGTAAAATCTGTAAAAAAACATATCAGTGGTTAAATCCCATTTCTGTACCCCAAGGCTCTCTAAGCACCTAGATAC
The DNA here is from genome assembly GCA_002335675.1 of Chlamydomonas eustigma. Taxonomy (NCBI): domain Eukaryota; kingdom Viridiplantae; phylum Chlorophyta; class Chlorophyceae; order Chlamydomonadales; family Chlamydomonadaceae; genus Chlamydomonas; species Chlamydomonas eustigma. Next base: position 350,303 of record BEGY01000040.1, on the reverse strand, counting down.
TAGTGTTTGATCACCAGTTTGCACAGACCTCCTCATCTGACACTAGCAAAGAAAGTAAGGGCAGTGGGGCTGCAACACGCAAGACGCCCAGAAGCATGAAAACATTGTGTACCTCTTGGTCAAGGAGAGCTCAACATGATCCATGTGAGAACTTGAAAGTAATACAGAACACTAACCCTAGTCTTCACCATACTGTCATCTAATTGTGACAGCCCACCCTCAGCTATCCATCCATCCCAGAAGTGATCCAATTCATTCCTACTTATTTCTCATCTCACTACTGCTATCACTTCCTGCTACCGTTCAACCATCCCCTACTGCCAGCTGGACTGTGCGCCGCTCCCAGGAAGCGATGATGTGGATCAGCAGGAGATCCCATGTGTCTTGGACTGCTGAGCGGACTGACTAGCGTGATGGGTCGATGTGAAGTGGTGGAGGAGGAACTCATGATGCCGCTGCCTTGGCGTAGCTTCTGGACAACTACAGCAGTCTCCTGATCCCCTTCATCACTTTCACCCTGATAGCAGAGGGAGACAGCTCTAAAAAAGGATGACTAAATGCAGGAAAACTCATGATCGTTGACAGAGCACATTGCGCCCTTAAAGTGAGGACAGCATGTTCATGATGGCTGTACATCCTCAGAAGAAAGGCATGTTCCTCACAATCCCTTCAACAGAAGGCCATGTATAGCATTATATGCCATTTTTGACCCCAAATCATGCAAGCAGGTCGTGTTATACGTAGGATATAAGAGGCCCAATAAGCCGGTCGTGTTATACGTAGGATATAAGAGGCCCAATAAGCCGGTCGTGTTATACGTAAGATATAAGAGGCCCAATAAGCCGGTCGTGTTATACGTAGGATATAAGAGGCCCAATAAGCAGGTCGTGTTATACGTAGGATATAAGAGGCCCAATAAGCAGGTCGTGTTGTACGTAGGATATAAGAGGCCCAATAAGCCGGTCGTGTTATACGTAGGATATAAGAGGCCCAATAAGCAGGTCGTGTTATACGTAGGATATAAGAGGCCCAATAAGCAGGCCGTGTTATAAATAGGATATAAGAGGCCCAATAAGCAGGTCGTGTTATACGTAGGATATAAGAGGCCCAATAAGCAGGTCGTGTTATAAATAGGATGCTCATCGGCATTTTATAAAATAAACTAGAACTCATGCTGCGATGAATGATGACACGCACTAACACTCATGCTGCGATGAATGATGACATGCACTAACACTCATGCTGCGATGAATGACGACATGCACTAACACTCATGCTGTGAGGTGTAAACCAAGACACATGTTCATAGCATTCCTGCTGACATTCAAATGTTCCCAAGCCTTGGGACAATACTTGCAATGCTTGCATCAGGAAATCCTTAAAACCTAACTTAAAAGGTGCATCTTGAAGTCCAATCCCTAAACCCTAACTTCAGAGCATCTTAAAGTCCAAAAAAACAGCTTTATTCATACTGGAGAGGTCACTCAACATCTGCTTCATACCTGAGGGTCATCTTGAGGCACTTCACTCTCCTCCCCAGGGCTAGGTCTTTCACTCTCACTCTCCCCAGGCTCATCCTCTCCCAGCTCATCATATTCCTCCTCCTCTTCCTCTAAGTAGTCACTTGCCGTCAATTCAGATGTAAGGCTTGACCAAACCTGGGTACATTATGATCATCACACTTCTAAGATGTAAGGCTTGACCAAACCTGGGTACATTATGATCATCACACTTCTAATGCAGATTGACACGCCATATTTCTGACAAGGGGGCTTTAAGGGACGATAATGCATCTTCCCTGAAAGTATTCCCTTGACACACACACCACTCTCATAGCCCCAATAATACAACTATCCTGAAAGTATTCCCTTGACACACGCACCACTCTCATAGCCCCAATAATACAACTATCATGAAAGTATTCCCTTGACACACACACCACTCTCATAGCCCCTAGTCGAAGATCACAAGCAATAAAATAAAACTCACGTTATTGCGCTGCTGGGAGCGCATATTGCCGACCAGCCCAGCATCATCAGGTGTGCTTTGGTTCATACTAGCTGTCGGGGGCTCCACACTGGTAGCAGAAGTATGGGCTTGAGATTCTGCCAGTACACTTAACACACCTTTCTTCATACTTCTCTTTTTTGACATCTTCCTTGACACCAAACCTACTGTCCTGGGAGTGGACTGCTGCTGCTGCTTCTCCTCCCCCTTTCTCAGATCTTCTGATTTCACCAGGGCCTCAGCCAATCCGCTGTCAGAGAGTACTGCGTGTGACGAGGCTTGTGCTACAGAGGGGGTAGGAGAGTGCAACAGCACATTTGCAGCAGGAGGGGCAGACGTGCGAACAGTTGATGAGGCCATTAGAGGAGTTGGGGAAGCCAAGGAGGGGCTGTTAGCTAAATTTTCAGTCTTGCCAACCTCCACGACAGCCTGTCATCCAAAAAGAGAAATGCAGCACCTCTTTAAAGGAACATAAACGTTCTCGGCACCAAAACCATGAAGACACAAACATTCTATGAACTGAACGAAAGGTCCATTTTAAGTCTGTCGATACGTGTAAAGCTGACACAAACATTCTATGAGCTGAACTACAGGTCCATTTTAAGTCTGTTGATACATGTAAAGCTGACACAAATGATTACATAATGCAGAAACATGCAGTACATTCCTATTGCTTAATGTCTCAGCATTCACCATCTTCATTTGCTTCTTTTCTAGTGGGGGAATAAGAAAGGTCGCATAAGAAATGGGGGGGGCAATAAGAAAGGTCGCATAAGAAAGGTCGCATAAGAACCACTGGGTTTTCTAGTGGGGCGTTCCTTTTTGCTGTGCAATAAGATAAGATCTACAGATATCCCGCGGCGGGGCAGGGCGATGCTGTGGTTTCCTATTTCTTTGCCTATGCTGTGGGGCGATGCTGTGTTTCTTATAGCCTATTCTTATTGCACAGCAAAAAGGAATAAGAACCCGCCCACTAGAAAACCGAAGAAATAAGAATAGGCTATAAGAACCCGACGCGCATAAGATTTAGGAAACCACAGGGGGGGGGGCAATAAGATTTGGGAAACCACAGCATCAGAACTCGCTGCGGAATCTTATGCTGTGGTTTCTTATTGCCCCCCCCCTAAGAATCACATCATAAGATTCCGCGGCGAGTTCTGATGCTGTGGGGCGAAGCCTATGCGCGGCGGTTTCTTATAGCCTATTCCCATTTCTTATAGCCTATTCCTATTTCTTTGCCTATTGCACAACATAAGATTAGGCTACGCCGCGGAATCTTCGGTTTTCTAGTGGGGGATGCTGTTACAAAGCATCCCCACTAGAAAAGAAGCATAAGATACACAGCATAAGAAATCCCCTGTGATGCGCGGCGTAGCCTATTCTTATTGCCACACTAGAAAACCGAAGAATCACAGCAAATACATTTGTGAGTTGTGGAGAATCAATGCTGAGCATCATACAAATGAGTGCACTGTGAGCATTGTATCAGCAAGTAGAGGACTAGATACAAATGAGTGCACTGTGAGCATTGCATCAGCAAGTGGAGGACTAGATACAAATGCGTGTACTGTGAGCATTGTATCAGCAAGTGGAGGACTAGATACAAATGAGTGCACTGTGAGCATTGTATCAGCAAGTGGAGGACTAGATACAAATGAGTGCACTGTGAGCATTGTATCAGCAAGTAGAGGACTAGATACAAATGAGTGCACTGTGAGCATTGTATCAGCAAGTGGAGGACTAGATACAAATGAGTGCACTGTGAGCATTGCATCAGCAAGTAGAGGACTAGATACAAATGAGTGTACTGTGAGCATTGTATCAGCAAGTGGAGGACTAGATACAAATGAGTGCACTGTGAGCATTGCATCAGCAAGTGGAGGACTAGATACAAATGAGTGCACTGTGAGCATTGTATCAGCAAGTGGAGGACTAGATACAAATGAGTGCACTGTGAGCATTGTATCAGCAAGTGGAGGACTAGATACAAATGAGTGCACTGTGAGCATTGCATCAGCAAGTGGAGGACTAGATACAAATCTGTCATATATTAATACATACAGTTATTCATGTTGAAATGCATCACAAATGCGCGCATATCCCTGTACCCTACCTGCAGCATGTCTCCTTCAGGAAGCAGGGTGTTTCGCTTCAAGGAGGTTTGCGGTGAGAAAGAAAAGGAAGGTGAGATGTGCAGCATGGTGGGGGGTGACTCCTCTGTGTTTTCTGCAGGCAAGGCTGAGAAGTCAGGCAAGTCAGTGTGAACTTCCACACTACTTGGATGTAGAGCATTAACAGCATCTGGTGCGACTAGCGCCCTGAGGGACAAGAAAGAGGTACAAGAAGGAATGAGATCTAAAGGAATGAGCAATGAGAGTGAGGAACCAGAATGAACAAAGGAATGAGAGATGAGAGTGAGGAACAAGAACGAGTAAAAGGAATGAGAGATGAGAGTGAGGGACAAGAATGAGCAAAAGAAATGAGCAATGAGAGTGAGGAACAAGAATGAGCAAAAGGAATGAGAGATGAGAGTGAGGAACAAGAACAAGAGGTAAGAATTATGAGCAGAATGTAACGAAAATGTGGTTTATCTTAGGATTTGTAGCACTGAACACACTCACTCATGGGTCCCTTGTAAGTCCTGTGATGGGCTGCTGGAAGAAGTCATTGACATCAATGTAGTTTGGTGAGTAGAACCTACAGCCAGTTGGGACTCCTCACTGGGATTTGTGATGAGGTTAGGGTACACTGATAATGCTAACCCACGCTGAGGGACATCTCCTTTCTCAGCACTGGGAGCATGAGATGGAGGAGAAGTAGATCCACTGAGAGAAGTAGCAGCAGCTGCAGGAGTAGGTGCAGCAGCTGCTGCTGCTGATGCAAACCTGCTGGCGCCATGCATGCTACCGCCAGCTGACATGATGGCAGTGGATGCTGCCTGGATGCTAGGTGCGCGAGGCGAAGAGGTGCGCAAGAGTTCTGCTGCTTGCGGTGTGGTTGTAGCTGTGGCAGTTGGTTCCTCGTACTGCCACGAAGTACGGTCATTGGGTGTTGCCAGGACCAGACTGTGACGACCTCCGCATGCTATACTGATGGTCCTCCACCTCTCATGCCCTCCTGTCCCATGAGAGTCAACAAGGAAATCAACAACACATAGAGATGAAAAAACCCCAGGGGTTCTAAGGATTACAACATGATGCTCAGGCTGGGCATCCAGTACATCGTTATCACACAAGACGTAATCAATGGTGAGGCAGTCACAGTACATTGTTATCACAGGATATAATCAACGGTGAGGTAGTCACATCACAGGATGCAATCAACGGTGAGGTAGACACATCACAGGATGCAATTAATGGTGAGGTAGTCACATCACAGGATGCAATCAATGGTGAGGTAGTCACATCACAGGATATAATCAATGGTGAGGCAGTCACAGTACATCGTTATAACAGGATGTAATCAAAGGTGAGGTAGTCACATCACAGGATGCAATCAATGGTGAGGTAGTCACATCACAGGATGTAATCAATGGTGAGGCAGTCACTGCCCCAGCAATGGCTTGCAGCATGCACCTGGTAGGAAACACTCCACTGGGGAGTACTGGTCCCGGTCCACACTTTTCACACCCAGCCTTCCAAAACTAGCCCGGCCCCAAATAAAGATACGCCCTGCTGCAGTGAGAGCCATTGTGTGTGTACCGCCTGCCGCTACCTGCATACAAAATCCAGGTACAAAGAAATGACATTCACTTCATCGTACTGATTAAAGGTGCACATAGCAACAAGATTCCTTTCATCGTACTGATTGAAGGTGCACAAATCTCATTCCAACATTACAAACAGGCCCATTCATTATATTCCAAGCACTATGAATGAGGACAGTGCGCAGTAGCAACAGGAAATACACACATTACTGTAATGGTGACAGTGCGCAGTAGCAACAGGAAATACACACATTACTGTAATGAGGTCAGTGCGCAGTAGCAACAGGAAATACACACATTACTGTAATGAGGACAGTGTGCAGTAGCAACAGGAAATACACACATTACTGTAATGGTGACAGTGCGCAGTAGCAACAGGAAATACACACATTACTGTAATGAGGTCAGTGCGCAGTAGCAACAGGAAATACACACATTACTGTAATGGTGACAGTGTGCAGTAGCAACAGGAAATACACACATTACTGTAATGAGGTCAGTGCGCAGTAGCAACAGGAAATACACACATTACTGTAATGAGGACAGTGTGCAGTAGCAACAGGGTATACACAAATTACTGTTAAGAGGCTACTTGGGCATGTCTGTTGCCTTGAATACAACTCAGGGACAAGAAGTCAGCATATATTCGTCAAGGTCCCAAACACTGATAGGAGCTTCCGTCTCATACCTGCACAATAAAGTGGCCCTCCAAGCCCTTGACGCGTTTTGGTCTCAGCTTTGAGGAGCCTGTTTTATCCCCTAGTCCCAACCTTCCATACTCTCCCCTTCCCCAAGCATAAACCTATGTGAGTGAAACACATGTGTCAGAAGACAAAGGTCATGCAAACAAGGTGCCCAATGCACACGATGACAATGTGCGCAACCTTTATACATAAATAAATAAACAAATAAATGATAATGATAGCAGCCTTTTTCTGCAATTCTCTTGGCTCATTTGTGTAACTTGCTGGCCTGGACCCCGTGATTCACAATGTGACTGACATGTTGCTCCAGGTTCAGGCTAAACAAGTAGGTGCCTCATAATGTAGACTGCATGGACTAAACCCTATGGGACAATACTAAACCCTACGGGGCACTGGTGGACACCCATCATCACTGATCCTTTTACCATCAGCAATGTCAGTGATCTGCAAGGAAAGACTCACCTTCCCATCCATTGAAATAGCTAGAGAGTGCCAGCCACCAGCAGCAATGTCAGTGATCTGCAAATGAGATGCTTCATCAATGAGGGAGTTTAAATCAATCAATCTTATTTCACAGCTTCCTAAATCTTGTGATATCACCTTGACATTCTCATTACTCATTATTACTCATTACTCATTATTATTAATTTTACTCATTATCATCACCTGGATATTCTCGTTACCCAAGGCCACAGCTGGCTGCACTTGGTAGCTAGTGTTCCCATTACCAAGCTGTCCGTAATCATTGGTACCCCACCTGCGAGGTAACCATGTGACTGAATTGAGATGCTAACAACAACACCTTGCATCACGGCAGGAGAATGTTGAACAAGGTATTTTGATTCTCCTTCCTTAGAGAGGGACTAATGAGTTTGAAATGTTGCTCTTTCTCAACTAAGTTACATACGGCACTCACGTATACACTTGGCCATACAGCTGCTGTCCAGCTGCACTTGTCGTGGGTCTCGAAAGGGCCATGTTATGAAAAGCACCACAAGCAATGGAGGACATCCCTGTTGCCCCTGGAACCTAGAAAGTTTTCACAAAGAATACATTAGGATAGCAGTGTATTTATTCCTGTTATAAAATACATTAGGATAGCAGTGTATTTATTCCTGTTATAAAAAAACATATACACAATATGTACATATTAAGAATACATTTATACATAATATTGATATCTTATTAAAATCCTATTTTTTAAGTTATTTCCAAACTCCTAGGCAACATGTACCCAGGAGACTGGTTACAACTCAAACTCCTGGGCAGCATGTACCCAGGAGACTGGTTACAACTCAAACTCCTAGGCAACATGTACCCAGGAGACTGGTTACAACTCAAACTCCTGGGCAGCATGTACCCAGAAGACTGGTTACAACTCAACCTCCTGGGCAACATGTACCCAGGAGACTGGTTACAACTCAAACAAACAGGATTCCACACACTCCATTAAAAGCACTTAAAAGCACTTTGACCACGTTCGCAAATCCCAACATCAAAAATCTTAATATTAGTACAGTTTGAAACCTATGGTTTGCCTGGAAAATGAGTATCCACAGCTACGCATGGACTCACAGGCCTAGGGGAGCGATCAATTTTGAGGCTGAACTCCCCCCACGGCTCCCCCCATGTCCACACCTCCCCTGTCTCGGTAAGTGCCAATGAGTGCATGCCACCACACGCTACCATAGACACCTATTAGGATAGGCAAGAACAAGAGGTTTGTATAAGGATGAGATACCTGGCACCAGGTGTGAACAAGAGGTTTGTATAAGGATGAGGTGCTTAGTACCAGGTGTGAACAAGAGGTTTGTATAAGGATGAGGTACCTAGCACCAGGTGTGAACAAGAGGTTTGTATAAGGATGAGGTATTTAGTACCAGGTGTGAACAAGAGGTTAGCAGGCAAAGAGATGAGGTACCTAGCACCAGGTGTGAACAAGAGGATAGCAGGCAAAGAGATGAGGTAATTAGTACCAGGTGTGAACAAGAGGATAGCAGGCAAAGAGATGAGGTCCATACTAAATTTTTTTATGAAAGCACAGATTGCATCTTATCTTCTTATGTCAGAAACACAATACCAGAGGTGTTCCTACTGCACATGCAGACATGTACTGCACATACTGCATGTTTACAGACCCTGCTATGGGAGCGAAGGCAATTATCGACACATCAAAATAATGTAGAAACGAGGGGTAATCATGAAATATATCACAGCATTCATCTCAAAATGTGTAACCCTTAACTTACTTTCAGGTTATGGACACAAGGCAAAGGCACCAACACATTCCTCATTGCGCCATCCAAAGCACATTGCAGATACTCATTTCCTCCCCATGCATACACTTGGCCTTCCTGTGACAATGCCAGGCAGTGCCAACCATTCACAGCAACCTGCCGCATCACACACAAGGACTGCTTAGCCCATTCCAACAAAAATCACACTGCAAGCTATCAGCAGAAAAGGTTTCATGTACAAAAGTATGTACAAAAGTATGGTCTAGGTGCATATGGATTACAGAAATCGCGATCTGAAGTCCATAGGACACTCAGTCTCTCCAGTCACTGAGACTAGCAAGGGCTTGTGGATGGGATCCATTTAACGCACTCGTACATCAAAACTCACTCAAACACAGGGCCTAGCAAAAAGCAAGCTTCCTGTTCTGTCACCTACTATCCTAAGATACGCAGATGTAATTAGGGTTCATCCTCAGCTCTTCTAAGACATACCTTCTTCTCATATATCACTCTCAAATATTACACCTGTTTAATGTTGATTCCTTTCAGCGCTGCTACACGCTTAGGCCTCAGCTCAGGGTCACGGTGACCATGGCCAAGAGTCCCTCGATCATTCCACCCCCATGTCCACACCTGTCAACAGGAGGGATTCAATTTTTGCAGTGCGAAGCTACCGTGGAATAAAAGGAGCATCATTTGAGCATCATTGTTACAAAGACATGTTGACTCACCCCTCCTTCTGCATCTATTGCTATAGTGTTGCGAGATCCAGCAACAATGGGTCGATCGCTAGACCGCATTCGTGGATGGGTAGAAAACTTGACACCCATGATTTGATCAATGACACAAGGTACAGACTCATCATGTTGCGAGTCTGTTCCTAGTTGGCCGTCATCATTTGTTCCCCAGGCGAACACAACGGCAGGGTTACCTGAGACATGTTGAAATGGCATATCTTGAGCTCGCATTGACATGGCTACCATACCATCCATTTCACCTTGAGCATCTTCAAAAGAACACGGGACGCCCTAAGGATTCGGAGCACAGGCCAGTGACTATCATTTTTTAATAAGGGCCTGGGTAATGTGTTAGGGTCAACCTTCGCGAGTGTCTACTTTTGATATGTCTTTGTGAATGTTACTCATTTTGCGTGAAGTAGCAGGAGTAAGAATTTCTTGTTTGAAAAAGATATCTACCTAGTCATGCAATGTCAGCTAAAAACGCAGACTCTCTTTGGGACACCGAGATCTCCAACATGTAGGATCAGGGGTAAGTGCGTTTCTGAATGTGAATTTTCTATATAAAATATACCTCGGACATAAAACACTTCTCCTTCACAATCCAGAATTGCTGATTAATGGCATCAGAATATCATGATACAAAAGTACATTTGTGGGCGATATTGATTTTTATATCAGTATCTTAAACCTTAGCAAATGAGGCCACTGTTTTAGTCTGGTCCTCGTCAAGCTCTGAGACCTTCTTGATGGCAATAGCCAACTTGTTAGGAATCATCTTAATTCCAGTAGCAAGCTTGGTGGCTGGCTGTTTGGCAAGTCCAGCAATGGTGGCATACAGCTCCTTCTTGGTGGGCAGAGCCTCGCACTTCTTCAACTGCAAACATTCAAAGGATGAAACACATTTTCATGGCGCAGAACAAAGCCTTGGAAAGCACATATGGAAAGCATGATATTTCAAGTTCAACATCTGCCCTGTGTGGCGAAGCTCTTCAGACCAACTTTTTCACATCTCCCCTTATCACCTACATACATTTCAGTTCTGTATAAATTGCTCTCCTGAGTAATGAAAATTGTCTGGCAGCCCTTCCAGAGACAGATAATGTCCACATAGCATACAGCCATAATTTTGTAGTTTTAAGTCCAAACATTTATCAGTCAAAAAGCCTGCCACATTTTAGTCACCCACTACTATATAGCACCCTCATCTTTAACCATGCGAAGGTTTACACAGACTGTTAAGAGGCTTTGAAGCTGAGCCTCTTAGCTCCAGAAGTAGTACTTACATCTGCAGGTGTCAAGTACCGCTTGTCCATTACAGCTACTGAGACCTCAGTGGGTCTCTTTACTTCAGTGTTCTTAGGAGCAACCTTCTTAGCCTCAATAAACAGGTCCTCTTCAAACTTGAAATAGCTTTTGATGGAGTCTGAAATCCCATCTTCTTTAACAAACACCCAGGCGTTGTCGCCCTGTGCAAATGTTCACGACCATCTTAGAGCATTGCATCTTTTGGAACATTTTGACAATTGAAAATTACCGTGCAGCCCTTCTCTGCGAGAGCACTCCATCCTTCGGTTTCTTGAACAGCGACCTTCATGAGGTTATTCTTGCAAACGAAAATGGAAGTCCCTTCTGGCATACTTTTTCTGAACTTTTGGACTGTAGCAACCTGTGCATAAACAATACTGGCGCATTCAGCGCTGAAACAAATACGTTGTGTTGGTATCAGCACACTTACACTGAGGCCTTTATGACGCAGTCCGAACACGATTAAGCTCTCGTTCAGTTTCTCTTTTAAGTTTGTTACAATTTCTGCCTTCTTTTTGCGAGAAACAGCGTTGCAGACCTGAAGGGGTTCGATGTCATTTAACCTCGATGCCATAAAAATAGTGATAAAAACACAAAAGTACCTGCAGGCTACCCCTAGAGCATTGTTGGGCACAGAAAGGCTTCGGCCCCCTAAAAAGGATAACTTGTGGTAAGATAAGGCCTGTTCACAATAAAATATCGCGCGGTATATCATTTTACCTTAATGGTGCTAGCATTTTCTTTTGCTCAAAGACCTCACTCTGAGGATAGTCGCCGGCCTCAACATTTAGGTTTTAGAAAATATGTACCCTCACCAAGAACAGTTATCCCCGATAGCATGCAGAAACTGTGGAAGTCGCTGTAAAATCCAAATTAATCTATAGTGCATGAACCGTCGATAGCCCGAAGTTCCAGGATCCGAACTAAATGTTTTCGCAGCTTGCATGGCTCAAATATACCTAATGATCAGTGTCACTTCATAATTCGCTTAATTTATCTTGCATTTGTGAATCTTGCTTAAACTTGGCAACTAGAATAAAAATTGAATTTTCAGCAGAGCATTATTTCTCAACAATTCAATCATGATACTGAGGGATGATAAGCTTATTTACCAGGTTCAGCTCCCCAGTTCAGTCCCCAGACATGTATGTTTCTCATTTATTTCTGGTTCTCCTTTAAAGATATTGTATTTGGAAGGTTCAGGTATTCGCACTTATCTCACAACACTGTATAACACTAGTAACCAACATATTCATACAGGAACAACTTAACATTTATATGTAACAGAATTATTTCAGCCTCTGTTTGCGATTGGTGATGTGTAGACTGTAGTATGGCTCCTAGGTCAGCGAAGAAGTCATAGACATGTTTTTTACAAGCCCTTTTATGGCACCAATTACGTACTGAGTTGACCAGCTCAGCCAGCAACTGTGAGCTGCGCCTCTTCAGACAGGATAGTTCGATGGGAACTGATCTGAAGCAGTGTTGTGCTGGTATGGACACTAACATACATGGCATACACACATGCGCCACTGCTTTCTTGCATTTCTTTGGCAAGACCTTAACCCACCATTGGAGGGATGTAGGTATGACATTTCAGACAAAGGAAGGAAGAAATCATTCATTCAGAGTATGTATTCATAGAATTCCAAATTCTTTTGTCTACAAACACAAAAAGCTAGAATCACGTAGAGGATGTTACCTAGTTCTCTAATTGTGAGCTTCTGGAGATCATGCAATTACCTATCGACTAACCTAGTATGCAATGCAGTAGTTGCACTTATCAGCTTTTAACCATTTGCACATTCTTAAACGTACATATGCTTATGTGTGCCATCAACTCTTATCAACTACGAGGTTCATTTTTACAACTCCACACTTCACCATACTCAACACCCCAGCATATGTTAACTCTACGGTAACTTCAATCAATTTTTCTATTGAATACAAGCCACGATGATACGTCAAATGGGGGCGCCGGCGACTAGGCCCCCCAGGTCCAACTGTAAAGAAGTCTGTCGTAATTGCTCACCTACAGAAGCATCCAACTATAAAGCTAACTACTTGCGGTCAATACATTCCAGTCGGAAGTTCAGAGTGTCTAGGTCACTTGGTGAGCCATGTAGTGACCTTGCATCAAAAAGTTAAGCAACACTTGAATCTTCATCCATTTACCAGGCTTGCAATGCAGAGCAATAGATGCAGCCCAGCCATTTGATGCAGAAGCCATGCGAATGGCACGCATTGAGAGGGATCGGCGGAAAGAGAAATCTTTGACAATTGGTGTCGTGGGATTTGGCTCATTTGGTCAATTCTTAGTAAGATTTATCAGTGTAATCACATGTTTCATATTTCTGATATCTCCATGTATGATGTCTTTATGCACCTTTGTGTTCTGTCTGCTGAGGAGCGCTCTGTAAAAAAGCTTCAAGTCCACTCATGATGCTTCAGGCACGGCGAATGGTCAGGGCAGGTCACCGTGTTATAGCATGGAATCGATCCATACCAAAAGACACAGTCCTGTCAGAAATAGGAGCTGAGTTCTTTCCAGACTTAAATGACTTTTGTGAAGAACATCCTGAGGTATGGAGTATGCAGTACAGGTATGGAGTCCTTCAATGATTGATGAAGGTTTATGTACCTGAGGTATGGAGTCCTTCAATGATCGATGAAGGTTTATGTACCTGAGGTATGGAGTCCTTCAATTATCGATGAAGGTTTATGTACCTGAGGTATGGAGTCCTTCAATGATCGATGAAAGTTTATGTACCTGAGGTATGGAGTCCTTCAATGATTGATGAAGGTTTATGTACCTGAGGTATGGAGTCCTTCAATGATTGATGAAGGTTTATGTACCTGAGGTATGGAGTCCTTCAATGATCGATGAAGGTTTATGTACCTGAGGTATGGAGTCCTTCAATGATCGATGAAGGTTTATGTACCTGAGTGTTCAATTAGTTCCATGCTAAAAACTGCATACTCACTGACTGTAAATCTCTTAATTCTATTGTCCCATGTCATAAAACTTGATTGGCCGAAGTTTAAAAGAAGCCAGAACAGATGTGCTTAATCTGCTTTCTCTATGCATCACAGGTTGTGATCCTCTGTACTTCAATCCTCTCGACTGAGAGTGTTCTAGCCTCCTTACCTGTACTGCGCTTAAAGCGCAACACACTTTTTGTAGACGTGCTATCTGTCAAGGTTAATGTTTAAGCGTCTTATATGTCCAAGCAAATTTGATACCAGTTGTAGAAAGCATCAATCTATTATATCTTTTTGCATTTGCTTTATGCTGATAGAAAAGACAGTATTGATGAGTGCAATAAAACGCAATGAAGGTATGAAAAAATTCACTCTTAAAATTGTCACGGATCATAAGGAACACATGATTACTTGATTCAGGTGTTTCCGAAACAGCTGATGTTGGAGAGGCTGCCTCCAGAAGTTGACATTTTGTGCTCACATCCCATGTTTGGTCCTACCAGTGGTGCTGGCTCTTGGAAGGGGCTCAATTTTCAATTTGAAAAGGTACGTCGCGGAAAGTTGATAACTGAGGTTTCAAGTTTCATTTGTGCTAAAGGTAGAGGTACACAGCACTTCAACATGCAGTGAAAAGATATACATTTTTCAGCCCAGAACTTCGACTCCATCCTTGATGTGAATATGACAAAGCAAAGGCCTTAATACAGGAAAACTCTTCTCCTTCATGTCTTGTGTGAAGCTGTCATTTGGCAACTTGGTGCATGATACATTTAAGCAGGAACAAAGAAGTTCGGGATCACTAAGACTTATCCACACCTTGCATTACATAACTACATGCAATGCACTCAAGCTTGACACTTACCTCTTTCTCCTGAAAGTAAAGTGATGTGTCTCCTTTTAATGTTGTGTATTATTCATTATCACATCTCCTGAAAATCGTTCCTCGTGATGTTCCTGCTCATCAAAATGATATGCACTTTGCACTCATATGTCTAACAGGTTAGGATATGGGATGAGCCGTCACGACATGTGCGCGTGGAGAAGTTCTTAAATGTGAGTGAATTGCATGAGCTGTGCTGCGCTGCTGATGTAAACTGCATCAGGATCCATACTCCACAACATGTTTCCTATAGCCCATCTCCTCCTCCTCTACCCATATGTAATATAGTGCTCAATGCATGCATCATCCTGTTTGAAGGTGTTCCTTGCAGTTGTTCTAACCTCCATGCAGTTGTTCTAAACGCCATGCAGTTGTTCTAAACGCCATGCTTCTTCTATCCAGTTCTTCGCTATTGAGGGATGTAACATGGTGGAGATGACATGCGAGGAACATGACGAGGCAGCTGCCAGCACACAGTTCATAACACATACAGTGGGCCGCATGTTGGCAACAATGGAATTGAAAAGCACGCGAATCAACACTAAGGGATTTGATGCATTGCTCAACTTGGTGAACCAGACGTGTAGTGACTCCTTTGAACTGTATTACGGGTTATTCCTGTACAACCAGAATGCAACTGATGAGCTGGAACGTTTAGAACAGGTGACATCATGGGTGATTAGTCACTATATTAGTACGAGAAGTACATGGTGCAAGTCAGAATGCTTATATGTGCTTGAAATCCGGTAGCTTTTGAGCTGTTAAGGTCTCATGCCATTCATACCATGCTGTCAGTACTTCATCTTAGCTTGTATCATCACCACCCATGTTTTCAGTACTTCATCTTAGCTTGTATCATCATCACCCATGCTGTCACTACTTCATCTTAGCTTGTATCATCACCATCCATGCTGTCACTACTTCATCTTAGCTTGTATCATCACCACCCATGCTGTCAGTACCTCATCTTAGCTTGTATCATCACCATCCATGCTGTCAGTACTTCATCTTAGCTTTTATCATCACCATCCATGCTGTCACTACTTCATCTTAGCTTGTATCATCACCATCCATGCTGTCACTACTTCATCTTAGCTTTTATCATCACCATCCATGCTGTCACTACTTCATCTTAGCTTGTATCATCACCATCCATGCTGTCACTACTTCATCTTAGCTTGTATCATCACCATCCATGCTGTCACTACTTCATCTTAGCTTGTATCATCACCACCCATGCTGTCACTACTTCATCTTAGCTTGTATCATCACCACCCATGCTGTCACTACTTCATCTTAGCTTGTATCATCACCACCCTTGCTGTCACTGCTTCATCTTAGCTTGTATCATCACCACCCATGCTGTCAGGACTTCATCTTAGCTTGTATCATCACCATCCATGCTGTCACTACTTCATCTTAGCTTGTATCATCACCATCCATGCTGTCACTACTTCATCTTAGCTTGTATCATCACCATCCATGCTGTCACTACTTCATCTTAGCTTGTATCATCACCATCCATGCTGTCAGTACTTCATCTTAGCTTGTATCATCACCACCCTTGCTGTCACTACTTCATCTTAGCTTTTATCATCACCACCCATGCTGTCACTACCCTCAGGGCCTCGAAAAAGTGAAGAAGGGCTTGTTTGGACGCCTGCACGATATAGCACGAGCAGAGATATTTCCTAGCTCTATGATGTCTTCAAACAAGGCAGGGAACATCCCATTAGAGGGTGATAGGATACCTGGAGCGTCACCCAGCAGCACGGCCCTCCTTCCACCAGGAGGCAGCCATGCTCCAGGTGCACTGCCGCAACTCGCTGCTCCCAAGACGACCCTTGAGAAGACTGAGAAGGCGACATTCAAGTCAGCATTGCAAAACCAAAAGTGGGATTAATGCTTACCATTATGTGGTACAAGTGGCCCATCACGCTCAGCTGACAATTAAGGAGCTTGTCATCATGGAGTGCATTAAGAGAGGGCAAGCAAGCGCAATCGAATGTGACTGTGCATTATTGCTGTCACCTGTCTGATATCCAATGTCTCCGAGGGATTTTGCATCTTTGCAACCAAACCATTCTTTCGACTATTCTTCACCCACGGTCATAAGTACTTTGTAGCAAGTGCTGTAGAGTGAATTGCCACCTTTGGCTCTGGAAGTCCTCAACAGAATCAGTTGTACATTGTGCGTCGAACCGTCATTAAATCGTGGGCAGCAAGGTACGTCACATTATTGTACACAACAGGCCTGCCGCTACTGTTCATCCTCATTAACTACATCCTACAAGCAGGTTCGTCACAGTGAAACACTGCACTGATGTCGTATAAATAAGCTGCGCTACACTAAGCTATTCCCAAAAACTCTATTTTACAGTCATAATTAGCAAATACCTGATTACTTAATGCACAGAAATGAGTTCTAAACTCAGGTCCTAAAAGTAATAAAGCATGGTGTTGCCATCATCCCCCGATGTTATGACTCTATCCTCACATGCATCTATGGATCGCACAGCTCCCTGCACATTTTTAACCACATGCTCAGTTAACAACTTCAGAATCAAAGTGCTGATCAAAACACATCGACCTGAAGACTTCACATGCAAAGTGCTAATCACAACTCATAGATCTCGATACTTAAGAGTAATTGCCCCCATAATTGTTACTTTCAGCCTGTACACAAATAATATTCACACCTAAAAACAACAAGTTTTACATACATGACAAGGACCCAGTCTCTCATTTCACTTTCCCACCTTCCTTTCACCTTCCTAAAGATTCAAGCTTTATGGAAATAGAAATCAACGCAATGAACATCCCCTGCCATACCTTGTGAGCACCAAGCGCATACAATGTTGTCCCTTTAACGATGTCAATGACATGCATAGCACCATCCCCACAACCCACTAAGGCAAGTCCACCTGATGCGTAAAGAAACAATCTCAAGCTTCAGAAAACTCCCCTGAAAATGCTTTGACTGCAAGAGACCACTGAAAATGCACATTTTTGAAGTGGGGAAAGTCACTGATTTTCTAATGCCCTGCTATTGAGGGATGATGCAAGTACCAAGAATAAAGATCCATTCCTAAGAACAATCTTTTTAACACAAAGAGATATATGGTGCATGCATGTGTACCTTCCAAGCATCAAGGGACCTCACCACACCCAGGGTGAGCAGAGAGTGAGCAGAGGGGTAACCAGCTCTGAATACAACATGCTAGGATGTCACGTACGTAATCACAGCTCACCTGCTACTGCCATACTGAAATTAATCACAGCTCACCTGCTACTGCCATGCTGAACGTAATCACACTTCACCTGCTACTGCCATACTGTATGGGAAGTTGGTGAGCTGAATATTTGCCAGCTCAGAGTAAGACATCTTAGGGTCTAGGATGCGACAAGTTCCATCAGCCCCTGAGGACACCACCATTCCAGCGGCAGCAGCACCCCCTGAAATGAGTAAGGAAGTTTGAACATCAGAGAGAGTATGGAATGCAGCAATGCAGAGTGGACATCAGAGAGAGAATGGAATGTAGCATGGAGTAATATAAAGCCTAGGATTGTGGTCTACTATTTTTGTCCTCCCTACGTGGATGCATGGAAGCTCAGAACTTGCAATCTAATGCAAAAGAGTTGACAGTGTCTCCCCACCCAGCATCCACAATGTTTTTTAGTTGAAGTAAAAGACTGACCCACAGTTAAGCGCTTTCTAGTGATAATTACAAATGCTACCCCACTTTCTTGCCTGCGATGATCTGTGAGACAGCACCTCGCCCATGCTCATTCACATGCAGTTGGATCTTGGCTAGGTTCTCCCGCGTTCTTGGGTCCCACACTCTTAGATACCTGGAGCCCATAGAAAGAACAGTCATGTAGGAAAGTGTGAACCATAGCCTTACTTATCACATATCGCTTTAAACCTCAAGTATCAGTTGCAATGCTATGACCCATGCCCTACACCCCCAAGCATCAGTTGCAATGTTGTGACCCATTCTCAAACCCTTCAACCCCTAGTCCATAACTCCTCTTAAAAAGGCTTTCAAGTCCATCCTCAGCAAAGAACAAGATCCCAGGGCCTTGCGCCAAGCACATAGCGTTGTACCAAATGTGGACACTCTTCACACTACCCACCCATCCTGTCCTCCTGAGAAGAATAACCCAGAGCATGCCTGATCCCTATCATCCCCCCAGGCTAGAGAGGTCACGTGACCCTTGTGTATGTTCTTGAGTCTCCATGACGCGTCAGCTGTGTTGGGGTCCCACAAAATAACGTTTCCACTACGATCCCCTGCAGCAGTATGAACAAGTGTGAAAGTCTGACCTGGTGTGAAGCAGTAGTGTGGTGCCTCCTTCCCAAGCTGTACAGCTTTGACTAAGATATCAAGTGGAGCTAGTAGCCAGAACTAACCATGAGAAAGAGCGTGGAATAAATCCAGTTGATTTAAAGGTAAGGATCTCACCTGAGACCAGCTTCCCATTAGCTACTCCTAGCTCCAGCACTGGTGCATCATGCCTGAAAGCGACACCACTTGCTGGTCAAAAGCCACACTAAAGAGAAAGCCTCCAGGTACAGGGAATTGCAGGAGCAATTTGTACTGCTTATGTCTTAAGCCTAAGTATGAAGCATGCGCTTAATGATCATATTTTGCTGTCAGAGCCAGACCTCTGACTGCAGTTCACAATTACGTGGTGACCCTACAGTCAACAATCTTAGTCGACCCTACAGTCAACAATCTTAGATGACCTTGCAGTCAACAATCTTAGTCAACCCTACAGTCAACAATCTTAGTCGACCCTACAGTCAACAATCTTAGATGACCTTGCAGTCAACAATCTTAGTCAACCCTACAGTCAACAATCTTAGTTGACCCTACAGTCAACAATC
>BEGY01000040.1:306808-321736 GCA_002335675.1 Chlamydomonas eustigma | reverse complement strand
CTAAGACTAAGATGGACTTAGTAGGATCTAAGACTAAGATGGACTTTGCAGGATCTTAGACTAAGATGGACTTTGCAGGATCTAAGACTAAGATGAACTTAGTAGTATCTAAGTCTAAGATGGACTTTGCAGGATCTAAGACTAAGATGGACTTAGTAGGATCTAAGACTAAGATGGACTTTGCAGGATCTAAGACTTAGATGGACTTAGTAGGATCTAAGACTAAGATGGACTTTGTTGGATCTAAGACTAAGATGAACTTAGTAGGATCTAAGACTAAGATGAACTTAGTAGGATCTAAGACTAAGATGGGCTTTGTTGGATCTAAGGCTAAGATGAACTTAGTAGGATCTAAGACTAAGATGAACTTAGTAGGCTCTAAGACTAAGATGGGCTTTGTTGGATCTAAGACTAAGATGGGCTTTGTTGGATCTAAGACTAAGATGGACTTTGCAGGATCTACCCATACTTTTCCACACAATGCAGTACTAACAATGACTGTCAGAGATCTCTGCCATAGGTATAGATATGTATGAATATTAACCACATATGCATTGTTTTTGCTTGTCTTAAACAGGCAGCTACACAAGCTATCCCCGCTCAGCAACTTGCAATCGTAGAGGGTCAGCTTACGTGGCTCATCTACATCATTGGCGCAGTCATTAAAGGCAGACTCAGTAGTAGCAGTGCTGAGAGCCAAGTAAGGCAGAGTCAGTAGTAGCAGTGCTGAGAGCTAGGTTAGCATCTCTGATCAGGTGCATGTGTTCATCTTCTTAAGAACCTTTCTTCTTAAGAAACCCTAAAGCCTAAAAACTCAAAGCATGCTGTAATTCATTCATAAGATGTTTACAGCCTGTCAGTGTGAACAATTTGATGTTGCATTATTCTGTGCTGCTGCTTTTCATATTGGTGACTTCTTTTGTTGTACAGGAGGGTATTGATGGAGACCTGGCTTCCTCTGTACTGCGTCTGCTGCCCGTCATGGATGATGGATTCCATGCACAGCGGTACAGTCAGAAGAGCCGTCAGAGGCTGGACATGGCGGTTGTCAACTTCTTTCAGTGCTTTAGAAAAGTTTACATCGGAGAGCAGGTGTGTGAAGGAGAATGGTGCATGCATCTGTTAAGGGTATAGGGCATTATGTGGTTTAGGGTTTACTCATTAGACTCCCCGTGTTCTTGAGTTCACAGGGATGCCCAATGAATGATTCATTGTTTGAAACATCTCCTCTCCTGCTTATGACGTGGTTGTTTATACTCTTAAGCACACCCTGTCCATGTGCAGTACATGATTCATAGTAAGAACTTGCATTGATGACCACAACTAAGCCTTTTTTTTCTCCCTTTCTTCCCCTCTGAGCCATGTGCTGACATACATTCATCACGTTCCTCAGGTCATGCATAGCAGCAAAGTGTACACCCGCCTTCAAGAGCATTTGGGCTTGGCGGACCATGTGGCAGTCCTTAACATCATGCTTGCTAAGATTGCGAAGAATCTCAAGGTGCGATGTGGACCATGCGCATGGTATTCACCTGCATGTGTTGTGGCTGCGCATGGTATTCACCTGCATGTGTTGTGGCTGCGCATCTCTTCATGAGAAAGAAGGACAAGGTCCTGCTGCTTTTTTGATTGTGTCTGATTGTGCTGCTCTGCACTAAAAGGAGGGGAGATTGTAGCCTTTTGAAAAATCTGGTTTTAATTTATCTTCACATGTGTGAACTCCTGATGGTTACAACCTATTCAAGTGGTTGCCTGCAGTTTGAAGCCTTGATATTAATCTGCTGTTTCAAGTAGCTACCAAACATTGCAACCCAAACCATGACTAAGTTGAGTGAATTTCACTCTTGATGACCACCCTGATGTCGTTGTCTCTCTATCTGCCTCTGGTGAGCAGGTCTTCGGGAGCAGTGAAGAGCTAGTACATTTGACACTCATGCTGTTCCAGGTCAGTACTGATCGCCCGCAATTTCATAGGATGGAGTATGGAAATAGATATTAAACTTGAACATGTAGATGACAAGGAGTGTTTTTTAATAGTTTTTTCTCTTCTTGATATGATCATGTGGATTGGTCCTTGGTTGCTTAGACGTAACACTTAAGTTCCAATTTATGATCTCAGGATCTGGCAAATGGTTACATGAGTGGGAAGCTACTCTTGAAATTAGAAGCCATCAGCTACCTCCTCAGCCACCATACCTCAGAATACTACAATTTTCTGGACCATCCTACCAACTCTCGCAACAGGTAAGGGGTTGTTGAAGTGCGGCTGTGAGCAATCATGACGCCTTACCCTTCCTCTGTCCAGCTTCATGCATGCCCTCAGACCAGCTACTCTAGCTATGATCTTGACAATGCCTCTTGTTTCTACAGGACAACCTTCTACGCCACGCTATCAAGACTCCTGTTTATGGATGACTCCCCCATGAAGCTCAAAACGTTTGTAGCCCCGCTGAATGCCGTGCTCGTAGGCTTAGCGCAAGCCAGCGTCAACGCCACATCAGCGCAGGGCCTTAGGCAGCTTATGCTGAAGGTCAGTGCGTGATGACACATATATGTCATCCCCTCTTTGCCTTTCTGCAAAGTTATAACTGGTTTGACTAGTGTTGATGAAGAAGGTATACTGTCACCTCCTAGTACCTCTCTCCACCTGAGTGCTTGAAATAGCCCGTCAGCTTGAGTAAAATCTTGCTTGCTGCTGTATTTTTGCACATAGGGCATCTGCCTCTATAAATTGCTGTTGACTTAGCTTCTAAGCCCTCGTTCGAAAAGATTTTTCACTATTCATCTCTATACTTCTCAACGTACCTCGCCCTCATGCAGAACACAATCATAGGATTATTCAGAGACCTGAGGGGCATTGCCGCCGCTACCAACAGTCGGAGAACGTACTGCGTGTTGTTTGACTGGCTGTACCCTCACCACTTCCCAGTCATCCTTAAATGTCTCGAGGTGTGTTGTTTGACTGGCTGTACCCTCACCACTTCCCAGTCATCCTTAAATGTCTTGAGGTGTGATGTTTGACTGGCTGTGTCCTAAACCACTTCCCAGTCATCCTTGAATGTCTTGAGGTGTGATGTTTGACTGGCTGTACCCTAAACCACTTCCCAGTCATCCTTAAATGTCTTGAGGTGTGATATTTGACTGGCTGTATCCTAAACCACTTCCCAGTCATCCTTAAATGTCTTGAGGTGTGATGTTTGACTGGCGGTATCCTAAACCACTTCCCAGTCATCCTTAAATGTCTTGAGGTGTGATGTTTGACTGGCGGTATCCTAAACCACTTCCCAGTCATCCTTAAATGTCTTGAGGTGTGATGTTTGACTGCCTCCTGTCAACTCCCTCCTTTCTCTGCTCATCTTTGTTGCCATGGAAATTTAGCAGAGACCTCTCCTCCATTTGTTTGATGTCTCTGACCTTTTCCGACTCCTTAGGCATCACCATTGCTTGGTTCATGTTGCAGCTGACTCCATGTTTCTAACTTATGTGTACCTCTGGTGACCAGGCATGGGCTGACTCCCCAGACGTGACCACGCCTTTGCTGAAATTCATGGCTGAGTTTGTATTCAACAAGAGCACCAGACTCACTTTCGAGGCTTCCTCCCCAAACGGAATCTTGCTTTTCAGGTATCAGGGCAACTGACTTGGACCCTGAGACATGTCACTAAGTCAACAGGGTTCCTGATACCCTGAGACATGTCACTAACTCAACAGGGTTCCTGATAGGTTGCTTACCTTTAATGATTCCTGATATACTAGGATCTAATCTACTTGTGCATCTAGCCTGTCATCTAGCCTGTCATCTAATCATGATGACTGGTTAAAAACTGCTGTTTGAAAACAAACATTATATGTAGAGTTGTTTATGACCTGCTGTTTGAAAACAAACATTATATGTAGAGTTGTTTATGACCTGCTGTTTGAAAACAAACATTATATGTAGAGTTGTTTATGACCTGCTGTTTGAAAACAAACATTATATGTAGAGTTGTTTATGACCTGCTGTTTGAAAACAAACATTATATGTAGAGTTGTTTATGACCTGCTGTTTGAAAACAAACATTATATGTAGAGTTGTTTATGACCTGCTGTTTGAAAACAAACATTATATGTAGAGTTGTTTATGACCTGCTGCATCCAAGAGTCGTTGCTGTCAATCTAGTACTGCCGGGGAGGTCAGTGGAGCCTTGTCCTTTGGCCTTTCAACGTCCTTATGCCATTCCATCTTCTCACTCCTTCACTTCTCCTTGCCCCCTGATGCAGGGAGGTGTCCAAAGTGATCACCACTTATGGCTCCTGTGTACTGCAGCATTCAGCCCTTGCTAACCCTTATGAGTGCAAGTATAAGGGTGTGTGGGTGTGCTTAATGATGTTATCTAGAGCCATGAGTGGGAACTACGTCAACTTCGGAGTGTTTGACCTTTACGGAGATCCTGCACTGAAGGCAAGAGACTTCATGGGCTTGAATATTAGAGACATGGATGTGTATTGTCGATATAAGAAGTGGAGATGTACTACATGCACTATGATCAAGATGCTAACAACGTGCTAATTCTCGTCCATGGTCATGCTGCTTGAGAATGCTGACATGGCATTGCGCTCGTGGTGATAATGAAGGATGCATTAGAGATGGCCATGCGGCTAGTGCTGTCAATACCTATGAGTGATATTCTAGCCTTCCGGAAAGTTTCAAGAGCTTACTTCTCTCTAATGGAAGTATTGTCGCACAGCCATACCAACATTGTGGCATCACAGGTAAACATTGTGGTACAGCCATACCAACATTGTGGCATCACAGGTAAACTCTTCAAATACATAACTTTGACCTTATCAAGCAATTGATGGCTTTCTGGCGTTCCTCCGTTTAGGGAATCATTTAAAATATAGTAGAGTATGGGCTGTGTTCCTTGTGATCTAATTTGGTACCCTCACCTTCAAACCCTGTCAGGCTAAGATGACCGTCATGTCACTCAGTGGGTGATTATGCACATGTTTTCTTTGCTTCATGTGCTGCACTCCTTAAAAGCACTTTTGAGCGCTTCCAGGCTGCTCTGTAATGGATGCCTGTTAAATAGAGGATGTACAGGAATGTGATATCACTCATTTTCATTGGCCACAGGATCAAAGTACGTTCACGTTCATCCTCACCTCTTTGGAACTGGGTCTTAAGTCAACAGATGTAGCGATCTCTACTAGCTGTGCATCAGCCGTGGACGACCTTGCAGGCTATTATTTTAAAAACCTAATTCAGGTGACCTAATTCATGGCAGGGTCTTTATCACACACTCATCTATGACAGTGCTCAAATCTTTCACTTCAGTCAAAACATCTGCCTTTGGTTGACTCATGACTGAATGCATCATGCTCTTGGATTTGCTAGGGTGTCGATGGTCCTGTGCCAGCACCAGCTCAACGTATGGCAGATCATTCAAGAGCGGTACCTCACTTGTTTCCTGAGCTGCTTAGAACTCTGTTTGAGATCGTTTTGTTTGAGGAGTGTAGTAACCAGTGGAGCTTGAGCAGGCCCATGTTGAGCCTGATATTGGTGAATGAGCAGATCTACAATGATTTGAAGGTATGCACTGTACCAAGTGGAGCTTTAGCAGGCGTGCCACTGCATGCTGAGTTTTTGTAAGTGAGGCTGTATGTCAGGGGTAGGCATGTGATTGTCTTAAGACACAATAGGGTCAAGTGGCATGTGATTGTCGAGGTTTCTTTCATTTTACCAGAACCTATCTTGTTGTTTCACCTTAAGATCCAAATCATTAGCACTCAACCAGCTGAGCGGCAAGTGCACTTGTCAGCTTGCCTGGATAAGCTGATGACAGATGTACAACGGAATTTAGAGAGCAAGAACAGAGACAAGTTCACGCAGGTAATTGAACTCCCTGGTAATGTTCAGACATCTGATACATTGATGTGTTAAAATTAGCTGGTCTCGGCAGTCATCCTCCCAATGCTACCATGCCGTGTCATTTAAGCTAGGTCCAAGTTTGACCCATCAAAAGTTTCTGCTTAGTAGCAATGATGTTCCTATGCATTTCTCAACTGTGATGATCCTTTGTACCATTGCAGAACCTGACAGTTGTTCGGCATGATTATCGCTCTAAGAACTAGACCATGTTGAGGACAAGGGATGCAGTATATGACATCACTCATCAACATTTCCAGTTATGTCACCAGTAATTCTCCCCCCGCACAAGGGAAGATCACGGGGAGAAGGGGAGTACCTCGAAATTTTTTTGTTTGTGTAAATCTGCTTGTAAATTTCCAATTTAGTCAAATTAGGTAGCCGCGATTTTCATCTGTGCATTGGCCCTTGGTTGGCGCAAAAATATTGAAAGACATTATTGAAAGGATTAATAAAGAGGACAAGAAAAAGGACAGAGCGCTTCCTTGTCTAAATGCTGTATTCTTGATCATGCTCCGTCGAACCTAACACATTAAGCTGCGCGTCCTTCTGGCTGTAGTATTTAGGTCTTTTTATGTTATGAAATGTTGTGAACATGGAGCAGCACGTCGGTCTAACTATTCAGCATGCGCCATGCATGGTCGATGCGATTGAAGTTGCTGCAATTTAAAAGAACAGTTAGACGAAATCGCTTAGAAGCTCCTTCCACATGACGTGATAATTCATTAAAACAGGAGCAGTGTCTTCTTTTTGATGATTACGATAGAAAAACTTTTGAAGGTGAATTACGTAACCCTGCCCCTTTTGAGGTCTGTACAGGAGACCGTCAGATGTTTTAGCATAATCAAAGACATTTGAGAGAGAATTAGTCAGCCTGGAGTACGAACCTCTCCGCCTGGAATCCCATCCTACTTATCTGTACCTCGGTCGAATGCACACAAAAATTGGAAACTGATCGATTTTGATGGGTGATTGTTGTAATGCTCTCGATGCTAAATGCGCCATACGCCATACATGTAGTTACTGACTGTACTTCAAGTTTGCATTGTAGTTCACACACACAACTTGAAGGAACTTGAAATAGTGCCCTCACACGTTTCCTATCTCTTTGTAATCTCTGTATGAAATGTGCCATGTGTAACCTGTGTTGACCCCTTTTCTGTAAAATCCTCCCCTCGATTGGCCAGCAGCATTGAAATTGGCCAAGAAACGCTGCAGGGTGAGCTTTTAATTACTGAGCAAGTGATGTATTTGAATGAATTCGGAGGGCTGATGCTAGTAAATTTGAACGGCGGCTATTGGCTGAGCCTCTCATCTCTTGTCGATCATTATGCCCATGTGACATGTTATTTGGCCTTATACCCATATGGACCTGATTGCGAACATGTCCATACGAGCATGCGCACGCATCAATTTCCCTGTATTTCAACCAACCTATAAGAGATTTGCATATCTTTGCATTTCATTTGGTCAAGCTCAAATATATTTCGCAGCACTTCACCGATCTTTCTCTTACCTCCGTCTCACTTTCTTTGCGATGTCGACGACAGTGTAGCATTGATCTGTTGCAGGAAAGGCTGAGATTCAGAGGAGTCCATGTTCAACTCCATGATGTACAGCGAAGGAGCCGAAGGCACATACATGTCTACTGAGCTACAGAACCAAGGAGTACCCACTGGAGTAATTATGACAAATGAAAACTCAGCTTACCATACAGGAGCCTCCTCTTCCATGCCTCCCACCGTGAATGCTATGGGTTCAATGCACTTAGGAGAGCTGCCTCCTCTGCCTGTGGGTAGCACCTACATTGGGGGTCCCCAGTACAGTTGGGTAGCAGGCGTGCCAGGAATGGGGTTGGTGCACAGAGCAGATGGGGGTGCCCCTTCTGGAAATATGATATCCATGAGTGGAGCCATGCACAACATGACCCATATACCCCAAGTTATGACACGTACTATCTTTGTGACAGGGTAGGTGTGCTCAGAAGCAACCTTCCTATATCTATGGCACGAATTTACAATTCAGTGAAGTGTGACTAAGCTGTAATTGCCATGAAGTGTGACTAAGCTGTAATTGCCATGAAGAATCTGAACATTCAAGTTATCAATGCATCCTCTCTTAACGTCCTCAATAATCTCTGCTGTTGTTGTATCGTAGTCATTACATGTTTGATTTCTTTCCTTTAGCTTTCCTATGGATGTGCGAGAGAGAGAGCTTCACAACTTGCTGAGATTCATACCTGGGTATGAAGCATCTCAGGTCAGTATAAGCACTAAAACACATCTGGTATACACTACTCGCAGCTGAGTCATAATAGCTGAATTGTGGCTGAGTTGTGAGGGGGCACAAACTCTGTTGCATGTCTGTATAAAATTGTCTCAATGTAGTACTAGTATGTGATAAATAATTGAAGGATCTGATGTCTGCAACTAGTCGGAACATTTGGCACATACTTGAGGGGAAGAGTTTGATCATGCTGGAAGGAGATCAGAATGACAGTGTCACTGTCTTACTCACAACTTCTGGCCTTCTGCATTGTCTATTTGAACAGATGCATGACCGCGGCGGATCACCTCAAGGTTTTGCATTGTTTGATTCCACCGGTCACGCTTGGGGGGCCCTGGAACTGATTACACAACTGCAGTTTGACAACAATGTGCACCTGCGCTGTGAAATGGCTCACAAAGATATGTACTTGAAGGTATTGTTCTGATGTTGGGATTCAGGGTGGTCATAAATCTGATGCACAGAGCATCATGGCTGTATGACCAGCAGGAAGCAAATCGTGTACTAGTCTTGAAACCTCCATTAATAGTTTCACCTCCTTCTTGTGATTTTGATATTGATCAAATTAGAGTGAGAGGGACTCATTGAGGAGACGAGAGCTGAAACAATCTTTTGGAATGGTGTGAGGAGTCATGGCACTCAGTGTCCACTCTGTCCTCACACTTCTCTCTTTCCTTACATATTCATCATTGATGCTGACAACAGGAAGGAGACCCTTCTATTAGACGTGCTGTTCCTCTACCACAGCACCTTATGGCATACTTGCACAACCCAGCCGCTACTGCTGCTGCTGCTGCTTCCTCAGTTGCACCTCAGGCAGTTGTGTCAAGTGGCAATCCCGGGGGTTCAGTTACTGTACTGCCTGCTGGCAGCATGGGCATGCAACTGGGCTCATTCACGATGGGAGGTCGTGGGAATATGTTGGGGACTCTTATGGCAGGCCCTACCTCTGTTCCACCACGAATGGCATTCCACCATGTGTGAGTACTGGCATAGCTGCATGAAGGGTTTAGGTGATGTTTTTACAGTTGTACTGATTTTGAGTGTTCAGGTAATCAAGTAAAACATATTCTTATCATCGCATGTTTGATCTTTCAATGTTGTGCTGTTGATGCACTTCTGCACATTTTAGAAATTACTAAAAGGCTGAATGCATGTGGTCCCATGTTCTTTTTTCTGCCCAGGAACAAGGGTGACCAACCACCTTGCAACACACTCTTTATTGGTAATCTGAGTGACCATGTAGCTGAAGAGGAACTGCTAGCTCTCTTCCAGGTCCAGCCAGGGTTCAAGCAGCTGAAGCTGGTTAGAGGGCCTAAGCAAGTAAGGCTAAGATGTCTCAACTGATCAAGTAGTTAGAGGGCCTAAGCAAGTAAGGCTAATGCGTCTCAACTGATCAAGTAGTTTGAGGGCCTAAGCAGGTAAGGCTAACGTGTCTCAACTGATCAAGTAGTTAGAGGACCTAAGCAAGTAAGGCTAACGTGTCTCAACTGATCAAGTAGTCTGAACAGACTCCTCCTAGAAGTTGAACAAGACCAGGTAGTACCTTTTTCATCAAATCACAGCTCTGGAGTTACCCTAAACCCTAAACCCTGAACCCTAGAAGTGATCAGGAAGGAACCTGTAGACTTCATGACAGTATCAAGATGGCCTTGTTTATAAGGGACCTTTGCTACTGGTTTTGAATGTCTGTTAAGGATGAGGCCTTGTTTGAAAGGGACATCTGTTACTGGTTTTGAATGTCTGTTCAGGACGCTACTGGTTTTAAATGTCTGTTAATGACGAGACCTTCAGAATGTATTACAGCTGTCCCTGTTTAACATAAAGCTTGCCATGATGCACACAGCTTCCATTACACAGGATGTTTTCCTCTTCCCTGCAGGTGAGCTGCTTTGTAGAGTTTGAGGACACAGTCACTGCCTCCTCATCTCACTCAAGGCTCCAGGGTGCCCTCCTCTCCAGTAGCGACCGCGGCGGAATCAGGGTTCAGTTCTCCAAGAACCCTTACGGCACAAGGTAGGGAGAACCCTTGTGGGGTAATGCTTTGTTACTGTATGTAACTCAATTGTTGCTGATCTCAAGTCCTCCCTAATGCCTTTTTGTTTGATTGTCCACATAGGCAAGAATATAGGGATAGTCAAGTATGAAAGAAACTTATATGTTTGGGGTGTTCAATGTGTGTTAGGTCACTGTGGCATGTGTTCAATGCCACTTAGGCATCTGATCATTCCTCACAAGCTCCTACACTCCACTTGGCTTCCTGGCCAGCCACAGTTGAATCCTGAAGATGATTTCTGACGATCATGCCACTGTAAAAGTACAGTGTTCTCTCTAAAACTCTCCTGTCTTGCTTCTGCTGTCACTACGAATATCAGACATGCTGCTGTGATGTTGGTCTCCCAAGATGTTCAACCCCTGCTACTGACTGCATTTTGAGTGACACTGAATACTGTTGCGTGTAGGTCTCCGATGAATCTTGCTCCTGCTGCAAATTTCAACCTTGGAGTTGCACCGCCGCCCTGTTAAGAGGACAAATTAACAAAGATTGTGGATCAATGTAGTAGGGTGAAATTTCTTGGGGTCAACTCATCAAGCAAAACACGCTTTGGGTGGTTGAGAGTCTAATGCCCTTCACAGCAAGACATTGAATGTGCCAAATGACAACCTTCTGTTGTAGGTTAAATGCAAGGCGATTGTTTTCCAGGGCAACCAAGGGGCTTTTGGGTGAATCTCAGAGCAGCAGTTGAGTCATTACTACAAAATAATGCACCGTCACAAGCCTCCTTACTAGTATCGCTGGTCAGGCGCATACTGCAGATTACTTAACCATGCATCACAGTAACTCCTAGAATTTCTTTTGGCGAATGTGTGTTAACGTTTGTGGGAGCATCCGTTCCCCTTTGTACTAGGGTTAATTTTCCGGGGATCAGGATGGTATGTTGCAGGCACTTTACTGATTGTCTACTTCTCAGGTCTGCTCTAATGTTTTTCGTCTTAGCCTCGTGCTTCAGATACAACGAATGCCTATCACTTGAAGTAATACGTTCTAGGGGTAAGGAGAAGAGAGTGCGCATGCCTTGGTAGACAGCTATGATGTTGTGGGTTAAGATTGTGCACTTTGCCTTATGTGGTTTGAGGTCTGTGGATTGTGCACATCGCCGGGTGATGAAAGTATGATGATAAGATTATGATGCTATCCTTGTTGGACGGCTACATAATTCTTGAAGTACATTTTCGTTTTACACTTCTATTAGCTAAGCCATTGATACAAATCCGGATTCTTTCATTCAGCCCCCTTTTCTCTTTCTCTGGGGTTTCTACCTGGGGTCTGGGAACCTGTACGGATGATGATGATGATGATGATGATGATGGTGGTGGTGGTGGTGGAAAGAATGTAGTGGCTCTTCCAAGAAAGTAGATCTTGCAAACTAAGCTGATGGTAATGCTTTTCCAGTTCAAGTTTTGCTTACATGTGGAATGTAGAGATGATGAACATTAGCAGCAAAATGTGATGGTCATGCAGTCCAGCGGGTGCTGATTTCTGCTGATATCATATCTAAGCTGTGAATGCTCCTTGCTTACATTTCAGTAAATTAAAGTACACTTTGATGCTCTTCTATTGCAGACTTGATGAATGATCTATTAGTCAGAATTTGAGTTAGGATTCCCAGCCCTGAACACTCTTGCTACATATGTGTGTTGAAGGGCAAGGAGCGATAATTTAAATGGTGGTCTCAGTGTTTATTTATGAAGTTACCTCTTTTGTTTAGGGTCCAAGTCTAGAGATTATAGTTTTTTTGGATTTTTGTAGAGAATGTCATCAAGCTATAATTTAATCAAGTGTTGTTATGCGCTTCAATCAGACGTGCACATGCCAGGTACCACCCAGCTCAATACACAATGTTTTCAATTTTGGTGAATCAGGTTCAACGGCTCGCAAACAGTATGATTGGGGAGACAATTTGCAACATTTTCACACTACATTATCTTTGCGTGGTTGATTAAAGCGAAAAGCGTGGCAACAAAACTAGCATGGTAATCCAAATGTGGGGGTTTTAAGATGAAATCCTTACACCTAAAGAATGAGCGAGTCATTCAAAAATCATCATTGCACTTAGTTCAGGGATGGTTGCATTAGCAGAGAATGGACTCACTTTGGCAATTCTTAGTAGTACTGTACATCGTCTCGCATTGAAGTTAAGAATGGAAATAAATGAATGTGGAGCCGATCCGTTCCGCTGGTAGGTAGGTAGGTAAGTAGATGATCAATAATATGCATGTTAAAACCGGCGTATTAAACATAAATGTATTTTTTTCCAGTGATGATTACATCCGACGCACTTCAAGGCATACCAACCTACCTACCTAAATACCAACCTGCCTTAGCAGTTTTTACTTGTCAAACACACAAATCTTCATGCTATAGACTGTCGAAAAGATTCATTCCTGGGAGTACAAGCACAGGTCTTTGTTTGTAAAGCATACGTGTGATCGGTGTTCTCTAAGAGATCCGAAACCACTATCATTCTTTAATTCAGAGCAGTGGAGACATTACATTGCCATGGCTCTAAATATGAACACAATGCGAAATTCAAACAGCAAGATGATGTGAGTTACACGACGGCGCAACTTTATGTACTTTTGTAAATGGTTTAATGAAGTATTTTTGATTGTCTGATAGGAGATCATCTCGAACTTGTGTTGTGGTAAGGAGTGTGGCAGCTGTTGAGCGAGGTAAGGATCCTGAAAAAGCTCGTGCACGGGCGTTTTTTATGCGACATTTAACTTCAAATCGTTAATCATATATACATAGGCACAGTTAATGTACAGCGGAATGAAAACTTTGCCAAGCTAAGGGCCGGCTACCTTTTCCCCGAGGTATATCACATCCATCTTTCCTTTTTCTCATGAACCTGTTCTAGGAATCCTGGTATCATGCACCCAGGCTCTACCTACTCTGCCTCTACAGATGCCTCCAGCAACTGTTAATTTTCTCATTTGCTCCTCATGCATGACAACTAAGCATGAAATTCATTTTTTTCTAGATTGCTCGCCGGCGCCGAGCGCATCAGGATGCCAATCCAGATGCTAAAGTTATCAGTCTAGGAATTGGCGACACCACAGAGCCTCTGCCACAATACATTGCTGACGCCATGGCTAAGGCTGCTGCTGGCATGGCGAACCGGGAAGGATACAGCGGGTGGGTCCCTTACATCCATCTACTAGAACCAGATCGCACTACTGCCCACAGGGACATGATGGAATACCAGGATGAAGCGACGTGGACATTAAAGCAATTGTTAAAGCAATGCCTGTCTTTGCTGCTGTACATGTGAAACCCTACCCTGAAATGATGATCTCATCTGGTCACATAGGTATGGCGCTGAGCAGGGTCAGGGTTCGCTGCGTGAAGCCTTGGCTAATACCTTCTACCCTAACCTGAGAGTTCCTGATGAAATTTTTGTGAGCGACGGCTCAAAGTGTGACATTGCCCGAATCCAAATGATGTTTGGAGCTAAGGCTACTGTTGCAGTACAGGTTAGTTTTCTCTCGCATCTCATATTGTTTACAGATTGTTTTGTTATGTTCCCAGAGCCCTGGTCCTCAAACTTTCTAAAAATCCTTGCTGACACAATAATTGGCTTTGAAGTTGATCCTGGCTGCTGGCCACATGCAGGACCCTTCATATCCCGTGTACGTTGACACAAGTGTAATGATGGGCATGACTGGAGAGTACAACAATGCCGGGTTTGACAACATTGTGTATATGGAGTGCAAGCCTGAGAACAACTTCTTCCCTGACTTATCCAAGGTGAGGGGTGTTGAAAACAGAGGGGCTCAATGATCCAAGCCACCAAGGATGACTCAGAAGGGATGCAGCTCCTTCACAGAAAGGGTGCCAAGTAGAAGGCAGGGGTGAAATTAGGAACTGTTGATGAGATATTGATAGTACTTAGCACAGGTGTTGATATTGATAGTACTTAACGCAAGTGTTAACGCTACATTGCCTCCTACTCCTACTTGCCCATGCGCAATTGTATCGTGTCACCACATCCCCATCCCCTCAGATGCCCCGCACAGACATCATCTTCTTTTGCTCCCCAAACAACCCAACGGGGGCAGCTGCTACTCGTGCTCAGCTCACAGAGCTTGTCAACTTTGCCAAGAAGAATGGATCCATCTTGGTTTTTGATGCTGCATACGCATTGTACATCACCAACCCAGATTGCCCCAGGTCCATATTCGAGATTCCAGGTATGTATATTCTCACAACATGGCCTAGCTGCAAGGCTCGGCATCATAGTCCATTATTTCAAATGCAGGTGAATGGTCCAGCTGTACAGATGGCATATCTTGCCATTTTGAATTTACCGTACACCTTCTGGTATATTGTTTTTTGAAGTAGTATCTAAAACATTGCAATATGCTGCATGTTGAGTAGTCTGTCTTTATCTGCTAACAAATAGGTGCTGAGGAGGTAGCTATTGAGACTTGCTCCTTCTCCAAGTACGCCGGTTTCACTGGTGTGCGACTAGGGTGGACAGTGGTCCCCAAGGTGTGTTTAGGGTTTAAGGTTTATGTTGGACAGTGATCCTGAAGCTGGTGTGCGACTAGGGTGGACAGTGGTCCCCAAGGTGTGTTTAGGGTTTAAGGTTTATGTTGGACAGTGATCCTGAAGCTGGTGTGCGACTAGGGTGGACAGTGGTCCCCAAGGTGTGTTTAGGGTTTAAGGT
>BEGY01000040.1:242233-306051 GCA_002335675.1 Chlamydomonas eustigma | reverse complement strand
ATTCCTCTGTTCACAGGCCCTGAAGTATGCTGATGGAACCCCTGTGTGGAATGACTGGAACCGGATGATGACCACTTGCTTCAATGGTGCATCGAACATTGTGCAAGCTGGAGGTCTGGCATGCTTACAGGTATAGGTCTGGTACTTGATCACTTACAGGTATAGGCCTGGTACTTGATCACTTACAGGTATAGGCCTGGCACTTGATCACTTACAGGTATAGGCCTGGCACTTGATCACTTACAGGTATAGGCCTGGTACTTGATCACTTACAGGTATAGGCCTGGCACTTGATCACTTACAGGTATAGGCCTGGTACTTGATCACTTACAGGTATAGGTCTGGCACTTGATCACTTACTAGTATAGGCCTGGCACTTGATCACTTACAGGTATAGGCCTGGCACTTGATCACTTACAGGTATAGGCCTGGCACTTGATCACTTACAAGTATAGGTCTGGCACTTGATCACTTACAGGTATAGGTCTGGCACTTGATCACTTACAGGTATAGGCCTGGTACTTGATCACTTACAAGTATAGGCCTGGCACTTGATCACTTACAGGTATAGGTCTGGCACTTGATCACTTACAAGTATAGGCCTGGCACTTGATCACTTACAGGTATAGGCCTGGTACTTGATCACTTACAGGTATAGGCCTGGCATACTTACAGGTATAGGCCTGGCACTTGATCACTTCCTCACGTGTCTGTCCACCAAGGTTGAAGATGTTCACCCAGTTATGACCCCCAGGTTTAATACGAAAAATATGATGTGAAGGACATTATTCCTATCGCTGTTGTGTCAGGTCTACATGAGCTAACCTAGATTCTTGTCAGGCAAGTGCAGACAAGGGCTTGTGTTCAAATTTAAATTCAAATTATGTCCATGTGATGTCCTCTTCTGTCATGTAGCCCGAGGGATACAAAGAGATGATTTCTCTCATTGAGTTCTACAAGGAGAATGCAACCATCTTACTAGCAGCTTTTAAGGAAATGGGCTTCAAGGTGTATGGTGGCAATGATGCTCCATATGTGTGGGTTGGGTTTCCTGGCAAGGCCAGCTGGGATGTATTTGCTGAGATTTTGCAGAAGTGTGACATTGTGACCACACCAGGTAGCGGCTTTGGACCTGCTGGAGAGGGTTTTGTGAGGGCAAGTGCATTTGGAAGCAGGTGAGTGTGACGTGGCATTGCTCAGGTTCCATAATCTGGGGCTCCGAAAAAAATGCAGTGTGTTGAAGTGACATGATCTTGAAGGTAGTCCTATTCGATCACTGGAGATTCAGATTTAAGCTGAATGCATTACTAATAAAGAATCATGAAATATCCCCTTTGCAGAGAGAACATTTTGGAGGCTGTGAGGAGATTCAAGGTCGCTTTTGGAAAGTAGAGGAGAAACTAACGTGTGACTGAAAGTATTGTCATCAAGTATGTGGGAGGTCTTTTTGTCTAGCCAGCCATAAACGTTAATGAGAAGTAAGACCGTGATTCTGAACATACTTTCTTCATGATAGCTTGGTTAATATTTGATGAATGTTTTTATCCACATAGCAGGGCATACTAAGAAGTTTAGAACATAAAACTGACGTGGAAGGATACTGCGATGTACGGCTTCAGAGATGCAAATTGTATTGTTTCTAGTGTTCAATCGCTCAGACTAGCAAGAATGAAACGCTTATAAATTTCATATGCGTTCAGGCCAGGCTAAAGGTAGAACCTCTTATGACTTTCGCGCAAGGTCGATGTCACGTCCATATCAGGAACCATTGCGTACGCACACTAAACTTCAACGTAATTTTGTGAGGCTTGCTGATAACAAGAGCGCATCATGTCAAAGCTTTAAGATACTGACGTGGAATGTCCTAGCAGACGGTAACTTTTTGGTTGCTCAATTAAATTTTAGAATTTTTATGAATATTTGTTTAACAAATGGCTCGCCCCTCAGGTTTAGCACAGAATGGAGATTTTGTGAAGGTGAGATCTGGGCTGCACAGGAGGTTGAGCATGGCCTGTCTTATGCTGAATTTCACAAAAAATCTACTACAATTAGATTATGTCAGGAGGTTATGAGTACATCAGCAAGCTCAGCAAACAGAAACAATAGGTTACACATCTAGCAACCACGTGTACAGATTCCCCTGAAGTGTATGCCTCTAAGCTAAACAATGTCACTACTTGGTGACAAAACAAGGCTCATTACAATCTTTGTTTAAGAATATGCCGTGAGAAAACATAATATCTTTACTGAAAACCTCCTTACAGATTGCAGTGCCATCAATAGCAGACCTCAATTAGGTCATGCATTTAAATCTACACAGAATCTGCAGATTCTTGTTTAAATCTGTGATCATTGCTTTCATCATGTCACTAAAATTTCCCTAAGGAGGACATTGGACCCTGTGCCTTGTTGTACCTCTCACAATGTGTCTGTTTTCTCTTTAACTCCTTGCAGACTCCCTTACCACTCCTTGAATGGTCGTATCGGATGCCTCTCATCATAGAGGAGCTTAAAGAGGCGCAGGCTGATATCATCTGCTTGCAAGAGGTCAACCGATATGAAGAGCTAGAGCATCATCTAGGTCTACTGGGGTACCAAGGCTGCTTCCTTGCCAAGATCTCTTCTCCTTGTGAGAGGTACATGTACCCTAGGGATGGTGTTGCCATATTCTTCAACCCTGATAGGTTTCAGCTCCAAGGTCAGCCTCAAGGTAAGTTATGCAGGGTTTAGGTTCTCCTGCACGCTGGCAGTACAAAGTTAATCCGCATCTCATAAACACGACATTGCAGTGATATGTGCAATCAATAAGGGATGAGGAATTACTCACATGCTTTTTGTTGCTCGGCATAATTATGCTAGTCATGGTTTACTGTCTTGCTCTCTGTAAAAGTAGTCCTACATGCACATTATAGGTGCCTTAAAACTGCTTGACTTGATGAAGTTATGGTGATCTCAGTAACAAGTGACTAAGTTATCATGCTGTAAGTATGTTCTACTTGACTCTCCATTGGTCCTCAACAAAGGAGTACATTAAAATTGATTTGCTCTTGTTGGTGGTGGCATGCCGCATGATTTGCTCTTGTTGGTGGTGGCATGCCGCATGATTTGCTCTTGTTGGTGGTGGCATGCCACATGATCTACGAAGCACTGAATGTCACTTAAACCTTAAACCATGATCAGGCACCATGTTCTTGGATGTCACTTAAACCTTAAACCATGATCAGGCACCATGTTCTTGGATGTCACTTAAACCTTAAACCATGATCAGGCACCATGTTCTTGGATGAAGATGGCCTCAGAAGATCCCAAGGATTCCTTCAGGTATTTCTCACTCCTTCCAGTAGGAATGCATGAATTTAATCTACTTGGTTATTCTCATCCAAACGGCTTGGCTGAATCCACAATGATTTGGACTCTCTCTGGATCATTGTCAATGACACTCATGCTGACTTCCGTCTTGAAATTTTTACGTGTGCCTGTACTGAACTTGCTCTTGCAGTACCATATGACTCACTTTCTTATCAATATTCAAAAATGTGTAACTAGGTGTTGTTGAAAGATAAAGCCAGTAACAGGAAAGTAGTTGTTGTGACTACGCACTTGAAAGCAAAGGAGGGTGCAGCAGAGGAGCAAGTGGGTGAAAGAGTGACAGCATGATGATGATGCCTTTACTTCGTTCTTCAAACACATAGAATCATGCATGGTGTCCTTTAAAAAGCCTTTGAGAATCATGCATGGTGTCCTTTCAAAAGCCTTTGAGAATCATGCATGGTGTCCTTTCAGTAGCTTCCTAGAGTCATGTTGTGAGTGATATTGTTTTTAAAGCCGGACTGTGCATCATGGCTACAATCATACCAAGTCTCTAATGAGTCCCCTGCTACAATCATACCAAGTCTCTAGTGAGTCCCCTGCTACGATCATACCAAGTCTCTAATGAGTCCCCTGCTACAATCATACCAAGTCTCTAGTGAGTCCCCTGCTACAATCATACCAAGTCTCTAATGAGTCCCCTGCTTTCCCTTTCCACTTTCCTGATTTCAAAATTAGATCCGGATCCAGCAGATTCGCCAGCTCCTCCATCATCTGAAGAAAGATCTGTTGATTGAATCACAATTTACAACATCCTCATCTTCTAATGGCAATGGTGGCGGGCAAAGGGAGGGACGGAGCAGTAATAAATTTCAAGATGGCAACGGTAATGGTCATTATCACGGGGGTCCTCTCAGTGTTAGTAGCCCTCGCAATGGGAATACCAACTCCTCAGAAGTCCAGGATCAGCACCACACACCTGTGATTATCCTTGGAGACTTTAATGCTACTCCAGAGAGCCAGACATGCAGAGTGCGCAAATATGCAGGATAGTCATATGGCATCTCATTTTAATGACCGTGTCATTCTGTGCGCTCAGCATGATGCTGATCATGATGTCAGATAACCACAAGGTTTTAAGTATAGCTTTGTGTTAGGTTTGTACATGGTGGATGCTGTGAGGGCATTTAGCACACAAAATAAATAATTTATGTTGAACAGATATCGTACTGTTACACCTTCAAGCTATCAGTAAGGACTGAGTTGACTCATTTCGTGGATGATTGCGGTACTTTAGGGCTTAGGGTTTAAGGAGATCCTTACTTTGGGTGCTCAGGAGATTCGAGCTCATACCTCTGGCTTGCAATCTATTTGGGATGTCAAGGCCATGAGACAAAGTGGTAGCTTTTCTCCCATCTTGGAGAGCGTTGAGAGACTTGCCAGCTCATTGTTTGGAGCTAGTGCAGAACAAGAATTCAGCACTTGGAAGTTCAGGTGGTGACAAGAATTATGAGTCCATGCCTTACAGCCTGATGCCAACATAAGATTATCTTGGCATTGCTTGAACACAATTTTAGGGTCCAGTTTTGTCCCAGTAAATCTCTTCATGGCACCAACTGCAGGTCAAAGGGCGAGTCCAAGAGAGTCATTGATCACATTTGGTTCACCTGTGGAAGGACTCTTGCTCCGATCTCCCGGTGGAAAATGCTATCGGAGGAAGAAATCGGCCCATGCGCATTACCTTGCGCGTGTTATCCATCTGATCACCTAGCTCTATTGACGGAATTTGCATGGGACGATAGTTAACTAAAAGATGCAGATTCACGACGGATATTGACACAGGGTTTTATTAGGGTACATGCAAAATTAGAAAAATGTTAGTTCCCTGTGCACTCCAGTAAGTAAATCCTCAGTCTACCAAATGACAGACGATGGTCCAACTGTCAAGAAAACTAAAACAGGCCACGGCACGGAAAATGCATTCGTGTGCGATGCCCTTGATGTCTTCACCTTCCATTTGCTTCTTTCTAGTAGCAAATTTGAACTGCTTAAAGAGATAGAAGCTGGTGGTACCACATTCAACGGCGAGTTTTTTGTCCAACATTTCGGCCAGAAAGAAGAAATCACAGGCTTCCAGAATCTTTCTGTTGACATTTGGTTCAGTGCACATACTTATCACACATGGTGTGAAATCAAAGTAAGAGATGACAGTTTGAATCCTTTCAAATATTTCTTACAATTTCGTCATTGTAAATATCGTAGTCTACACGCAAGTTGTATGTCAGTTGCTTGTCTTTCAATGATATAGTGGCTTAAGAGGAAGCCAGGAGCTGACAAGGTTGTGGAGATCTTGAAGAAGCACTTTCCCCACGCATGTCCTTCAAAACTAGACCTTGTGGATGCTATTCATGACGCGCTCATGTCGAATGCTTCAACACTGCTTAGCAGTGGAGAGCCTCTGGCTTGCATTGACACAGCAGCTGGCAGAGCCTCACTTGTCAAGTACCAGCTTGCAGCAGCTAGATCATCAGTGGTTAAGGTAGGCCCAGTTCAAGCAACAGAAAGGATGGTGTAATACTTGCATCCATCTCTCTTGCATCATGTATGCCTTTTATGCTGGTTTTGTTTTTGTCTGAATTTCTCTCCCCTCTCAGGGAATTCACATGAGGATGGAGCCCTTCCTCCTATTCTTCATTGATGGTGCAAGCCTGATCAACAATGAGGACAGCGAGTGGGAACTTATCTTCGCTCTTTTAGAACGCCCACCACAGCAAAATCAATCACAGGAGTCCTCCAGTGAACATAGCCGTGTAGGCAGTCACTTAGTGGTGAGATACCCTGAAGTAGAATCGTGGTAGGGAGAAAGCAAGATGATCAACCATCGCTGCCTCTTCCACGTTTGCTGATGTGCTGCGTGCATGAGCACCTGCCTCATGATGGGCGCATGACCCTGTTAATGTAACCCTTATCATCAATGAACATGGTTATGTGTACAGTGTTGTTTCATTGTGCCATCAATAGAGTGTTGTCAGCCCTCTGAAACATGAAAGTCGCTGCAAAGCAGTTACGAAAGGTATGTATGTACCTTATACCTCAACCCTTAGCTTCTTTTTGCATGCAGGTGGGGATGCAAACGATGTACAATTTCTGGACTCTGCCTAAAGCTGTACAGCAAGGCAGTGCGTTGAGGCATGCCCCAACCTCATGTGATTATCTTAAGGCCCCTGACAATCAGAGGCTCAGGCTGAGTCAGGTGCGAACTACGTTTCCTGTCATCTCTCAACTCCACACCATTGATTTGTCAGCCAACTAAACATCAGCACACTTAAGTAATGATATGGTGACTCTGCTGTGAGTCATGTTGGGCCTGCCCATGCTTCTTGTTCTCCCAGGTCCTAGTCCTCCCACCGTACCAGGGTTTGGGTTTAGGCAAAATAATGATACAATTGGCGTATGACATGGCCATCCAGAAGCAGTGCACTGACTTGACTGTGAGTGCTGGAAGAAGAGCAGCTTGGTCACTGCTGAATAGCCATGACTCTACACTGTCATCAGCTTCCTGATGACTCCTTACTCCACACTCTGATCAGCTACATGACTCTACACTGTCATCAGCTGTCTGATGACTCCATACTCCACACTCTGATCAGCTACATGACTCTACACTGTCATCAGCTGTCTGATGACTCCATACTCCACACTCTGATCAGCTACATGACTCTACACTGTCATCAGCTTCCTGATGACTCCATACTCCACACTCTGATCAGCTACATGACTCTACACTGTCATCAGCTGTCTGATGACTCCATACTCCACACTCTGATCAGCTACATGACTCTACACTGTCATCAGCTTCCTGATGACTCCATACTCCACACTCTGATCAGCTACATGACTCTACACTGTCATCAGCTTCCTGATGACTCCATACTCCACACTCTGATCAGCTACATGACTCTACACTGTCATCAGCTTCCTGATGACTCCATACTCCACACTCTGATCAGCTACATGACTCTACACTGTCATCAGCTTCCTGATGACTCCATACTCCACACTCTGATCAGCTACACCTCAAACAATTCTCCACTGAATTTGCATTACATTAGAATTGCACCATTTCAGATTACTCAATAGTGGCCGAGAGAATGTGTTCTCTCAAATCTTGCCTCATTTTATGTCGCTGCAGTTCGAAGACCCAAGTCCTCAGCTCCAGAGAGTGCGGGAGAAGCTGGAAGTGGAGATGATGTGCTCCCATCCTTGGGTGGTGGAGAAGGTGCAGGAGGTGAGAGGTGTTGAATTGTAAAGGAATTGGGGCAAATCTTTAGATTGTGGAGAAAGTGCAAGAGGGGAGAGGAGTTGAATTGTAAAGGAATTGGGCAAATCTTTAGATTGTGGAGAAAGTGCAAGAGGGGAGACAAATGTGGAGCAGAGGAATGGAATTCATCTCTGAGTAATGATGAGTTTGCAAGGGGTGAGAAATGGGAGTATGGAAATGGGAGCTCCTTTGAAGGGGCTGCATCATGTAACACCTCACTTCCTGGCCAGAAGGTTTCATCATCATCCTCTGAAATGCATACACGTACCTTCTCATGCTCGCATTCTTTGTCTTCACCTAACTCAGTGCCTTGAGGCCTCCAAGAGATGCCTGGACAACCTGGCTGTTGCTGCTAGGGCTCTGTTGCCCTCAGCGACCTTGTTGTCGCGTATCAATCAGGAATTGAAGATCCACAGGCGTCAGGTCAGCCTCAGGGTTTAGAGATGTGTCCTTCATGGGCATCCAGGTGTAGATCAAGAGGCTGCGCTCCCTTCCTCGTGCTATTGATACATTTCTAATGCGTAGTGTTGAACTATCCATGCCTAGCTGGCCTCCTACCCATAAGGCGAATTTATCCTCCAAATCTTT
Source organism: Chlamydomonas eustigma (assembly GCA_002335675.1). NCBI lineage: Eukaryota > Viridiplantae > Chlorophyta > Chlorophyceae > Chlamydomonadales > Chlamydomonadaceae > Chlamydomonas > Chlamydomonas eustigma. The sequence continues at coordinate 297,833 of BEGY01000040.1, read as the reverse complement.
TTAATGGTCTTATCTTCCTGAATGTGATCTTATCTTCTTGAATTTGTTCTTTCAAGATGACAGACCGAATGCCCCTCATGTGTCACATCGTCCCTCACAGGTCCAAGCAGTGTGGGAGGCCGTGCTGTTCATACAGTGTGGGGGGCAATGCACTCAGGCAGCTTTGTGCCAGCTCATCAAGAATCGTCTGAATGTGGAAACATTTGGATCTATTTGTGCTGGAGATGCCAAGAAAAAGGTGCAATTGGATTATGTTTCTCGGCATAGTGTCTTTTTGTATTAATGAGAGAAGAGTAGTTTTTTGTTGCATTGATGAAGAAAGAGTGACATTAGATCACTGAACTAGATCTGAGTTGTGCAGAGTCTTGGAAACTTTGATGGCTTGCATAAGGCCCACTGGTGCTTGCTGCAAGGAATGATGCTCACACACAAGAAAATGGGAACTTTGCTCTGAGAGTTAAACCTCGCTGCTTGGCATCATGCCAATGCACCAATCTCTTGCACCCCCTCATGACCAGCGTCAATTACATTATATGGTCAATTTTCCTGTTACTTAAACCCCAAACCTTAAACCTCTTTTTCTATCACAGGTGCACCCTGTCCAAGACGTCACAGGGGGTAACAGGTCATTTATAATGATGGCAACGAAAGGTGCCATCCAGTTCTTAAATAACTTCCTTGGGCAGTCCTCTTGCAGCTAGATTTATGAGAGCACAGATGTTGTTAACACAAATTTATTATTTACAATGCTGAATGTAGGGGAAACAGTCTACAGTGCATGTCTAAGAAGTTCGGGGTTTTGGGGGCCTTGTTTCTCTCAAGGCTATTATCTAAGGAAGTGGTTCATGGAGTAGGGTTTAGAATGGTTTAGAATGGTGCCTTACGTCCTCATGCCCACTTTAGGGGCAACTTTGCTGGACTCTGTCCTTCTCTTGTATTTCATATGCTGTGTGTTGCTGTTCATTGTGAACCATAGAATCTACTCTACCCCTCTGTGGAACATCAATGGACGAGGAGAGCTCCGAGAGCAACGCAACAGCTTCCGGGCGCCTCAATGTGGTGATGGTATCCAATGAAGAGAAGGAATTAAGGCTGCAAGAGCTGGTGGAAGAGAGGATGGGACAGCTGCACACTCTCTCGCGATTGTTGAGAAAAAAGGTTTCAGAACCTTCTTTGAATACTGTACATTTGCTGTCAAATGGCAAGCTGGAATGCTGATTGTGACACGCAAACTGTCCATGTTTAGAGGCGGAGGCCGTCCCTCTTGGTATTTCCATAGCATCTTAGCGGCAGTGCGGTAGTACATGAATGCCGTGTGATACGTACTCACAGCAACAAGTTCAGTACACACATATTACCTGTCTGGTTAAATTTCTTTGCATGTAGGCTTTCATCGCTCTGACGTTTGTAAGATTGAGAAGTTGAAGCAGTTATGAACAGTACCGTCATTTGTGACTGACTGATTCCTTAAGGTTTACAGCTTTTCCATCCATAAACCTACATTGATGTGATCACTTACTATACGTCAAATGTTGAAAGATATGCGAGTCCTATTCTTGCCTCCTGTGCATATCGCTATTAGATTAATTATTTGAAATATTTCGAACCTCTTAGAGAATGTTGCCAAGTTCTTAACACTTCTAAGGAAGCAAACGTTCAAGGGGTTCTGTCTCGTCTGCGTGCGCGTGGGTGAAATGGCACACACGATATCCAGTGACTTGAGAGATGCAACAACAAAGAGCACGGTGTCTAAGCTATCGATTGCTGAAGACAAGGACCTGGTGTCGCACATGGAGATGTCGAGTCTCCTGAACTCGGAGCTTAAGGCTAAAAGTCTTAAAGAGGACATTGTTAAAACTGCAACCCAGCAAGTAACCTCGCCCGGATCGGGAAGGCAGAGTAATCAAAGAAGCCCCATCCCTTCAGACGGACCTCGGATCACTGTGAATGAAGAGGTAATCTTGATATTTTTCTCATTTCAGGATTACATTCAATGCAGCGTAAATGGGACTCAGGCGAGAGCATTACATCAACCTGCCTCCCATTCAACTCACGACTATGACAATCATAGGATCTGTGTTATTTGCCCCTTTGCTCTGAGCTGACAACATATACATGACTTATGCCATATTGCAGGTGTACGAAATGATATTGAAAGCTGCAGCAGAACTGGACTCATTGCAAGATGAAGTATTGCGGGATGGGTGAGATATGAAAATCAATTAGGATGTAGGCAGTAGTATTGTAACAATTACACTGCTACAGGATGCAAGTCATGCAACTCACTCGTAAATTTGAAATGTAGCTCCTCTCATGTCTGTGTCATAGAAGCCCTGATGTGTCCAGCTTTACATGAGAGTCTTGCTCCAGAACAGGCAGTCCCTACATTTTGCTTTTTTCCTTTAATTTTCAAAAGTTCAATCCCTGTCACGCAGGGGATGCAATACCTAGATTCTTACATACTTACGGACACACTTACCATGCTATGTTAACAGGGGCCTCTCTCCAGGAGGTTCTAGGGGTCCTAAATGGGGGCAGTTCACACAGAGCTATGACATCAGGCAAGGCTACACAGGTTTAATTTTTCACCATTTGTCTCCTGGGAAGCAATATCCTCCTAACCCCAATTTCATGTGCTCCCTGGCTAAGTGGGCTGAGTCCCAACTCACTTGTAACCTCCACGTTCACTGTTTGACGCTCTCCTCTTGCATAATCTCCAGTCTCCAGTCTGTCATTAGCTGTAAACTCCAGACTCTGCTTCAATAGAGACAGTTGTTACATGAACACTAATTACATACATCTTTACTGTTGTAACCTGAACACCTCTAACATACCTCTCCACTCAGAGCTAAGCCTAGAGATGGTGAAACTCAAGAACAGGCAGATGCACGAGTGGCTGCTATGATGCCCACATCAAATAAGAACACGTTGAAGGTGATCTTGTTAGTCATCCCATGAAGGAAATGATATTGTTAGTCATCCCATCAAGGAAATCCCACCTTGTTATCGTGGGAGCAACAAGGTGGTCGCATGGCAAATAATGTATCTTGCTCATAGCAAAGCCTTGCTAAACCCTAAACCCTAAATCCTATGGGGTTATGAGGGTCTCTTTGATTCAGATATTTGATTGTATCGACTTGAAACATTTAGTTGACAATGCAGTCAAGTGTACAGAATGGATGCCGGTTAGAGTGATATGATTCATTACAAAGCTTTGCCGGTTAGAGTAATATGATTCATTATAGAGCTTTGCCGGTTAGAGTGATATGATTCATTATAGAGCTTTGCCGGTTAGAGTGATATGATTCATTATAGAGCTTTGCCGGTTAGAGTGATATGATTCATTATAGAGCTTTGCCGGTTAGAGTGATATGATTCATTACAGAGCTTTGCCGGTTAGAGTGATATGATTCATCACAGAGCTTTGTCGGTTAGAGTGATATGATTCATTATAGAGCTTTGCCGGTTAGAGTGATATGATTTATTACAGAGCTTTGTCTGCAGTAATACCCTGCCCTCGCTGGCTTCCCTTTGTCTGCAGTAATACCCTAAACCCTAAAACCTGCCCTCGCTGGCTTCCCTTTTTGACTCTTAAAAGCTTTCTAGGGCAGATTTGATAGATTTGATATCAAGCCTGCTTTAATCATGTGGCTTGAATTCAGTACCTGACACTCTCAACTTTGTTCATACCACAGCCCAAGGTCCACACATCAGAAGACAACAAAGCTCAACATCAAAAAGGTCCCAATGCTCCAACTTCTCCCTCACCACAACCCCGGAAGTATGCAAGAAGAGTACCTTTTGTGCTGCCAAAATTTGGGGGTCCGCCTGTTACAGCCCGTGTTAAACCTACTGTAAGTCTTCAGCATGGCGTAAATGTGACCAGAAGCCTAACTCTCGACCCCTAAGAGGAATCATTGTTAAGTGCTTAAAACATGTTCAGTGTATGAAGTCATGGTAGATTATGCACGGTGATGAGAATATGAAGTCATGGTAGATGATGCACGGTGATGAGAATATGAAGTCATGAATATGATGTAAGGTGATGAGAATATGAAGTCATGGTAGATGATGCAAGGTGATGAGAATATGAAGTCATGGTAGATGATGCAAGGTGATTTTATTGTTCACTTTCCCACTCGAAGTGAATGTATTTCCTATAGACATCATTGCTGTGTTTGCTTCATGGCACAAGAGATGTTTGCATCCATCATCATCTTTGCAAGTGCTACGCTTAAGCTCAAGTTATGTTAGGCGTCCTCTAATCAGCTTCTGTTGTGTTGTGATAAGGCAAACTCTACTCCCTGCCTTGTCCCTTTGGTAGATCAACGACCAGTTATTTTACAAATAAATGAGACCTTCTTGCGCATCCACCCCTTCTTTCACACAGCATGCTGCTCATGTCCCCCACGCCACCACTCAGATCTTGCAATTGATCCATTTGGTCTGCCTATTTCATTAAGCTTAAATCTTTTTCTTTGTTTTCAGGAGCCTCCACCACCAGCAGCTATTACAGAGCAGCCTGAGACCGAAGATTCCACACTTTCCTTACCAGCACAAGAGCCTGTTGATGATATCCCTGTAGTCCACAGTGTGACTGAATTCACACTTACTGTCGTAAGCCCACCTCCTGCAGCTCCGCCTCCGTTACCACCATCTCCTACTCCACACCCTTCTCCAACGAGATCAGCAATCAGTGAGGATGGCTCAGTTGTAGAAAGCGTTAAAGCCTGCAAATTCTCCAGGGTGTCTGTCATCCCCATTCTCTCCCGCACACCAAGGTGAGTCTAAGTACTTGTCAATCATGTCCATCCATTCATGCTTTGGGAGCAAAGAAATAGTCATGTATCAGCATGTCACACTAAACCCTAAACCCATTGCAACCCATGTCTCAGATGCATTCTTATAAACCTACATGTGTCTGATCTCCCTCTGTATTGACAGAAGAAACCTCACATGTGTCTGATCTCTAAAACCCTAAACCCTAAACTTCAGTACAAGTGGATATTCAATTGTCCCCCACAAGGTTCACTCTTGCTGCTGTGTTTTTTGTTATGCTTGCTCAGTGAACCGGATTTGACAGAGGAGCTGAGCTCTGAAACCATATTTGAGCCTGCTACTGAGGATCTGAACCTTGATCCAGAACCTGAGATCCAGGAAGTAGATCCAGAGCCTGGTACTGAGCCAGGCCAAGAAATATTGCCTGCCTCTGTCAAGACCCCCCGGCGAAGGAAAAGAGTAAAGGCAGTGCCCACGGACGCAGCAGCTACAGTTTCATCCCCAGAGGTTATTGAGAAGTCAGAACCCTCTGAACAGCATCAGTCTACGGATAGAGGACAAGCTTACCACAAAGCACCTTATTCAGTCAACAAAACTTCGTCCTCTGGTATAACTTCGCACAACGTCAGCACCTTAGGAGCTGTCTCCAAGCAGGGCCGTAGGTCTATTCCCACAGGTCACCTCCTTGCAGCCATAGCTACAGTAGCTACCTCGGGGGTCAATCAGGACATCTCAGCAGGTGCACCTTCTGCTCCTGTGGAGACCCCTGCAGCTGCAGCATCAACGTCGGAAAGCAAGGCGGCTCAACTCACCTCTTTGCCAACAGATGATGTTTTGTTGGAAAGATTTAATGCTGAAGAAGACTTAGTGTTGGCGGAAGAGGCTGAAGCAAAGAGGACAGGGAAGAAAGTGGCCAAGGTAAGCAATAGCATGTTAGGAGTTAATGGTATCTTCTTGTACTTCTTGTACTTCTTGTTGTATGGGAGCTTCATATCCAGACATGCTACTTGGCAGGCCCTCGATGGGCAACAGAAAGACGAGCCACTGGGCAGGCCCTCAAATGCCAGCCCTATGCTCCTATGGTCCTCTCAGCTCCTTGAGCTCGTCATAACCCCTTTATTTGACCTAATCTTTTCAGAAATGTAGTAGAACACACTAACCTGCCTTGTGCACTTATCTTTACCCCTTATGCTGTTTTCAGAAGTGTCTTGTTCCAAGAGCAAGGTCCTCTTCATCTGACCTGAAATCCTTGATGGTAAATGAAGAAGACAAGAAGCGTGCGCCCCGCCCTTCCAGTGCTCGCCCCCCTCCAAAGCCCGCTAATAACCAGGGATGGAGACCAGCTGGGTTGTCCAAAACTTCAGTTTCGTAAGTAGCACTCATATGTGATAGGCTGTAGTGGGGTGTTGTGAGGAGTAACACTTGTGTATGATAGGCTGTAGTGGGGTGTTGTGAGGAGTAACACTCATATGTGATAGGCTGTAGTGGGGTGTTGTGAGGAGTAACACTCATGTGATAGGCTGTAGTGGGGCGTTGTGAAGAGTAACACTTGTGTATGATAGGCTGTAGTGGGGCGTTGTGAGGAGTAACACTTGTGTATGACAGGCTGTGTCTTGGCGCATTTGGACATTAGGGATGCCTGACATTTAGGGCTTAGGGTTTAACGAGATGTCTGTCGTTTGCATATTCTTGCACGTTCAGCATTTGAGCCCTTGACACTTCACCATTTCCCACAAAAAAGTGGAAGCTGTGTTCCTATAGCGTCCCATTGCTAAAGCCCAGTCATACTGCTTTTCATACTGCTTTGTGCAGCTGCGGTGTGTGAATCATCATGAATGCTGCTTTTAAGATGTAGAGTCCAAAATCTTGAAGCTATCCTGAAACTAAAAGTTCAGTATTCAATCCCTGTTTGATAGATCCTTCAAGTACGAAGCTGAGCCTTACAAGGAGAAGCGCTCCATCTTTGCAGAGGCCCGTAAAGAAGACCCAAAACAGTCGAAAGGGAAAGCGCCCTGGCGACCAACCAATGTTCAAGCTAAAGAATCAGTGTGAGTATCCAGGAGCATCTTGATTAGCGATAAGCGTTAGGACATGTAGTGATGAGAAAATGTTTAATTATAGAGTATAGGGCGTCATTACCTCCTTCAAGCTAGGGCATAAAACTCATCCTGGTGTACCTAAGTGCATTAGTAGCTCTCACTCTTTTGCCTACTTTCTGTTCTATACTCAGGGCATTTAAGTATGAATCACAACCATACCAGGATCCCAAACCCTTTACCCTCCGCGAGGACCGCCCCTCTGTTCCTAATAAGGTGTGAACTTCCCAAATAATGTGGTAACTGCAGTAGGTGCTCTCTATCATACCTTGTTTATGTTGAACCTTTGCATACTGATGGCCAGGGTCATTGTCACTTTTTTCATGATTGAGCCCAGCATGTTAAAGAAGGTGCATGTGGAGGGTTACAGGAGTTGCATGATTGAGCCCAGCATGTTAAAAGAAGGTGCATGTGGAGGGTTACAGGAGTTGCATGATTGAGCTCAGCATGTTAAAAGAAGGTGCATGTGGAGGGTTACAGGAGTTGCATGATTGAGCTCAGCATGTTAAAAGAAGGTGCATGTGGAGGGTTACAAGAGTTGCATGATTGAGCCCAGCATGTTAAAAGAAGGTGCATGTGGAGGGTTACAGGAGTTGCTCGTCTTAAGGAGGACAACAGAATGACAAAAACATAAACATGTATTTGACCTAAACCCTAACAAAAGAAGGTGCATGTGGAGGGTTACAGGAGTTGCTCGTCTTAAGGAGGACAACAGAATGACAATAACATAAAACATGTGTTTGACCTAAACCCTTACAAAATGATCGACAAACCCTAGACCTGCAACAGATGCCTTCGTGTCTGTTCGTTAATGCATGCATGCAGTATAACTGCTCTCCCTGTCACCCCTGTCACACTTCACTGCTCATATCTTCTGTATGACCCTGACAGTCCTTAGCACCGTCTCTATGACCCTGACAGTCCTTAGCACCATCCCTTTTCTAATATTCAATCATGACCCGCAGGCTCATCATGCTGCAGCCAAAGCACGTCCTCGCCAGAAGTCTGAGGTGGGAGCCTCTCATTGGAGCCCCTTGTCTGTTAGGGTTTTCATGATGTCTGTCAGGGTTGTCATGACGTCTGCCAGGGTTTTCCAACTCGACTCATTTTCAACCCCACTTTTTTTCAGGAAAGATATGGGTGTAAGATGCATGATTGTTTTTTTAAAGGGTGGAGAGATCATTGTTTGAGGTATCATCATGCATGTGCTCGCAGGCTGGGCACGCCCCTCCTCCAGGGACCTCAGAGGCAGGTGCAGGGAATCAGGAGATACATGTTGAGGTTGGAGGTGAGGGACCCTCCTCCTCAGGGATCACCGCGTTTCAATCCTTGCAGCGACTGTCACGCCCCACCCACCCACCACCACCACGCCACCCCTCCTCTCCGCCCCGCTTGGTGCGCAAACCCTCCTCACCTAGGCCGCCTCCTTTAGCGCCAAAGCCTGTTGGAAAGTCCCAATACACGTTTGACCCGAGGGACTGCCCCATCCCGCCCAGGCAGTACAATGTTCAGGCAGATGGGCCTCTGGTACGGTGTGAAGGTTAACACAGAGGCATTCACACTTTTATATATGCATATCTTACCATCTTGAGCTCTTGTGCTGTCGTTCTTCGTGCAGTATGGTGCATGGATGTCGCCATCTGGACACCAAGACAAGAAGTTGCCTGTGATGGAGTGGGGAGAGTACAGTGATAAGTGGGAAGTCAACCCTCTCATTCCTGGAGCATTTGCAAAGACCAGGTCAATAACTCCCACCTCCCCGCCCAAGGAGAAGGCTAAGGTGAGTCTCAATGTTGAATCTTTTTTGCAGCGTTTGTGGGAGGAATGTCACACTGGTTTCAGAGCCATGGGAGTTGTGCCTTGTGTCCATGATGATTAGATGTATGGTTCTATCTGGATTTTTCAGGGCGCAGCAGCAAGGCACACATCTGCATGAGTCCTCTCACACTTGTCAGTTGGTAGTTGATGTAGTCCCCAAAAGTCTCTAATGCTCAACTCCTTGATTTGTTCTCGCAGCAACAGCTTAAGACTTTCCAACACCCCAAGAGACGTTCCCCCGATGATCGTACCGCCATGCCCTTGTCAAAAGTTCAGACTGTAGCAAACCTAACTTCTCAGTCTATGTTCTCCAGAGGCACCATCATGACAGGGCTGGCTTCCACAGCTCAGTTTGCAAAGGGCTCTGTAGAGCAGGCTGGGAGATTGGTTAGGGTGAAGAGGCCTAGTTTAGGGTTTTTGAATCCTGGAGGCACTGAACACAATGATGGTGAAGATGGCCTTGATGGGCTGGCCCCTGGTGTGGTTCGGGAGGAAGAGAACGTGTTGATACAAGCGCCTGGAAAGGTATGAGGGTTAATAAGCACTTTGATGTCACTTACTTGGAACTCAACACAGATTCCTGAAAGTGCTTAACTTGCTTTGCAGTGTTATGACTGGTTTACACTGTTAGGCCTAACGACATGATCTTCATACTCAAGTCTACAATTTCTAGCAATATTAGACTGATGACTCTTATTTCTATTCTCATTTTATTACACATCAAGTTTTGAGTGACCTCCATTGTCAATGTGCTGCCCAACAGCACTACCCCTCACCTCTAGATGATGTCCCTATTGCCCTTGTAGGGTTTAGGGTTGCAGGTCCAACATAGGAAGCACCATATCTACTTATAAATTAAACAGCTATATAATATGTTGTTGACATCCTCTCCTTATGCAGAGTGCATTCTCAGTAAGGCTTGTCACATACCGGAAGGAGGATCAGGTGGTTGGAATAGCGATGCAGCTTCCCATGATTGATGAACAGTGGGAGTACAGGTTGGAGGTGAGTTATTGAGATAGCCCCTCTTATATAAGCAATGTGAGTACTGCAGGTTGGAGGTTATTATAGGGGCCTGCCTGATACAGATGCTGATCCTAAGGGTTTAGGGTCTAGGTTCTAGTTGATGACTTCAAAAGTCCACTGCTACAGCCTGACAGGAGACCTCCAGCTTGCTCGTGCAATAAGACCAGGATTTCTCCTATTCACTCCCCTACAGCAACTGATATAGGTGCTGCTATAAACAATGAACCTATAATTCCTAGGTTCACTGTTTTTGTATTCCGCAGTGCCGTAGATTTGTTGCCCAGTTGCCTCTTTTGATTCTAAATGTAGTGCTACAGCATTTTGTAACAGGCTGTGTCGTTGCTTGCACATGTTTCCTTGAGATATTAGCTTGAAATCAAGTTGCGCGAAGGGATTACCTTGATCAAACCTACGTTGTAAGGATGTAGGCGACTGAAGACACCCTCATTTCTCTGCATCTCCACTGTAGGGAGGCCTGAGCACTTATGATATCACTACTCAAGAGGGAAAGGCCCAACTCCTCAGCACCTCCTTGGCTAAAGTCTTGGCAAACAAAGCAAAGCATGCTGCTGAGGCACAGGCTAGGCTTGCTCATCATGCTGAGTTTGAGCAGCATGGCAAGCATGGTCAACATGCCAATGGGTCACGGCCTTGGGATGGTGCCTCTCATTCTCATCAAGCAAGAGACCATCATGGTGAATGGGAGCATCACAGCTCTTATCCTGATCCTGATTATGAGTATGTGGTTGAGGATGAGTACGAAGAAGAAGATGATAACGGTGAATGGGAGTATTATTACTCTGATGAAGAGGAGGGTGCACATGCAGCTGGTGCAGCAGCAGCAGCAGGGAAAGGGCAGCAGCAGGTGCCTGGAGGGAAGGCAGCAGGGTCCAAGAGGGAGAAGGCTGCTGTTGGAGGAAGGAGCCCTTCCAGCTCTGCATTGGAGGAGGTTTCATCCGAGGTGTCAGGGAGGAGGTTTGAGCGCCACTTGGCACAGCCAAACCCTATCTTGCTGCTTCCACGTTTGGATCATCCGGACCTTATTCGAGGAATTGCTCGGGCGAGCATGCAGGCCAACCAGAAGAGTCGTCCATTCATGAATCCACCACATGCTTCCTCAGAGACTGCCTTCCAGCAGCGTGTCCATCAAGCAGGTTCATCAACATCCAAGGTCCGCAGCTCTGAGCTACCACGCCACCTACCAGCCATCCAGTCCTGTCCTGTTTTCACTGGTGCCAAACCTCACGGATTCACACATTCTCAGCACCCCCCCCCTGCTCCTCACCATTCCTCATACCATTCTCAGCACCCCCCTGCTCCTCACCATTCCTCATACCATTCCGCATCTCTTGACACAAAGCGCCCTATTGGGATCATTGAAGAGGAGGAAGAAGAGGCTTTAGAGCCTAGAGAAAGGTCCCTAGGGCCTGCCCGTCAAGCGTATCTTGCAACGGGAATGGCCGCAGGTACAGATCAGCACTCAGTGTTTAGACCTGCTGATCCACTCATCTCCCTCTGTACTGCTTTCCAAGGCCGCCTGGCTGCACAGTTCTCCCAACCTCACCTCCACACCTCGACAACCTCATTGAACACTGAGCACTCTGCTAGTGGAGCATCACGCCTGAAGGCGGATAAGACTGGAATTTTACCACCTTGGGGATCTGCTGCTTTAAATTCAGGCCTTCTCCCACAGAATTGGAGGTTTGAAGATCAAAGCATGAGTGCTCGCCTTTTTGAAGTGGCCTCCCCCCCACCTCCTCTTCCAGAGCTTGGATTACACGGGCGTCTGAAGCTGAGGCATCAACCCTTGAACCCTGTGGACCTCATCATGCAGAAGGTATTGTTGTAGAATGTAGAGTGAGAGGTCGTCCAAGGTTATGAGCCAGCATTAGCAATCATGGATGTACGTTTACCAAAGATGTACATTTACTGGTAAAGCATATCCTCTTCCGACATCTTGGACGTCCTGTATGCTGTGAAGCCCACAACTTTTATTTTGTATGCTGTTTTTTGTGCTGTGAACCCCACTCTCAAGTGCAGAAGTACCTTCCCTCAGTTTCTACCGCCCTTGTTTAGTGCTGTGAACCCCTCCCCTGTGCTTCAGGTACAAGCCCCTGCAGGCAGGAGAGCAACAGAGGGTTTTCCTCAGTCTATTACAGCGTTGCTAGAACCCAGCCTAATGGAAGAAGAGATGCCTGAACCAAAAGCCTGTAGGGCACTCACCAAGATGCCTTCACTACAGAAAATGGCGTCGTTGACAAGGTGCGGTGGCAATGCAGGCAGGGTACATGGAGATATAATGCTGGAAAAGTGTCGTAAATGAACATGGATGGATAGGGCTTGCCATGTATAACATTCCTTAGATCCTCCACGCTTGTGGGAGATTTAGACAGCTGATCATCTTGATATTGCTGATAAGCCTGAGGACTAGACTAATCAAACTAACAAACCTTGTCATTAACTAGATATAAGATTCAAGAAAGTTTTACAGCTTGTTGTGTCTTATGACAGAGACTTTGATGCTTTAAAGAGGGAGGCGGCCTCAAAGCCAGCAGCACCACCCAGCTGGTCTGCGTCTGCGGCAGCAGCAGCAGAGGCAGCAGCGGCTGAGGTGGCAGCAGCAGCAGCTGAAGTTCTGAAACTGACTGAAGATCTGCAGGCACAGCGGAGGAAGCAAGCAGAGGCATCTAATGCAGTTGCTGCTGCGCTGACAGGAATCAGCCAGGGCGCTACTAGCAGCGCCTCCACCCACGCTGCTGCTGCTGCTGCTGCTGCCACGGCTGCCCTCACCAGGCACTCAATGCAGCTGCAAATGGAGCCCTCGACCTCGAGTCTCTTTTCTCAAGCCTCAGTGTCCTCTGGCCTTGGAGGTAACCCTGTAAATAACAGTCTTCCTAAACGGGGTCCGCTGCGAGTGCTGGGAGGAGAAGTGCTCTCTGTCATTCTCAAGGGAGAGAGTACATCTTTTCTATCCCCTGTGCCAGTATTTGGTAGACCCTCTTGTTATGAATTGGGCCTGCCTCCCATGAAGCCAGATGATACAGAGTGATTGTTATTCTAAGAGGATGATGGGTATTCAGCTTATTGTTTGAGCAAATGCTCAGTTTGCTTGCAGACATCATAGATGTGAGGACGTGTACTTCACTAGGCATTGGTGCGCTGCTGATAAGAAGTGTTTTCGGTATCTGTTTATGTTTGACAGGTTTTTTCTTAATAAATAAATGTTGCGGTTTAAACGCGAGTTCTTGATCCTATCATTTTTTTGTCTAATTAGTCTGATCCCGCTACATAGTTCATTCAATTGATCCAAATGCCACTCCTTTCATGTTGAACACAGTGGCATGACTTCAGACCCAAGAACTGCGTGTTGCATAATTTAAAAACTGCGATTTGTGTACAACATAAATTTTGTCTTTCACAAAAACACAGCTTGGGAAAATGAGTGTCTGCCAAGACATGAGTTTGGCAAGTGCGATCAAAACTTAAACAAGTCCGAGCAGAACATCCTGAACCTTCTAATGTGGGCATGGGAACGTTCTGTCCTCTAGGCTCCTTTCTTCTTAGAGGATTGCGTGGGCCAAAAACTGTCTTAATTAAAGCTGGAAGTGAAGACAAGAGCACAGTCTCCAGACAAGCATGGAAGGTCTGTTTTGATGTCGAAATGAGTTGAAATGGCTGTGATAAATCTACTCTTCAACCTCTTCATCTGCAGGGACACATGGCCGTCCTCCTTCACATGTCCTCTCCTCATATTCCACCCTCTAACACATTCCAACAATCCAGCATGTCGTACTCCTTGTACCCACAACTATCCTCCAGCCTAGACATAGAAGTTAGTTCGGTCTGTAGTGGCACCAACTTCTTTCAGCTTCTTCAAAATCCTGCCAAAGTATTCCTGAGGAAAGGGTTTGGGGTTTAGAAAGACAGACAATTGTGAAGGATGTTGCCTGCCAGCTATGTACAGTATTTCCAACCTCAAGCCTCTAGACCACAATGTCACTTTCTGATTCAATATTAAAAACTTGCACTGGCTAAGGCTTACCTTCAAGTAATCATCTAAAGATTGTATGCTTGCAGGATCTATGTCCAAAAGTTTGTATGTATCGTCCATTGGGTATGTCCACGACTCGTTACTAGACAGCACTTCAGCAAATGCCTGAGGATAGAAGGAGAGACATGGCCATGTTAAAAACAGAGGCTCAGCCCATACCTTATCAGCAAAGAAAGCTGTCACATGAAAGCTTGAATGAGTAGTTATCACAGACTTGAAACTTTCTGTTGGTAAGCACCTACAGGATTTGGAACAGAAAACAATTCAATGAAATCATCCTCTCACCAATCTGTCTGCAGCATCCCTGGCCCACGCCATACTCTTAAGGATCCCACGTGTGACACGCAACACTGCAGTGGGTACTGTAGTTACCTACACAAATTGGAGGTGGGGGGTCCTGTCAATGTCCTGTCAATGGAATGTGACATTATGGGAACAGCTGTTGTGATCAGAGGGCATGCTGGTGAGTCCTTACATCCAGTGTCGTGTTATGTTGATGTCTAGCCTAAAATTCACCTTGGCATCTCGGTCAGCCAGATTTTCACAGACTTCAATGACTTCCTGTGTGCTCCAAGCCTTGGGGCCTGCCAGCGTCAAGGTTTTACCTAAAACCTTGTCAGTCCTGCATATTCACAAAAAATTGTAAGGAAAGTCATCAGCTGGACATAGGAGAACCCTTCCCTTGAAAATGCTCTATACCTGCCTATTTTAAGGGAAATGATTTTGGTATACACAGCATCTGTCCAGCTGACGACACTCTTCAACTAACTCTTGAGACAAATAGAATATGATGGATATTTCTTTAATTTCATTTAAAACCCTACCAGTGTTGGTGGTATATAAACAATTTGAGGCTTCAATTCAATGTCACCTGAGGGCTGCAAGGGCCATTCTTGCCACATCCTGGCTGTCCAAGTAAGCTGTTCGAGTTTCATCCGTAGTGCCCCAAACTGTCTTGTCCTCCAAAATAGGCACAGCATAGTTTCCAATGACAGCCTGGAAGGAACCAATTCATGTTGAGTCAGAAGGTGTTATAGGTTCATTACAGACCTTCAAATTTTGGGTTATACGTAGCGGTAGCAGTCTACATTACACCAATTAGTACTAGGTTAGAGCACATTTAACCTGTAATTAAAATAAATCCCTCAATTCCCTCAAGATAAGCCGACTTCTCCGACTGCAAAATGAAGCCTTTCCATCTGTCTTTTTTGTGTGTGCAATACGTGGGTAATTTAAGCCTCACTCATTTTCAGGCAGTGCCAAAACGTACTAACAAGTCCTTGTGGAATATATTTTTGAATTAAGTTTCTTTACAAGTGCACAGACTAGACACCCATCACAGGGTCATTCAAGTTAGTTACATCACATTTCACCCCCATACCTGATGTTATCCACACAACCGCAGTGTGGTGTGCGAGGGATTGCCATACCTGATGAAATCCACACAACCGCAGTGTGGTTTGAGAGGGATTTCCATACCTGATGAAATCCACACAACCGCAGTGCGGTGTGTGAGGGATTCCCATACCTGATGAAATCCACACAACCGCAGTGTGGTGTGAGGGATTCCCATACCTGATGAAATCCACACAACCGCAGTGTGGTGTGAGGGATTCCACTGCTTTCAAGAAATTTCTCAGTGCAGCTCTTGATGTTCATCAAAGGAACTTCAGGGTACTTGTCACAGTTGTAAATAGAGAAAAACAGGTATCTTTGGATCCCCATGGCCTGCAGAATTTACATAATTGATGTCAGCTGCGCATCCATACTTCAGGACTATTTCTTTTTTTTAAAGCAACATGTTAAAAAATACTAAGGCCATGGATGTTGTTGCTTACTTCCTACCTGGGCACTCTGGATCAGCGCTACCTTCCCCTCCCAATCAACTTTATCTGTGGATTCTTCTGGTCTTGCTGTTGCGCAATCTATTACTGTGTGTACGCCAACCAACGTAGCTGGAATCGATGCTATGTCCGTCAGATCGCCCTGTTGAAGTTTCGTGGTTAGAATTGATATCGTCACAAAAAACGCAATTCCGTACCTGCACAACAGTAGCTCCCCATTCTCTAAGAAAATCAGCAGGGTTCTGGCGAGGACGAACCAAACATCGCACATCATAGCCTTCATCCTGAGCAAGAGCATAAGAGGCAAGTGAGGCAAACAACATTGACATGAATGTGACTGAGAACAAATGAACTCACCAGTGCCTTTCGAACAACCTGTCTTCCCAATGTACCAGTCCCACCAACCACGAGCATGGTATTTTTTGGAACCTCGCCAGCTGCCCGCACAATCAAAACTCTGCGACCTGTGGAAATTAATTAAAATCAGAAATTAATCAAAATCAGAAAATACCCCAGAGCAATTAGAAACTGGTATGTACCTCTACACGGATTTGATGAGAATGCTCGATTGTACATGTCAGCCTTGCGTGTGAGCCTCATGTTAGAGATCATGTTGTTATTGTTGGAAGTTAAGTTTGCCTATCATCCATCCCTCGGCTCCAGAACCAGCATATGTGAGGCTTAAAACTTATCACTTGGTAGCACAAATTAAAGTATGCGCCTGAAGTTTTAATCATAACAGAGAGGGTGCTATAACTGCGTTATATCAGACAGTGTGCATCCGTCATTTTTTGAAGTTCGGCTAGGTAGGTACTGTAGTACTCATGTTCAGACAAACATCAGGAATCATGATCTCAATTCTTAAATGAAGTTACTTTCTTCATCTTTTCACAGTAGATGTACGTACATCATAGGAACACGAGAGCTTGAATGAGAGAATATACAGTATCTGTTACTCAAGAAGAACGTCTCCTCGTTTAATCAAATGTCAAAATAAAGTCCTAATGAAGTGAGACCAGGTACTTCATGAGAAATGTTTAGGGTATGAAGATAACATGCATGATCCACCCAATCCCGAACAAGTTTGGGTTTCACAGACATTGTAATTAAAGACTGGTGCGAAGTAAAGAGCTCAGGTGTAGGAGTAGAGGGAGTGTGATGTGAGGAGACACTCACCATGCACCGTCCTGTAACTACTTGAAAGAATATCCCAAAATTAATGTGTTAAGTTTAGACAGTCAGGCCTTATGCCTAGTGAACTACCTAACCTCTGCAGGGCATTGGGGCTGTACCCCAGTAGGATTATTGCCTAGTAACTTGTACAGGTATTCAAGGTGTCTCTTTAAACTACGTAACGCACTACAGTCGGGTGTAATTAAGAGAAATCAGATCATATAATGACAAAATTACGTTCTTGGTGGTTGTTGAAATTGATGATGCAGGCTTACTGTCTTTCTTTGCATGCCAGTAACAGATCATGTCTGCATGCACCTCATGGACAGATGCAGACAAGAGTTTAAGGGAATCCGGCTGTGTGCGAGAATTCAGTTGCAACAGATTAAAAGTTTTAGCTACTGGTTTTACTACTGAAGGGCAAGTACTGAATCAATCATAGGAACTCCGACTCAGCTTTATCTTCAAAGGGAATCACCATGAGCTTGTCATGACATGACAGCCTGGATCAATGGAGACACTCTAACTTTTCGGATGAACTTTTCAGACATCTGTCAGGCCTACCTGCTTCATTGTTCATCTGCTGGCATGAGAGAGGAGGGGAGGAGTGGGACATCACGGACAAAGCATGTGTTCCAACAATGAAATACTAAATCCTTCAAATGTAAGTCATATTACTTGTGCACGTGTAATAGAAAGACTTCGTTGTGTTGTCAGTTGAGTACGTTGGATCAAGCGTCATCCTAGCACCGTGAATATGTAAGCAGCAGTTTCCAACAAGGGCCCAGATGTGCAAGAATTAATAGTGATAGCATTTTATTTATTTATGAATAATATGGACATCGAACTTTACGGAGTGCTCACGGTGCAGGATATAGAGCAAGTGCTACCAGCATTGCCCTTTCTCAGAGTACTTAGTTATCTAGACGCGAAAACTCTAGGAAGGTGCATTCTTGTCAATAAGGCTTGGAGAGCAGCCTGTGAGGCATCTGAATTATGGGATAAATTCTGCAAGGTCTGTCAGTCTACTGTGTTTGCGCTACATTTTAGATGTCTAAAGAGGACCCATATTTTTACTTGGTGTTCATGTCATTTTTTGCCTCTTGCCTTAAGGAGTTGTGGCATGACAAAGCCTGGGTGCCAGAAGCTCTCCTCACCATGGATGATAAGAGGGAAGCATATGCCTGCAGTTTAAAGGAAGGCTGTAGGAATGATATAACTGAAGAGGAACTCTGTAAATTTACTTGGAATGTGAGTCAAGAGGGGAGGATAGCATGAACCAAACCATGGGGAGAGCTGGCTTTAGGTTACAAAGAAGCCACCAAGCATTAGGATAGAGGGAAGATAATGCCGTGTTGCTATACGGTGGCATGTGCATGATTTCTGGCTCTCTGTTTGTCTGATTGACCTCAAGGCATGTAAGGGTCATAATCAAGGCATAGGAGAACCGGTGCATCTTGTCTCTAGAGCCTCGCATCCTGATCGGATATCTGTGCTTTCATGCATTCACAGTTTGTTTTCCGTAACACTATTCTGACTTATCGCGCACTCCCACCTATCCGCCGGTATTTCCACCTGGAGGGTCACAAGCTTACTGCACCCAAGGATGATCCGTTGGAAATGGGTGAGCCCGCACTTCACGTCGCACTAGTGTGTACATGCAGTGGTCACACAGACTTACCTTGCCTTGAACCTACTCCGTGTCTTTTATGACTCCTATGTCCATTTGCATGCTTTGTGAACGGTCTACTCACAATGCTCTCTCTGTATGCATGCTTTGTGAATGGTCTGCTCACAATGCTCTCTCTGTATGCATGCTTTGTGAATGGTCTGCTCACAATGCTCTCCCTGTATGCATGTTTTGTGAATGGTCTGCTCACAATGCTCTCTCTGTATGCATGCTTTGTTTGTTTAACGTCTACACATTCCACATGCATGTCTTCTTTGTTAAACTTCTACAAATTCCACATGCATGCCTTGCACATGACCTATTTTCTAGGAGGCATGATTTTTTGTTGCGTGTTAAAGCTCATGTGTTATCAAGTCAGGTGGTTTATGAGTTCATGGTCTGTGTCCACACTGTTCTAAACACATTTTTGGAACTATGCAATCAAGGAAGGCTCTCTTCTAGTGTTTCTTCATTTCATTTATGTCCAGCCTCCGGATCAAGAGAGCACACTTGGACGCTCCTCAAGCCTGGAAACATGCTCTGTGTCCAGGTGTGACTTGGTGTGTCCAAGTGTGACATAATGTGTCCAGGTGTGAGTTAGTGTGGCCAAATGTATCCTTCCTCAAATGTGTACAAGAATGTCTTTGTATGCATGGTATGCTGTGTGTGTGATGAGGATTGTCTTGATGTGTGTTGCCTGTTCAGTCCAGTACTGTCTTTGTATGCATGGTATGCCGCTGTGTGTGTGATAAGGATTGTCTTGATGTGTGTTGCCTGTTCAATCCAATACTGTCTTTAGATGTTTAACATACTTTTTGAAATTAAATACTTTGCACTGTTGAGTTCATGATTATATGTAGATTGAGGAGAGAGGTTGCTCCGACCTTTTAATATGACACCTGTGACCTTACGCTTGTATCAGCAGATATAACCTCCCAATGGATTATGTCATCTTCATGCTTTGTGCTCAGCTTACTACATGCTTCAGACTTACTTCTCCCCCTTCCCATCCCAACCTCAGTGGACAGATGCCTCTTGTTGTTGTTGCTGTTCCACTCAGACTCCACTCAATAGATACCCATACCTACGCATATCAAGGACCCAGGACTGGGGATGGTGTATGGAGAACAACTGGTGAGTGATGTTGCATGGGGTGCATATCATGGGCAGTCGTAGCCAATGGTGCACTCCTTGAATGCGTTTCCTGAGCATGATCGGTATGGGTGCTGCTTTCAAGGAGTACTTCACTAGTTTGCAGTACAGTGTGCATTCACGTGCACAGGCATGAAGACACCTATCTGTGGTGTCTAGGTGGTCTTGGGGAGCTCAAGCTGGATCATGTTGTTACCTCATGACTTAAACACTGGATTAGAAGGACACCGAGTTTGTTTTGATTAGTGTGGAAATTGGGCATTAATAAAAAGATTTTGATTTGTATGCTAGCAGTGAAAAAGCAGAAGGGATAGGATTGAGGATGCGCGTAGAATTACTGCATAAGCTGAACAAGGCCTCTAAAAGATTTTTCCATGTATACCGTTGTGCTCTTTGCAGATGATAAAAAACAATAGCTTGTATAGCTGTGTTAACCTAGTATTTATTTTAACATTTCCATTCATTGCATTTCTTCTGCAGGGTCTATTTCCTCAGTGATCATAAGGTGAGAGGCCCATGTTTCAGTTCACCCTTATTGATTGATCCTTACACTTGAGTATTACTGAAAAATATTGTTGAGGGATTAGATATTGCAGGTGCACTATCATGTGGTCTTACGCTTGATAGGATAGGAAGCTCTCCTGGACTAGATATCGTAGTTAGAAGCACTTAAGTCATGGGTAGAGGTAACAGACAGGGGAGCAGAGTTACATGACCAGCCTCCAGATGTTCGTGTGATCTCAGTTTTGATGTATGACGCTTTTTGTTTGTCAAGGCGGGGTCAAACCCAGGCCTTGGCAAAGAAGGGGACACAGAGGAGCTCTCCCAACGTGAATGGATGATGTTTGCATTCATCGGGGACAACGACGAGGATGGTGGGGATGATGATGGTGGGGATTATGATGATGATGAAGATAATTATGATGAAGATTACGAGGTTTACATGGGTGAGGAACAATTTGGGGACTCTGACGCTGAGATGTAGGATAGAGCATTCGCATGAGAGTCCTTATGAGGTATAGCTCCGTAGATTTAATTGAAATCTGTTTTATGACAAAATAAAGCAGAAACGCTGCAATGATTTTAGTGCTGCCACTCATCTTCTGAAGACCTTACTTTGCTTTCGTATTAAGAATTACGGGCAGACGCCTTACAGATTGCAGCATGTATTTTCTTGGTAGGCATGGAGTTGTAGCTGACTGAGATGCGGCTGTTGCTATGCTTCCAAGCACTGAGAGTTATGATTAATTGCAGCTTTCCCTTTTGTGCATGCATACATTTATGAGTCTAAGCATTGGTTGGTTTTTTAAAAACTTGAGTCAACAAAGCAAGAAACCTTCCATACATCAAGTGGCTGCAGCGGGATTATGTTACATAATCTGATGCCACGAAGCATACATTTCAATGTGATCAAGCACCTACTCCAATTCTAAGTGTAGTCTCGAGATGGCTACAAAACAATGAACAACGTATCTTTGCAGCATCCTCTCTCCTCATCAACGCTATAGAAGCAACAAAGATTCTTAACGCCACATCCGCTGCTTTTAATAGGTTCATAAATCAAAATCTAATCCTTCAGGCGGCTCTGTGTTTCAGAACATCAGAATTAACAGTGCATGAAAGCCTACCTGAACAGTCAGGTGTGTATGCTTTGCTGCAACAGCGCTGTATCACAGCAATAGTATGGGGAAAAGAAATGGCACACAGCATTCTCTTATTTTGGAGGAAGATATACCAAGCACTAGGACTATAAGCAAGTCCCTCAGGACTGAGCAGAGCGGCTGATTAAGAAGTGCACTGAGTCATGAGTTGATAGCATGGAACTTTTTCACACCCCAGGTAGGCCACCAGCTCTAATGCTGGCGATCATGTGTTCAGCTTCTGTCCTTGCTTGACGTTCAGTTGACAGCTCTGTTTCTATTTGTGCAAGCCGTTCCTTTAAGGTGAGAAAGTTTAGAGGCAAATATCAGAAAAGTGTGTGATACATATAAAGTTGATGTGCTGCTATCAGAAAAATGAGATAAGCAGATTTCTGAAGCTTAGATGTCAACGGAGGTGATGTGCACTCATGGAAGTTACGAAAGTTATGTATTAGGTATTCTGTAAGTGTCTGTCACATGCAAATTGGCTGACCTCACCCTCAATTCTTTACGGCGTGCAAGCCTCTCCTCATCTTTTAAGACAGGCCTTCCCTCCTTACTCTTTTGTGCGTTCTCTATTCTCTTAGTTGTCTCCTTCAGCATGTTCGTAAGGACCGTCTCCATGCCTCCAGGCCCAGGAAATATGCGTTCGTTAGTCAGGTGATAAGCATGGTCCTGCAAACAATGAGATGTAAATACGATGTGTACAAAACTTAGAAAAATCTTCGACTTTACATGTCTCTCGGAAGCCTCTGTAACTACTCTTGGAATTTTTCCTTTCGCCTGCATTTCTATTATGAACTCCTTCTTAAAGTGTTCTATTACATCTGGACGTGGCATAATTGCTTCTAAATAGAAAAAAATAAAATCTGGGATAAGCTAACAGATGACATTCAGCTTCCTTCCTCTCTAAGAAATGTTGAAAAATCGCTCCGGAATCATGAAGAGTCTGTAGAGGAATCCTACGAAGAATCAACTTAGAAACTGGGCCAATGGCACAGTTTTGCATTATTTTCTTATAATGTTTTGCTTTTCAGGAGATATTTGACATTCTGGATAGATGGGATGATGCGGTTCACTTACTAGGATGACATTTCATTCTTGCCAAAATATTTAACTTGCTGAAATGAATGTTTAGCGCTTGTTTAAATATCGTTCGCTCCAATCCTTAAGCATATGACATCCAAGATCACTGCAGCCCCCGTCAGCATTAGCCTTCCTGGCGCTGGGGTCCTCCTTTTCTGGCAGCTTGGTGAGTTCAGGATAACAATACGTTCCAAAGCGGGCACGTCGTTTTCATTTCACTGCTAAAATCGTCATGCCTCTTCAAATTGATGCCCAGGAGTTCTGCATGGACTGAAACAACGTTTTGACTTATCAAAAGTACCGCATTTAGGATCTAGTAGCGGTGCATGTGCTGCTGCACTATCAGCTTCAGGGGCATGCCTGCAACAGGCATCTGCCAAGGGTGCTCAGCTGTTTGATGAATATGGTATCGCAAACAGGTGAGGTAACGAATCTTGTCCTAAAGATGCCTGAAAAGTATCTGTAAAATACATCTATGGTTGATTTTGATATGAGTGAAAACCCTGAGTATCCTGCATGGTTAAGTTTGAGATGGGTGAACATCCTGAGTATCCTGCTTGGTCAAGTTTGAGATGGGTGAACATCCTGAGTATCCTGCGTGGTTAAGTTTGAGATGGGTGAACATCCTGAGTATCCTGAGCATGCATGCACAAACTCAAAACATTGTTATTGCAAGCTATACAATTTTGAGAGTGAGTTGTGATTTTGCGTTGTCAAGTTTTGAGTAGTTCTTTAAAATTTCGGGCGGTTGTACCCTCCTTACCACCTTAACCCTCCACAAAGGCCATTTGGAGTCATTGGGATTCTGAGTAGAGTGATGGGTGCATGGCTTCAGGACACTCTGCCTCAAGATGCAGGTGCGCTCAATGCTGTGACTGAGGCGCACTCTTCTTGCCCCTACTCTTAAATATGAACCATATGAGTATTTGAAAGTGCTGGTTTCGGGTTGTTAACTGTGTTTGATACTCCCTAACACTCCTTCCTTTGTGACCTCTAGGGTGATAGCAATCTTAGCAATTTAAAGCATGCAATCAAGCCTGACATGAAAATGCTGATGTACGTATCTTGCTGTGTATTACAATTTCCTGTCAATGAAGATTGATATGAGTATCTAGAAGTAAACTTTTGAGAGTGTTGAGTCAACGAAGGCTGATAAGACTCTCAGTGTCTAGCACATCAAATGATGTTGTCAACTGGTGAGAGCATCATTTTCTAATTGCCCAGCATTTCCTTCCTCTGACTCCGCAGCTGTGCGCTGTTTGAAGAACCGTACTACACTTCTAGTGACCACGCTCCCGCTGTTCCGAACTCGGCCTATATCAGAGTTCACAAGCCGGGCTGATCTTATGCGTGTGGTCATGGCCTCAGCACACATCCCGTTCATCCAAGACATGCGCATCTTTGTGCGCTGTAAAGGCAGTGCCTGCATTGATGGTGGCTTCTGGTGCGTTCTTTGTGTGCTGTAAAGGCAGTGCATGCATTGATGGTGGCTTCTGGTGCGTTCAACCTTTCGGTAGTTTTTACATTATGTGGGCAGGTCTGTATTCTTGTATTTAGGCTGCGGCATGTTGCTTTGTGGGTTTGTGTTCTATTGTTTGAACTGGATACTTCTTTCATGACAGTTCAAGTCCCAGGTTGTCTATGCCACTGCCTCTCTTTTTTCTAACCAACTTAACCACTGTCTTATTCTGCAGGTGGTTGTTACAGAGATCTCTGTTAGAGTACCAAAATAAAGCTGCCTCCCAAACCCTAGTAATTAAACCATGTGATGACCCAGCTCTGGAGAAGCTGCGCGGAATTCGTCACACCATCTTGGCGCGACCCACTCGTGCTGATGTAGTGAAAGAGATGTGGGAAAGAGGCTTAGACCATGCTGCGCGTCTTGCTGAGCGTCATGGACACATATTTGAGCAATGCAGCATCGTCCCCTCATCTTCCAATCAACATGTGGGTCATGTCAGAGGCTTTGCATATGATCTAACCTTAGAGAGGGCTCAAGGTGGAGATTTGCCACATAGATAACTGTAGGTTGGGTGTGATTGGAGAGGAAGATGAGGGCAGTGTGTTGTTAGTATGATGAGACATAGCTTGAATTGACTGAGAGACCAGGTCTTTGGGTTGCGGATCATTCATGCACCTTTGGGCAATGTGTGTTATTATTTTTGCTGCATTTTTTCTTGATCCCTTTCACTGATCATTTCCACGTATTGTTTCAACGTGCTCAAGTGCATTAGAACTGGAGTGCCTATTGATAAAGTCTCTACATTTGAAATCATGGAGGATTGTTACCAGGTTCAATGAATTGCCTCTCGATTGTGCAAATTTGTTTGAAAGACTGTGTCATCCTAGCATCGCTTGGAAGGACAACACATTGAAGTAGATGAAGTGAGAAGAGGTCATGTTCAACAAAATATTCACTGATACATGTGAGGGAGATGAGCATGAAGCTCATGGAAGCCTAGTTGACCAGTGATACTCGCTATCACCTGAATGCTTGTAAACAATGTGGGCCATTGCCTATGAACTGCTTGCTCACCTTGGGCTACGACTGGGAGAGTACTTAAATAAATTCCTAATAGGGTTTGACATGCGATGCTCATGTAGAAAGAAATGATGATTCCATGCATAAGGAGTCCAAACCTGATCAGCTCAGTGGGGACTCAGCAACAGAAATGCATGCCTTGTTCTTGTCAGACATGAGTGCTGATCTCCTAATCGGAAAAGCACCTCCTCTGGTATGCTGCACGGCAAACAGGACAGCTAGGCGAGCCTCCATGGGAGAGTTCAAACGCCTCAAAGGCCATGATGCAGTCCAAGTGGAAACAATGCGTGCAACTGAGCCAAGCCACTCCTACAGAGAATCACCCCATGCGAGTTTAGGTCCCAGCAGTAAGAAGTTAAGAAAGAGGAGTGGCTGGGGAGAGAGCCACACAAGAAAAGCGCTGCCTCTCATTCATCATAACGCACACGTTGCTACTTAATGTACATTCACACTGACACCATTATTTCTTAGAACCTTAATAATCACCTTTTGAGTGACCAAGAACTCCTTGGCCACCCCGAAAATGTCACATGTATCGAGGAAGGTATAGAATCTTAATAATGCTTGCTGCATTTAAAAGAATGCAGTCATGCACTGCTGTCAAGACAAGCACCACCTCCAATTCACAGTAAAACTTCAGCTTACCCATCTTCCCCCTCCGTCCCAGGGCTCCGATACATATTGGGCAATCCCGCTCCCCTCTCTCTTTTGCCTTGGTCACAACAGCGTGCCAGTCTACCACTTCACATGCCCATGCATTGGCTGTTGGAGAAGCTGCTGTTGCGACAGCAGTAACCAGCAAGGAGGACCTGCTCATCACATGGCTAACCCTTGCCGAAGATGATGCTGATTGAACTAACTGATGAAGTGGAGAGGAAGTCCTCAAGTATGAGTCTCTACCTCCATCCTCTCCCGAGATCGTTGTGGGGACTGGATACATTGTGGGTAAAGGAGGATGGTTTGGCCTCCTGCAATGAGTACGTCAAGTTTGTATGAACAAGTATGGACAGGATGTGAAGGAGTCACACATACATGGTATTAAGTACAAGCAAGTGGGAAAGGGATGATCAAGATGAGAAGTCACTAACTGCATACCAATCTTCTTGCATAATCCAGGTGGTGATTTAGCAAATCAATTGAAATTGTGCCTCCTACCTGTCCTCTTGCACAGTCCAAGTTGAAGAAGTCGATTCCAGAGTAGCGTGTAGTGCTTCAGATGCTTCAAGTTCTGATCGCAGACGCCTAGCTATTGGGCGAGAAATCTCCTCACAAACCTACCGGCGAGAGGGTATGGAACGTGTGGGAGTGACAGCTGGTCAGAGTTTTTTCCCAAGCCAGAGCAATGAGGTCTTCAAGGCAGATAGATTATGAAATAAAGACTGCCCAGAATGATCAAATTGAAGCGAATATGCCCCTGAGTTATGTTATGTTAAATTCCAGTTCCCTCATTGTTTGTTTAGGGTTTCAAAAGATCAACTGAACAAACGCACAATGCACTGTAACCAGCCAGCTTTCTCACATCTTTGTTGCCAGGAAAGATGAATAATCAGGCAAGCTGGTTCAAAACCTCCTAGCATTTTACAAATTGTCAGTCATCCTCACCCCACCTTCCTACTGACCATCACAACACATGAACCTACCTACCTACTGACCATCACAACCCTTTATCCTACCTTCCTACTGACCATCACAACCCTTTATCCTACCTTCCTACTGACCATCACAACCCTTTATCCTACCTTCCTACTGACCATCACAACCCTAGAACCTACCTTCCTACTGATGGCTAAGTTTGCATCCAGCTCAGCAAACAATGCATCGATATCATCATCATGCTCCTCCGCATATGCTAACAACTTGTCATTCTCTTCCTTCAATCTTTCCGCAGCCCAGATGCGTCTTAATCTACACAAGGTAATGCAGCGCAACCTCGTATCCTGAAATTTCTTCTGTACAGTCTGAGTAGGGCAAGGGAGCCTTGGAAAGTAATGAGCTTCAGTATATAAAGGAGGGATCATAACTAAAAATTATAGCATTAAAAACGAGTAGCCGAGAAATTTCAGCCTTTACTTTGTGTGGTTCATAGAAAATAGAGTATCCAACCTTGGATCTTTGGGTGCATGTTTCTTGCAGTACTCTTTATACCTTCTCCTCGCAAGCCAGCTCCTTACTGCAGCCTGTAGGGTTAAGAAAAAAGACATGAAAATTTTCTGCATGGAAACTGAGAGAAATTGAAAGAGGGAGGAGATTCCTCAGTGATACATCTCATGCAGGAAATTTCAAATTGCGTTTTAAGGAGTCAGTCTAAACCTGTGCAAATTACTGTAAATTGAAGAGAAGTTTCCAGATTTGCCTTGCTAGTGCCTCCTCATCCTAATGTGTCCACATTTTTGAATTTAAACTTTGCCTTCTCTCCTCTGAAGCTCCACTCACACTTTACGAACAAGTAGTAACAACCCACCTGTATTCTGGTTGCACATGTGTGCCGGTATGCCTGAGCACCATCGTCGATAACCTTGCGCTGGTATTTTTGTGAACGGCACAGAGGGCATGCTCGACACAGGGCGAAGCGCTCATAACTTGCAAGGCAGGCTCGGTGGAAGACATGTGTGCAGCTAAGGAGAACCTGATGAGCAACTGAATGTGCTTAAGCAGGGATATGTTGAAGAGAAAAACAGGAAATCAGGGAGCTGACTTAAAGGGAATGTACAGTGTTGAATGGTCAAGCCTAGTACTGGATGCAAACGGATTTCCTGCTAATGCTGCTGACCTGAGGATCATTCTTGAATTCTTCCCTGCAAATTGGACACTGCTGTGCGTAATCCTGCCTAAGTCTAGCCTTGAGATGCACCTCATCCCACTCTGCCTCTGTCAGTAATGGAGGAGGCCTGGGGATCAGCCCCAAATGCTGTGCTAGGGTTAGGTCAGCTCCCTGAATCAGAAGAAACAAATAGTAAATAATTAAGTATCTTGCCAGCTAGAAAGCCAGATAGGTTGGCCAAGTCCTCTGTTTTGCATCTTGCATGTCTAGTGTTACAGCATTAAGGAGTTGGTGTTCAAATCTGAACGAGACTGTCAGAAAGATCAGAGAGCTGTTCTGCGACCCTTCACTGAGGGACCTACAGGCTCCATACTTGGCAGCTTCTTAGGGCCTCCTGGAATCCGCATAGTTCTTGCAATGTGATCTTGCAGTGCAACCTACAGACAGCCCATAGAAGGAAGATGTTATAACAGGCAAACTTGTGCCCTGGTAGATATATTGCCAGCTGCTGTTGTAACCCTTAGGAGTCTCTATACTGCATACCGCTGCAAGCATTGTATCCCTGCTGTTACTTGAGGTTGCACTGTTATCCTTCTTTCTACCAACCCGCACGTTCCCTTTACCCCTGAAGAGTGGTTTACAGTAACTTTTAATAAAATCGGCTACTTAAAAACTATTTATGACAAAGCGTGCCTGTCCATATGATGACCCTGTGTTAATGTCGACTGTGCTCTCCACTAAGCTAGAAGAGGGTACAACGTGAAAATACCAATGAAACCAGTTTTGAGAAGTCCTCAAACACGTGAAGTTTTAAAATTCGTTGTATTGAGTTGAAATTTTCAAGTGCCGTACGCGTTCACACTTGGAGTGACTATGGTATGTAGCACAACTTCAGCCTATTTGTGTCTTGTATTGATTCTATTTCACTTCAAGATATTATAATGGTATGCTTGTCCTGCATGGGATAACGTGTTTATGGTGTACGTATCGCCGCCTTTCGTTCACCATCTCTTCAAGCATAAATAAAATTACAGGAGGTTGTATTTGCAAAATATGCTTTTTACGAGCATTTAGAATTGTATACGTTCCGAGTGCATGAAATTCTGATCTTGTCGGCGTGTGGATGTGACTTGCTTAAAAGACATTTTCGTAGTAAAAAGGTATTGGCGGTGTGTTTCAGAAGTCATCTCTCAGCGCTTCCGTGCATTTCTTACCGTTATCTGTCTGAGCGCACATGTTACATCTTGAAAGCACTCAGTGCTGAAGGAAATATTTTGTCATGTCTATACCATTACGTCATGTGCATAAAATAGCCATCCTGGCAAGCAGCTATGATTACAAGGACACTCTGACTTCAAATCTTGATGAGAAGTTTCCTATATGCCAAACTCCCTATATGAGCTGCTGCTGCGTTCATTTTTGCACCAATTGAAAATGTGCATGGCATTTGTTTCCTTCCTACCTAATAACCAATGTCATTCACTGCACTATTTACTTGACTTGGCCAGTTCAAAGGTTGACTATTGAAGGAGCATAAAATGAGTCTTAACTACATGAGTTCAACAGTAGCTACCTACTTGATATCGAAATTATGAAGCCTGAAGGTGTGGACAGACATAGTAACCTCTTGGAATCACCACCAGTGATCAAGGTAAATGCTTATGGTCTGGAATTCTTGCATTTATACCTATTCATGTTCCCGAAACATTACCCGAGGTGAAGACGAAGGTCCCATGCAAAACGCAATATCTTCTCAAAAATACATAAGCACAACTGAAAGCTTTCATAAGCTATAGAAATGCCTAGATAAGCGTTGATAGACTAAGATAACTTACAAATGTACGTATGGACTCTTCATACATTTTCGCTGATGTCTCAAAAAAATGGATTCATTATTCTAAAAATTAGAAACTCTCATTCATCAATGAAAGCGACGTACATTCATGTTGATTCCTTTCTGCGCGCAACCTTAGGGTTTGCATTGTTCATACATTTGAGCCACAAAGCCCGTCAGAAGGCCATCTTACGACATTTACTAGCATGGGTAAGCTTATTTAATCCATAGATAATATGTTGCAGTTCACACGCATTCAAAGTCCGATGACTGTCGAAGTCTTTAAATCTGGCTTAGCACGATACAATGTGCAGTCAGTCCAATTCACAGTACTGCTGAATACAGAAACTCATGGTGCCCCTAGAAAATTTCGTAGACATTGCCCCAAACATGATTACCTCAGCATTCAGTGTCGCTCATCTGCAGCTGCCATGAGTGATCCTGCAGATGTTATACCCTCAGCTGATGATGATGATGAAGATTATCCTGGACGAGTGTAAGTTACTGTCAAAGTCATATCTTCATCAAAGTCAGGTACCTTGCTGAGAGGAACACTGAACACTGTTTTGGCGTGTACCGCCTTCTTTGCATATTACTGAAATGGGCCCAACGTGGATTGATGCGCTTGACGTCTAGCTACTAAGCAGCTTCCCTGCCTTTTATCTGCCTTCACTCACAAGGACCTGTCCCTACACACAGATTACCATCCACCAAAAGGGTGGTAGTGATTGGGGCGGGGCCTTCTGGTCTCTTAAGCGCTCTCTACCTTGCCAGGCGAGGATACAATGTGGAGGTACATGAGAAAGAACCTGCGCCGGGAGTCAATGCGGAAGTAGGGCAGCGGCAGCATAACTATCCCATTGTGCTGTCCAGCAGGTACGTCTGCATGATAAGGACAGCAGTGGTGTATACACGCAGCCTTCATCCCATTATGGTAGACATTAAGGAGTTGCTATGTAGAGTTAGGGTTTAGGGTTTAGGGTTTACGCCATCAAAATCCCTCATACTGACGTATACAAAGAGGGATTGCTAGCCTGGTAGAAAAGAGCATAACACTATCATGCAGCAGACAGATTGTTAGAAAGTCCACCTCTCAGTCATGCTGAGTATGCTGTGTGGCTCTGCCCATGCAATGCATCCCCTCTCTAAGGTCAGATTGTAACAACATTTTCCTCCGAAAATTCTGCTCTTATAACCCTCTACTAGGTCGTTACTGGCGTTTAGAGAGCTGACGCTGGAGACTTCTGTCTTTGGACCTGATGCTCCTAAACTGTTGGGTATGTATGATATGACGACAGGGAAGCTGGAGCCATCCGGAGATCCAACAGATCTGAACACTCAAACTGTCTTGGTGGACAGACAAAGTAAGAGTGTACTTGCAAACATGCATGCTGTTAAATTTGAAGTGACTACAGAGTGTGCTCAGAGTTTAACAATGTAGTAGAAGGTTTTGGCATACCAAGATGGGCCGCAGCTCTTCTTCTTTCTTGCCGCCATCATGTCTGAGAAAGCAATTACACCATCATGGTGGTTCAGACTCCTGTGAAGTTTAGTGTTGACTTGTCTGCACATTAGAGTGTTTTGAGACCTTTGAGCAGCGAGTTGATCAGTGTAAGTCGACTTTGGGTGCTGTAGCTGATGATGTGTGCACTCTGTGCAGCTCTTGTCAGGGAGCTGGCTTCAGAAGTCAAACGATTGTACCCCTCAAAGGTAACTTGATAACAGTGGACATACATCTGCAATTAGAACAAAGGCGCATCAGTTTCTGAACAGCGCTGGGATTAGGTTTTAGGGTGCACTTGTTTTATTCTCTTCATGCTCCTCATATCTAAGCATGATCCCAGGTTCTGGCTTGCTGTCCCCAACCACTACTGGCAGCTCCTCTGTAGTGCCTTGCTCTACTGATATGGCAGCTCCTCTGTAGTGCCTTGCTCTACTGATATGGCAGCTCCTCTGTAGTGCCTTGCTCTACTGATATGGCAGCTCCTCTGCAGTCCTTGCTCTACTGATATGGCAGCTCCTCTGTAGTCCTTGCTCTACTGATATGGCAGCTCCCCCCCACCCCCCCCAAATAATGACATGATCGCTGCTGTCCTCCACCATCCATGTCTAATCCCTATGTCCCATATTCACACCTCTGCATCCACACCCTTGCAGGTCCGTCTCCACTATGATAGCAGATTGCTGGATGTAGATATTTCTGGTCAGGAGGCAGTACTTGCTTCCTCCGGTGCAACTGCTGGAGTAGCACTCACCGCCAGCCGTACCGCAGGGAATGGCGTCAGTCTTTCTGCCTCTTGTCAACGACCTGCTTCAGAAGCTGAAGCTGCGGCCTCCACTGCCTCTATTGCTGCCACTCTGGGCATCCCAGAATGGGACAAGGCTGCAATTGAGGCAGCGTTGGGCGGTACGTCCTTGGGAGGTGCAGCCACCCCATCTGGGGCACAGAGCCGAACGGTTAATTACGATCTACTGGTGGGGGCAGATGGTGTGGATAGTGATGTCAGAGGAGCCATGGTTTCGGTCAGGCCAAAGCTCCGGGATTTTGAGGTGCAAACTCCGTCTTGGGACGATGCAGTGTTCAAATCTTTTAAGGACCTGTCATTCACGTCCCCTGATGCTGCAGAGAGGCTGCTGCCTGGCATCAGCGCTCACCAGCCTCGGCAGTACCTGTACTGCTTGCAGTCAGAGGGCTCGGGGAAGATTGAGCTGTGGATGCCTGAGCCGGGTGTGGTGAATGGCATTTTGATACAAGGATCATCTTCCAGGTGAATGGCATTTTGATACAAGGATCATCTTCCAGGTGAATGGCATTTTGATGCAAGGATCATCTTCCAGGTGAATGGCATTTTGATGCAAGGATCATCTTCCAGGTGATGGCATTTTGATGCAAGGATCATCTTCCAGGTGAATGGCATTTTGATGNTTTTGATACAAGGATCATCTTCCAGGTGAATGGCATTTTGATACAAGGATCATCTTCCAGGTGAATGGTATTTTGATGCAAGGATCATCTTCCAGGTGAATGGCATTTTGATACAAGGATCATCTTCCAGGTGAATGGCATTTTGATGCAAGGATCATCTTCCAGGTGATGGCATTTTGATGCAAGGATCATCTTCCAGGTGATGGCATTTTGATACAAGGATCATGGTGCGCCTGTATTGTTCAAATGAGAATTTACATTGTTCAAAAGAGAATTTATATTAGCATATACTGCAATACCGTATCACAATCCATGACTCTTAAACATTAACCCTAAACATTAACCCTGTTGCAGTTGGTCTGCAGAGGCTCTCAGACAGAGCCTTGCTACCTACTCTGCTGCGCTGCCCACAGCGTGGGTGCATGGCATCGTGGCGCAGACATCACAGGAGTCCCAGATTGTGGGCAAAAGCTCAGCGCCTCAGACCATGGGCAAAACCATTCAGGTTGGTTCAATCACTGAGTTGAATTGCGCGCATTGTCTCAATTGTAAAATGTAGAGAATGTTTCAAGCACTCCATGAGAGAGTGGTGACTGGTGTGTGATGATGTCAACACCTGTCATGGAATGGATCTCTTTATGGGATGTGGTTGCCTACATGTTTATGGGATGTGGTTGCCTACATGTTTATGGGATGTAATTGCCTACATGACCAAACGACAGGCTTCAAGATTTCATGGACCCAAGATGGTGCTGGTGGGGGACGCAGGACATGGAATGACCAACGAGACGCGGCAAGTATGTACCTAGTTAGTTAGTTAGTTAGTTAGCCTGATTTGTCATGATCTGACAAGTATGTACCTAGCTAGTTAGTTAGTTAGCCTGATTTATCATGATCTGACAAGTATGTACCTATTTACTTAGTCAGCCTGATTTATCATGATCTGCCAAGTATGTACCTATTTACTTAGTTAGCCTGATTTGTCATGATCTGACAGGTATGTACCTATTTACTTAGTTAGCCTGATTTGTCATGATCTGCCAAGCATGTACCTATTTACTTAGTTAGCCTGATTTGTCATGATCTGCCAAGTATGTACCTATTTACTTAGTTAGCCTGATTTATCATGATCTGCCAAGTATGTACCTATTTATTTAGCCTGATTTGTCATGATCTGACAAGTATGTACCTATTTACTTAGTTAGCCTGATTTGTTATGATCTGCCAAGTATGTACCTATTTACTTAGTTAGCCTGATTTATCATGATCTGACAAGTATGTACCTAGCTAGTTAGTTAGTTAGCCTGATTTGTCATGATCTGCCAAGTATGTACCTAGTTAGTTAGTTAGTTAGTTAGCCTGATTTATCATGATCTGACAAGTATGTACCTAGTTAGTTAGTTAGTTAGCCTGATTTATCATGATCTGAGTAGGTAACTAGTTGAGGCCTAATTAATCATGATCTGACCAATATGTACCTTTGTAGTTGAAGCCTGATTTGTCATGATCTCAATAGGTATCTTGTTGAAGCCTGATTTATCGTGATTAGACAAGTATGTACTTTTGTAGTTGTAGCCTAATTTATCGTGGTCAGATATGAATGCCTGCTGTAGATTCACGACAGATTCTTTATCATCTGCTCTGTTTAATTGTCAACTGCATGACATCATGACTCAAGAAGCTAATGATCTCACTTGGTTCAACCATAATTGTCAACTGCATGACATCATGACTCAAGAAGCTAATGATCTCACTTGGTTCAACCATACAAGGCTGACTGCTGATGTAGGGCCTCAATGCGGCAGTTGAAACTGTTAGGCTGCTAAATGTGGTCCTCAAGGTAAGCTTCTGGAGGTACAATTCCATTCAGATGAATTTCCACCAGTACGAAATAGCATCGTCATTCACCGGTTTGCACCGTCATTTCACCCCTTCGATCCTTGTTCAATCTGGAGTAACAAAACTTGTTCATCAGTCAGCACATGCCTCTTCAATGTGCCTCTTCTCCCCAACAGATCAGTGGTGAAAACCTTGCCAGATGTGGTAATGTGTTGACTGAGGTTCGTGCGGAGGATGCACACTGCGTACAGATGATTGAGCAGATGCAGGCGAGTTGTGAATACAAGGGTGTGATGTGGTTTCAAATACAGTTCAGCTAAGAAGTTGTTGTGTAGCTTAGCATGAATTAGGAAAGGGGTGGGCATATGTAGTAAAGAATCTCTAGCTAAGGCAACTAATGGTTCAACTGAGTGTCATTCTCATTCTCTTGTCATTGATGAGAGGAAGATGTCAAATACCTTTCTCATGTGACATACAGCATACTTAATTTACAGAGAGACATACCTACAGATATAGTATTACTTTTTACATAGTGGCATCAAGTAGAAATGAGTTGATTAAGCTCTTGTGTTGAAAGTCAAGCTCCATTTATTGTGTGTCAACTCTTATACATTCAAACGCAGAGAGTGCAACGGCCAGGCATCAGGTATCCAGATGCGCTCTTTGCTTTCTCTGGCTGGCTCTCCAGTTGCATTTGGAGGGCTGCAGCCGTCATGGTCTCTGTGCTCCATATCCTTGCCCCCAAAATGTAAGATGTAGTTTTAGAGTCTTCACATCTCTGTGCTCCATATCCTTGCCCCCAAAATGTAAGATGTAGTTTTAGAGTCTTCACATCTCTGTGCTCCATATCCTTGCCCCCAAAATGTAAGATGTAGTTTTAGAGTCTTCACATCTCTGTGCTCCATATCCTTGCCCCCAAAATGTAAGATGCAGTTTTAGAGTCTTCACATCTCTGTGCTCCATATTCTTGCCCCCAAAATGTAAGATGTAGTTTTAGAGTCTTCACATCTCTGTGCTCCATATCCTTGCCCCCAAAATGTAAGATGTAGTTTTAGAGTCTTTACATCTCTGTGCTCCATATCCTTGCCCCAAAAATGTAAGATGTAGTTTTAGAGTCTTCACATCTCTTTCACAACTTTGCTTCACAATGTAGAGTTCTCTGTCAAAGTCTCTTGAAAAACAGTCGTATGTTCAAGAATGCTGCACGTTCAAACAGCTAGACTCACTTCTCGCGCTCATCTCATCCACTTGTGCTTCTTCTTTCTTCAAGGTTCAGGCCTGGTTGGGTGAAGGAATCCCTAGGGGACTGCCGAAAAGGATACAATGAAGTCCTTAAAGTGAGAAAGTATGATCCCCTTCAAACGTTTCTGACCATATAAACCGAATTGACAAGGTATTAAATATCCAATTCTAACTTGTTCCGTGTTATGTGTTAAATATGGATTGGGGGTATTGATGTTGTGTTAGCACCTAGTGCTCTCAGGATTCCTTGATAGTGATGTGTATGCACTCTCTCTCCATAGGTCCTCACAAGGTTTGCAGCAGCACCAATCCTGGCATTTCTGGCTACAGTGGCTGTCATTCTGAAAGAGCCTTTGACAGCTCTTATACGTGCAGCGAGTGCTTAGTTTACATAAGACCTAAAAATGTGTCGGCTATTTAATGAACAAGCGCCAACTTGGTTGGTTGGCAGACGGTTTCATGTCGATTGTTGACGTCAAGGACGTCACCTCCCTGAATTCATTTTTAAGATCTGCTTGATTCTTTACTTGATAATTCTGAAGTGTTTAGTGTACGCATCCTCAACCGTATCGAAAAGGACTTGTCCCAGGCACAGAAGGTGATTTCTGTATATTTCAAATGTAGTAAATTGTTTTATGGAATTTAGATGCAAACAATCTGATTGGTGAGCAAATTTACATATTGAGACTTTGTGTGTGGGCAGTGAATAAAGGATAACATTGGAAGAAATTGCTGCTTTTGAATGTTGTAATCTTGGTTTAGCCCAACAAGCTCCTCCACAAGACTGCAATTGCGACTCCAGTAATCAACTGCAGTAATATTTTTATCATTGATCGTCTTTGATTTTCTCCCTTGATCTACTGTGTATGTTGCAGAGGTCTGACAAGAGGAGCTACTTCTGACACGACTCACCACAGAGTGCACCTACTCTCGACAGTGTGTTAAAAAAGACAGAACTACTCGCTTTCCTATGAGCGACATGACGAGGCTCATGATGCATGAGGACTAATTTCTTGAAGTCGAAACCTAATTTAGCGTCAGATCAGGCACAGTTATCATTTTAATTGGAAGTCTAATGACTAGTGAACCGACTTGGTGTCCGACACATCGCCCAACAAAGCAAGATTTTCAACGCCCCTTCGCTGAGTATGTCGCAGAGGTGTTTGCAAAGCAGCCTGATTTGCCCATGTTCAAGGTATGATGAAAATCTGCCTTATCAGATTGCTCACCAACAACTAGGATTGGGTCGCCTCGTCCTGTTGTTCACTGTCAGTGCAAAAAATCGCTCTCAAAATAAATATCTCCCCTCCATTTTCTCATTGATTGGTCTTATGTGTGCAGGTCTGTCCTCCCACTGGTTGGCGGGCAAGGCGAAGCAGGTTCCCTGACCTCAAAGACATAGAGATTAGCACACCTATCCGACAGAATGTCTTTGGCACCAGAGGCGCCTACAGGTACAACCTTTGAGTTCAATATGAGGTTGGGGTAACAAGTGATCACAGATGCAGGCATGCATGCATAGTACTTGCAATCCTACACATGCACCCATACTAAAGAGCCCAGGCCTCAAACTCATGTCATTACCTAATCACGAACCTGATGCTTTAGTACCTGAATTTAGCTGGTGCCATTCCACATCCTTGAAAAGTCTGTGAGGATTTTTTTGAACCTGAAGCATAAAGACACAGGGAGTTACAACCATGCAAGGTGCCTTTGGAACAGTTACATTGCTGCATAACAGAAATCCTCAACACGTGAGGTTTTTATTATGAGAAATGCCTTGTCCTCGCTCTTGCCTGTGAGCTAAGTTATGGTGATGCTGAACATTGATTGGTGCAGATGCATATTCATGGAGCAGAAGTCGATGACTGTGGATGAATTCAAACGCACAGCAGAGGAAGAGTCGTGCTGCATGCCTGCAATGCAGAGGAAGGTGATTCATACTAGAAGTAATCAGCATGGTCATGCTTGATCTTTGTCCTTGTCCTTGAAAATACATTTCTGGGGCGGAAACAAAATGAGCCTTGCATGAGTTACCAGGGTTGTAAGGGCTTATTGTATTGGAGCTTTTCTCTTTTCCCTCAAGGAAAATGATCAATTCTTAAGCATTTCCAATCTGTTTTTTTGCAATTGTTTTCATTGTCCAGCATAACCACTGCATTGATTACATGCTACATGCAGAAGTGGACTTTGTGCAATTTCTACTTTTTTCATGCATGCAGCAAAAAAGCGAGGATGACTCTGTCGTGGAGCGCGCTTTCTGGAGTGGGATCACCCTGAATCCTCCGCTCTATGGTGCAGACACTCCTGTGTCTTTCTTTGATTCTAATCTCCCTTACGGTTGGAACCTACAGAAACTGGGAGATCTTCTGAAGACTAAGGATGTCCCAGATGTTCCAGGTAGGAGGGTCTTGAGGGTCAGATGTGATGGTGATGAATGTTCATGTCAGATGGTCATGACGCTCATGACGCTTATGATCAGAGAAAAGAGAATGGAAGAGTGATATGGGGAACAGGTTTCTCATTTTTCAGTTGTGTGAACGGAGTGTGAACAAGAACTTGTGCAGGGCCGAAAGCTGTCTCAAGGCCCCTCATTTCACGACATGACAAATACTAATTGTAGGTGTAACTACTCCCATGACCTATTTTGGGATGTGGCGCTCCTTCTTCGGCTGGCATAAAGAGGATGCTGACCTTCTGTCCATCAACTACCTGCACTGGGGTGCACCCAAGATGTGGTACTGTGTCTCTCCAAAGGACCAAGCCAGATTTGATAGAATGAGCCAAGTAAGAGTGATCTCCATGTCTACCTTGTAAAGATGATGCATGTACATGCATGAGGGTTCTGATAAGGGTACAGCAATTCTTGACATTGGAGGTGGTGGAAAGATGATTGTAGCTGAGATACATAACAGGCATCACACATGTAGCTGATACACATAACTGGCATCACATATGTAGCTGATACACATAACAGGCATCACATATGTAGCTAATACACATAACAGGCATCACATATGTAGCTGAGGATGATGTAAGGCACCCAGATCTGGCTTGTTGCTTTGGAGGATGTACCTTCTCACATGTACATAAGTTGATAGCAAGGTGTGGCATAAGTGAAGTGAGGAATCTAGTAAGTGTCACCTGTTGTACTGCAGGGTATATTTCCGGAGCTCCATCAGGCATGCCCTGCTTTCATAAGGCACAAGGATATCATGCTGAGTCCACACTTACTGAGGACTCACAACATCCCTTTCATGATGGTGAGTTCTGTAGACAGACTGTAGAGGAGCGTTGCTGCTGCTTTCTCTGCAAAATGTTCCACCTGTTGAGCCTATCTTCAA
This sequence comes from Chlamydomonas eustigma, assembly GCA_002335675.1. Classification (NCBI taxonomy): domain Eukaryota; kingdom Viridiplantae; phylum Chlorophyta; class Chlorophyceae; order Chlamydomonadales; family Chlamydomonadaceae; genus Chlamydomonas; species Chlamydomonas eustigma. The sequence goes on along the minus strand of BEGY01000040.1, from coordinate 259,011 downwards.
AGGGATATATCAAAAGAGGCCATTTTTGTTATGAGCACAAGCTTATTGTACCTCGATTGTTACACATACAACGTATATCGATACTAGTTCGTAAAGTCACATTATTGTTCATTTGAGATTAAGTCTGTGTGTTCAACAGGCGAAGCAAGAGGAAGGAGAATTCATAGTGCTCAACGCATCTGCATATCACAGGTGTGTGTAAAGATGATGTCTGTAGGTATCTCTTGTTTTATGGCCTTTGCGCATGCATTCGGCTGGTGTTCCCTTGGTAGCTTGGTGTGAAATGTAGATGTAAGCTGCTTCTATTGGCTAGGCAATAACCATATATTCAGTACGTGATTAATAATGTCGCAAGCCAGTCAGTAACATGCTCATTAACAGCCTGAATGTTGTTTTGTTGTTTGGATGCAGTGGCTTCAACATGGGCTTCAATTGTGCTGAGGCTATTAACTTTGCAACTCCAGCATGGATTGAGGCAGGAAAGAAAGCAGTTAGATGCAACTGCCACAGTGACAACGTCCACATCAGCATGAGGTTGTTTGACCCCGAATGGTCCGGGGTGCGTCGCTCTGCTGACTCAACACCATGTTTCTCTCATGCTTCATCCAATTACCGTTTTAAATGGAAGCATCTCTCTGATGCACATTCATCTTTTAGTTCTAGCTTAGTAACCCACTCCTTCCTATAACTAGTGTTGTAAGCTGAATTCATGCAATGTGTTATTTCCACACTTCTATTTCCACACAAATAAACTGGGTCAGCCATGACTGCCTTGCTGACATCTAGATTTCTTCTTAGGCTTGGAGATGTCAGTTGAAGCACAGCTATTGAGATGCTATTGTTTAAGGTTTAGGGTGGGTAAGGTGGTTAAGGTACAACGAAGGCTGAGTGATGCATTCTTAGACATCTACTGCTGATTGCTCCTGACCCTGCAGAGTGATAGCGATGGGAGCTCCGATACAGATGTGGACTCTGAAGTGACACCTGAAGTTGATCGCAGAGCTGAGCAGAGACAAACCCGTAAAAAGGCGCCACTGCCTCGCAACAACAAGGCCAAGAAGCTGACTTCCTCAAAATCGAAACCTGTGACGGGTGGCTCAACCTCTCGAGTGGAAACCTCTGCTCAGACCAGCCATGCAGCTGCTAGGAAGGTGGAGACACCCAATGTGCCTAAAATAGGGTGTAGTGCAGCCAAGGCAGAGAGTTTAGATGTCATGCCTGTCAAAAGAAGGAGGGTACTTGTGAGGGAAGCCCATGCACCACCTGCCGATGTGAAGACTCCACCTGAGGGTGGTAGATCCCGCCCTGGAAGTTTGAGGCTTCGATTGATGTCTGGGATAGTGGAGGGAAAGTTAGAGGACGCACATGATGTGATGCTTCAGGATGAGGTTGTGGGCATGCCTTGTGCAATTATTGGAGAGGAGGAGGGAGAAGACGGGGAGACCCAGCGATTCTTCTGCCTAGTTCAACAGATAAAACGAACTGCTTCAGAGAAAGGACAAGTGGTGCTGAGGTGAGGAATACTGTTTTAACATATGCAAAGATTTTGAATACCTAAAAGGTGTTGAGATCATTGTGTGTGCTAGAGTCTCATACCCTCTCACTGTGTTGCTAGAGATTCTTGATATAGTTGGATTCTCTCTGTTGAGTGTTGCGTTTCAAGGACCTAACTAACCTGTGTGTGCAGGTGGCTTCAAGAGAGCTCAGATGGGTTGTACCGCCCTGTACCGACATACTGGGAGGAGCCTCCAGAGGCGCTGGTGCCTGTAAGAACTCAGTACTTGCCGGATGGCAAGCTTGGCACTGCTTCTGCTAGCGCAGGGAAAGCAGCCTCATCGTCCTCAGGTCCTGCTTGGAAGCTGTTGACATTAAAGAGCCGACTGCTTGATACTGAGCTTATTGGGTGAATGCTCTAGAAGGGGCAATGGTTCGTGTAAAAGCTTCTGATGCTCCAAGTTGCAGAGTGATGAGATAGTAGCTGACTCCCCTCATACTTAAAACGTTTTGTTAAATATTAGTTCTGGCTTCCCTCTCAAGACTTTCGTTAGATATAAGTTTGTGCCACCATAACAACTACTAAAGTAATCTCGTGTTTGTGTTGGTTTAATAGAATAGCCGACTTCAGAGCCTTGTCTCCTTACACAAATGTGAGCACAAGTGGTAAGCTATTGCAGACATGAATGCGCCCCAACAACTAAGAAGGAACTATTCCTTCAGCATGTTTCTGACAAAAAAACATGTTCCCACTCTAAAATTCAATATCAGTAGATTTGCCCACTCACGTTCCAATAAAGGCGAGCTGTTCTTCGGACGATCACTAGGTAGCATGCAAGCAATGTGATATACTGTTATCTGCTACATTTATATTCTAACTAATCCACATGATCTCTTCCGACTTGTAGACCCCGTAACTACGGAATGCTCATAAGCATATACTTACATGATGAGCCCTAGCGTCCGATCAACCTGAGACGCAGACCGCAGTTCTTTAAATAATACACAAGCAATACAATCAGCCCTAAAAGTTCTAGGTTACAAGATTTAAAAACTGAGCCATACAAGGGCACAGCACAGCAGAATAGCCAAGGACATACACAATATAGACATCTAAGCTGACGCATACAATTACAACACAGTACTTCAATTCGTTCTTCTATAGGACTTCTCCAAGCCAAAGGGCAATCATATTTAGAGAAGATGGATTTTTTGTGAGAACCAAAGGATTCATAACATTGAATCACATTTTGCATCATAAGCCTCTTATCATACATTTTACTTCTTGGCCCAAAATGACATTGCTTAATTGCGGACCCCATCCAGGACACCCCCCACGACCGAGATGATATTGACCATGCGACGCGGCATGGACATGCCATGACCCACAAGCTCAACACTTGTGCGCAGAGAGGTCTCCCAATCCATTGGATTGTCTTGCTGCAAGAGGACATCAGGCAGTGGATGAGCTGCCTCCTCAATGGTGAACGACACTGGTAAGGTATTTGATAAGGCTGCAGATGCAGTAGGTGATACATTGAAGGTATCAGCAAGGAGGTCTTGCAAGGTGATGGGGAAGCACAGAGTTCCAACCATGATGGCAGCTCCAAGCAAGGCGATAGCAAAGCTGATACCACTGCTGCCAGTGGAGTAATCATCTCCATTGTCACCTCCAGGAGGGTGTGATTTAACACAAGAGTCACCACCATTACCACCATCACATCCAGCGATTGAGTTTTCAAATGCGTCACCAGCACCCCCTGGTGCAGCGGACCAGCCCTCTGAAGTGGATATTGGTTGACAAAAATCTGAAAAGTCGTGATTATATCGGTAAAAAGTGTAGGGTTTCAATTTTTAAACGCTATCGATCGTATCAAGAAACCTACCACAACAACATGGCGCATTCGACAGGGTTGTGTTCTGACAAACAGACCCTTGGGACACATATGCACCCGTCAAGCCAGGAGGGGTAGCCAAATCGATCACGAGCTTCTGCATGTTAGCAATAAATGTACGTTTCCTTGGAGCCTTCGTTGTAGGACTACGCCTGTAAGTCCAGAAATAAGCAGGGGAAACGTGAGGTGGGCCAAAATGTTTCAGGTGATTGTTTCAGGGCCAAAGTGAGCCAAGGATAAGTACAGTAAAAAATACGCAGGGAATGAACTGGAACAGATTTCCCAAATTCCAGGCCAAGATAATCAAGTTCTCGACAGCTACGTGAATGATATTCATATTTACGAATAATTGCCATCTGAAGGCATTGGGATTTAGAATACAGGGCTACAATTTAAAGAAACAAAGTCGCACCTGTAGCGGAAGCCAGAAGAAGATGCATTACTTTTAGGAACATCTTTATTTGCTCTATAGAAGTTTGGGCATGCAAATTTCGAAGCAGATAAAGCCATTGTCTGAGCCTGCAAGGAGGCTGACGTGTTATGAGGATCACGGGGCGCGTGAGTGTCGGACGTTTTAAAGACTCTCTCACCTTGCCGAACAAACGTGAAAAATATAACTAAAACTGTTTACGTAGAATAGTATGACAATTGACATCTCATATGCTGTCGCGTCTTCCGTAGTAGTGTGAATGAAGCAGATACGAGAACCTGGGAGCCTGCCCGCCAGAAATAAAACGGCATCATCAAAGAAAGAACGATTTGAGAGTTGTAGCCCTAGGTGTGTCTGTCCTCTCAAGTTCAGCAGCTTGTTGTTCTTTGTAATAACAGGGAGTCGCATGCTTTACATTGCACATACATCAACAGCTGAACATGATAGAGACTTTTTGGAACCTTCTTGACGATGTGGTTGAGGATGCATGGTAGTTTTCTACTGTCCATAATCAACATCTTGTTATCCAATATGCAACGAGGCATGGACTTTAGGCGTTGATAATTGTTCCTACACCCACTCAATGTCCTAGTTCCTAAACCCTTGTCATAGCCAGCATATGATGTTGTGCACAGACACCTACATAGTCATAATGTAACGACCAAGCAGCAGAAACTGTTATGTTTGCCCTCCTCTCTGTTTATTATGATTTAACCCTGACGCTCATCCTTAACTTGCTGATGTGGCGGCTTTGTATCAATGCCAGAGGCTGAATGGAGTATGTTGTGCACCCATGGCCACAGCCGTTCGCATGGTGGGTTCGATCCAGTTGCACAGCATTAGTGCTGCGTCCTGGTTGTCTAAGGGTATGCGGGCCTGACTGAGGGTATGCGGGCCTGTCTGAGGGTATGCGGGCCTGTCTAAGGGTATGCGGGCCTGTCTAGGGGTATGCGGGCCTGACTGAGGGTATGCGGGCCTGTCTAAGGGTATGCGGGCCTGTCTGAGGGTATGCGGGCCTGTCTAAGGGTATGCGGGCCTGACTGAGGGTATGCGGGCCTGTCTGAGGGTATGCGGGCCTGACTGAGCAGTTTTGTACGCTCACCCTGATCCTTCAGCTGCACCATCTACAAGAGAAGCTTGGGTGTGTCTTGAGCCTTAAGATATATATACTTTTAATTCTTCCAGCGATGTGGTTCAGGTGCCAACAATGGTACACAAAATGTACCCCCCCCCTCCTTACACTCTACATGTACTCTCATCAGGATTACAGATCCCTTCTCTAACATAATTGCAGGGTATCAAGATCATTAAGAATTTCCAAATAGGGATAGCACCGCTAGGGATCAGCAGATCAGCAGATGCAAGACTGAGGAATGACATCTTCTCATAGTTGTTGAAGTTGATCGTGTGTTTCACATAGCGTGCTGATGAGTTTTGTGAAGTCATTAAACGTTAGCCTCAGAGCTAAAAGTACTCCTAGATACTAAGGGGAAATTTTATCAACACAATGTTTGTTACCATTTTTCTATACTAGGTACATGAAGGATTTCACGGCTAAACATCAGGCTACATCATCAGGCTACATCACTACAAGCACAAGCATCTGCTGCCTCTGTTGACTGGATACAGGGCAAAGCAATGAAGAAGAAGTGCCAGAAGTGTATTTCATCAACTTTGACAGAAAAGTCTCAATTTCTGTAAGCATACGAGGATCATGAGAAATCATTATCGCAGTCAACTATGTTGTGTCCTGATTGTTGTCATGAAGTATTCCACAAGTCTACAACAAACTGAAACCTTTGTTGATATGAGTATGACAACGTCAAACCAATCATGTCTTGTAACCCAGTCAGAAGAGCAACACTCATGTTCCTCTGATCATCAAGATGGGGTCCCTTCACAACCAATCGACAACCATCATCATCTGTGACAACAGATCCAAACTGAAGCTCGCGGCGCACTCCAGATTGGCTATTATTCTGAACATCCCTTGCCGCAACACAAGGAGTAGGGATGCTAACAGTCACATCACCTCCCAGCAGGTTAGATGGCTGCATGCTCACACTGTTGTCTGCCAAGCACTCCGACATGGCTTTAATGGCATCTGTGGCAAGGGCCATTGCAGCCTGCTTGGATAAATAAAGGATATATTGGCGCACTTGGCGTACTGCAAGACTTTCATATTGTGTGCAAACGAGTAGAATAGGACACAATCAGACACAGCACACCATAAGAAATGATCAGGAGGGTTCTCAGGGTTGCTCTTATTATCAGCGCCCTCACATTAAGGATAACAAGTTAAACTGACCATGAGCTTGGAGACATGCCCATAACTGCAAGCATGCGTGCGAATACTGTCCAATATGTCCGGCGCCGTGTTATCAATTCGGATTTTCTCGTTGTTGCAGATTGTGCACGTGGCAGTACCAGGATGAATTTTGATCCACCAACATGTAGGGTTACTCTTGCCATGACCAAAGTATAGAGAAGTATGAGATGACGCTGACGGTACAAGTCGATACTGTGCCTCCAATGTAAGGTTGGCACCTTCATAGCGGAAAATTTGTTACTGATATGCACTATGATTACAATTAAGTCGCTGATTTACAAGAATGGGAGTGTACTGATAGCATGGATACTCCAGGATAAACATTTAACTCTGAATTCAAGAGGGTTCCCTATTATTGTAGTGGTGCCCTGCACACCTGTCCAGTAGGATCCAATGCCCAAAGAGGATCTTTGTCTGTCATTGCTGATTCTCTCAAGCATCTCCCTCTCAAACCCCTCTGGGCTTTTTGTGTCAGTCCTAAAGATATGATGTCAAATATAGAGCATTATTAGAGATACAACACACTCTCCATAGGTATAGATTCCTCAACCTCAACTGACTTCTCTACTGTAGCAGAATGCTGTGATGACATGATGGGACTTGCGACTGATTGCTTTCCATAGAAACCCAAAGCATTTATGCTAGAATTGCGGCATCCTTCTTTATGAGTATTTTCTGATCACCAAGATGTTCGATGAAAAACTTGGTCACGTCTTCCAGACTGCACACAGGAGACGAGGCATTACAACAGGTACACATGTTGCAGGAACTGCAGTAGGAAGCGTGCTCCTCCTCCTCGTGACATTATATCTCAATTCTCATATCACTCGCTCTGCACTTTGTTCCTACTCTTGCATAAAAACTGCACGCTCTACTTATGCAGATCCCGCAGACTAATCAGAGGTGAACATCGCATAGACCTCTTATAAAATTAGGAATTCGACTTCGTTCCTGTTGCCTTATTAACTTGCAATCGGTATGTGAAAGTCACAAATATTTTTACTGATTCTAGCACATCGAAGAAGAATTCTGAATGACGCGCTGCAATGACCAAGAGTATTGGAGGAACAAACAGGTAGTATCATACATTTCCAGGACTTACATGGCAGCGAAATTGGGCAGGATCCTGTCATCGTTGCGGCAACTACTATGCAAGACATTCTCCAAGCCACTGCGTTTTTCCTGACGTTGAAATAAAAAGGATTATCCAGATCCTGTAGATGTGCTGTACCATAAATTGAATGAAGTCAGGACAAGGGCAAAATTATGAAGTTCAACCACGGGTGGAAAGCTAAAGCCGCTGCATCTGCCAACTTTAAACCATAACCAATCTGTGAATTTCCGATCATCATGCTCCATAATCTTCATCCTGAGTCCTGAAGATACGTTGTTTTCAGCGAGTGGGGCATGCGTCAGCCCTTGGGATATTTAGGGAGACCTACCATAGTCATTGGTAATAGAGACTATCAGTAAACAAAATAGAGTGAGTGAGACCAGAAGTAACCTGAACAAGAGGTGTCATTATACAGGCATAACCTTTAAGGTAATAAACAGACCTGCTGCCATGACCAAGTGAAACAGTGATTTCTTGCTGAACACTTCTGCTTGTTGTGATGCTGTTGGATTACGAAGTAGAAGTTGAGGGAACATAAGCATTCTCAGGAGCTATAGCATTCTCCCAATGTCATAATGCCACCTGCAACTAGCAACACTTCTACTGCTACAGAACATTTAAAATCTAAAAAACCAAGCGGCAGTTTGCTGTTGACTGCAGGTCGTAGTGGATAACGAGTGTAGTAATGAAAGTTCAACTTATTCGTTATCATGTGACTGCAAGTACAATAATAACAAAATGGGCTACAAGGATGATGCAGTGTGCCGGTGTTTTTCATGCTACTTTTTCATCATGTTATATTCTTGTCTGTAAGAGCTCTCATAATATAAGTTTAGTAACGCGAATGGCAGACGACGTTCTGTGAGGCAGTAAATAGCAACATCAATTAGGACAGAATATCGTCAATCCCATTCAGAAGATCTACGAGGAAGAGCATAAAGGGAGAGGGAGAAGTACGAGTGCTCCCAATAATAGGATAAGGAGTTAATTGATGCCGGGTCTTAGGGTTTGATCTAGAAACACTAATAACAGCTTACACAAAATGGAAGGAGGACAATGAGGTTCATTGTGTCATAGAAAATAATCAGTTGAAGCCAGATGAAGTGCCAACAGCACTATAGCCCATGTCAAATGAGTAATAGCAAATGTCCTTGATCTCGGCCAGGAGCAGGGAGATGACACACACTGATGCTGGTGCTGCTCAACATCACCAACCTCCTCCACTCCTCCCTCCTGAAGACCATCTACCAGGGGGCACAGCGCCTCTCCCTCTCCCTCGCCCACCTCTGCCTCCTACATGAGGACTGGGCTGCTGATGTGGCATGTAATGTGGAGGCGGTACACCACCAGCAGGCATATCATGATGCGGGTAACTAGGAGGAGATGGATGGTAGGGTCCTCCTCCGCTCCCTCCAGCAGACGGGTAGTGTCCGCCAGGTGGAGGAGGCGGGGGTCCAGGTCGGTATGGACGAGGTTGGTGGGACAAAGCAGGAGGTTGTGCCATGATGGATGCCTGTCCTGTGGCCATCATAGTGGATGAGGGAGCAGGCAGTACAGCAGGCATCAACCTCTCCCCGCAATGACCTAGTGAAGGTGCTGCTACAGATTCTGGATGAGAAGAGGGGCCGTTGTAACTTCCTGCCTCATCACCAGTAGTAGGAGGCATGCCTGAGGTGCCAGCTGGGTGCATGGGTGTTGAGAAGTGGTATTGCATGGGCTCTTGGGGAGCAACGCCACTCCGCCCCTCAGGCTGCTCAGAAGACGCTGAAGAGTGATGAGTGTTGGGAGGTGCTGCACTGTAATCATCTGTTGATATACTGTTGATACCTTGAGCATGCATGGATGAGGAGGGACTGTACAGATCACTATGAGGAGCTTGCAGAACTGACTGTTGTGGAGCAGCAGCAGGGCCTTGCACTGAGGGAGGTAGCTGCATGGCAGCTGTTGTCAATGCCTCACTCAGCAGATTCATTTGAGTCTGAGCACTGGCAGGCTGCTGCTGCTGCTGCCCCAACTGCAGTGTCAGTTGATCTGCTTGACTACTGCTCAGAAATTGAGCCAGGAGCTGACTTTGCAGCTGCTCTAGTTGCCCTTCCTGGAATAAGGGAGTCATATGATGATGCTGATTACTACCAGCAGCAGCAGCATGACCAGCGTCCTGAACAGCAGCAGCAGCATGACTAGCGTCCTGAACAGCAGCAGCAGCAGCAGCAGCAGCAGAAGGTCCCGCTGCCTCCTGCTGCTGCAGGAACAGCAGCTGTTGGTTCCCATCAGCTGCACCTCCGCTATGGAAGGCTGTGGCACTACTAGGTCCTGCTGAAGTTGTGACTCCGAAACCACCTGCTGCTGCTCCTGATGCAAATAGTTGTAGTGGTGGTGGTGGGGCATGGTGTTGCTGTTGAAGGTGTTGTTCTTGGCTGTGGCCAATACTAGGCATTGCGTGTCCATACATCATCCTCTCATACTCTGCTAACCAGTACTGGTAGTCTCGCTCATACAACTCAGGGTAGGGCCCAGCAGTTTCCGGCCTCCCAGGAAGACCATGAGGTCCTGTTGAGACATCAGGCCACAACACACATGCATGGTTCTTTAACTGTTTTGACTACGTACATGCATGGTTCTTTAACTGTTTTGACTACGCACATGCATGGGCATAGTTGCATGGGCATCATGGTGTACACCATGTGCAATGTTGTCATCCCTGTGCAAAGGCCTAAAATGTGTAATGTTGTCATCCCTGTGCAAAGGCCTAAAATGTGTAATGTTGTCAACCCTGTGCAAAGGCCTAAAATGCGTGTGTTCACTGTTCACAAACCTAAACCCTAAACCCTAAAATTTGTTCTCAATGACAAACATGGAGCCTTAAATACAGTTGAAGTGAAAACTATTGAGAAGATGTGATCGCATAGGGCATGCCTGTGTCCCAACCACAGCACACCATAGATGATCATCCCAACTTCCCAACACTACCATCCCCACATCTCTCACTACACCTGGAGGTGTCTCTCGTCTCAAGGGCCCCAGGACTCCTGGAGGGTCTGGTGCCACTTTGATACCTGCCACTTGGGCAGCCCGCACCCGTTGTAGCAGAAGCCAAGATTCATGCTGTAGCTGAGACTCTAAGGGTGGAGGCAAGGGTTCAGGGTAGATGGAATTCGCAAAGGCTGCAGCCTCCATGGAAACTCTTTGTACAAAGTCGGGTCCAAGTTCAGCAGCTGCAGAGATAGTGTCTCCCTGGCAAGGTGGAAGAATAGGAAGCATGGCTTGTGTAAGAGGAGTTTGTGAGGAAGGGTTAAGGGTTAGGAAGCAAGGCATGCAGAAGAGGAATTTCAGAGGGGAGGAAGAAAAGATGCACGGCACATCCACAAAGAATTGTAACTGACATGACCAAATTAAAAAGGAAACTGGTTGCCAGGGGAAGCTGTTGCTGTCATTAAGTCCCACATGGTGAAACACAACCTTGCTTTCCTGCGTTGCTTCAATGGCAAGAATCAGGGTCTGAGGTTAAGTTTTGATTTCAAATGTCCTTTAGGACAGGTACCCACTTGGATGACCATGAGGTTATGTGGCATGGGACCTGGAGGCAGATCCCCACTAGTGACCGAACCATCTGTCTGGACAGTGACAAGAGAAACCAAACCCTGAGGTTGCTGCACCACTGCAAATTGGCAGGGTGCTAGTGGCGCCTGCTGCTGTGGCTCTTGCTGCATCTCAGATGCCACGTAGGCAGGTCCAGGTGTTGTCAAGGCTCCCACAAGGGCACTGAGAGAAGACAGGTCTAAGGAGGGTGGCAGTACTGCTGACTCAGCAGGTACCTGGAGGTCTTGAGGAAGCGGCTGCTGGAGGAGAGCTTCTGGGAGTCCAAGCACCATGGCTCTATCTGGGAGGAAGCTGATTGGTTGCTGCTGCTGCTGCTGCTGCTGCTGCGGTGCTTGACCTGCATCGCTGCCAATACCCAGGGAGGCTGCCAAGGCACTGATGTCACTGAGGTCCAATTGACTTGTGTTGACTGCCGCCTGCAATGGGGAGAAGCTTCCACAATGACTAATTCAGGCTTGGTGTAATCACAAGGAGGAGTAAGGGAGCTGGGAAATGATTGTTTAAACTTGCAAGGCCTTAAAAAAGAGACATTCGGTTTGAAAAAGATTCGTTTTCAGATGCATTATGTCCCTTTCTAAAAGAATCCATAGTGAAGCACATGATCATGTTACCTCGAGGGCGAGGGCAGAAGTCTGTAGGGGTGCCGTTGCAATCTCAGCATTAGTTATTGCTGGCTGTGCGGCACGCATGCGAGGATCGTTTGGCTTTGCCCTTGGATCCAGCGGACGAGGGAGAGAGGTGCTGTTGTTGCTGTTGGTTGCCAGCTGAGCATTAGAAGCATCCAGAAGGGCTGCATTGTTGTACTGCTCCAAGAGTGATGTGCTGCCAGGCAGCAAAAGATCTAGAGATCCGCTGGTAGCGATTTGCTTTGGGGGCTGTTTGGGCTGTTGAGTGGAGGATGCCATGCGTGATGGTGGGGAAAAGTCCTTCCTACGATTCAATTCAATCCAAATCAGATCAATTCAATTGCACTATCTTTAGTTAGAGACCTGATTGGGCAACCCTTGAAATTTATGTTCACATTAGCCTAGAAGTGACGGAACTGATGTTGTTAGTAGTTTAGGGTTTAGGGTTTAGAGTCTAGCATGCTTCGCACTTGTGAATGATCGCAAGGAGCAGCTGGTCAGAGGGCACATTCCCTCCAGGGGGTAGCCAGTGGGAACAGTGTGGAGGTGTGACCTAGAATTGAGGAGAGAAGTGAATAGGTTTAAAGAAGTTGGTGTTCACAACATCTGTTTAGTGCAACACCACAAGGCCATCCATTATTCACAGAGAAGTAATGGTTGTCCACTTAGAGATTGTATGTGATGCAAGAAGACAAGGGGAGGCAGGCTCACTAAAGAAATTGAATACAGAAGATTTCAGTTTAAGCATGCTGGACTCATCATCATGAGCCTTTCATTCAGAACACACTCACTAGCTTTGCTGTCTTGATGAGCCTAGCTGCCAAGGGACTTGAGGCAAGCAGGTAGGCTTCAATCTCTTTCTGAGGATGACAGACCCCTGCAGGGCAGGGGTTTGGGGGTTTGAGGTAAGAATCTTTAAAGGCAGTGAGAACGCTAAGCAGAAATACAAATAAGGTAATCAAAGCATGGTTAGTGCACACATGACAGATAAGATGAATCATTGTAGCAGTACATTGCAGCAGAACTCCTTTTCAACTTTTCTAAAAGTTACCAGCAATGCAGAGAAAAAGTAATTTTACAAGTTTGTGTTATGACAGTATGTGTTTGCAAAGCCACCCCAACAACTGACTTCAATCTTGAATCTTTTCCCAGAATTCCCAGAATACAACAACGCACCTGTCCTAGATTTTAGGCAGTACGATTCTACCAGCTCTGAAAAGGCCTGCAAACTCCCACCAGCTTCAGGAGCCTTAATCAAACCTAGGGTCACCGTCCTACTCCGACTCTTGGCCCTCACCTCCTCTAGAAACTGCTCTAGCTTCTCCAATTTCATCTATGAAGAAATGAGTGCAAGAAAAGCTGAAGTCAAAGGGGGGAGTGATGCTTCCTTGTTCCTTTATGAAAGGCCAGACCAACCCCTCTTGACAACATGTTTATCAACTTGTGTCATTCTATGGACCTACATCTCTTAATACATCTCTTAATACAGCTCCTAATACATCTCTTAATACATCTCTTAATACATCTCTTAATTCATCTCTTAATACATCTCTTAATTCAGCTCTTAATACAGCTCTTAATACATCTCTTAATACATCTCTTAATACATCTCTTAATACATCTCTTAATTCAGCTCTTAATACAGCTCTTAATACAGCTCTTAATACAGCTCTTAATACAGCTCTTAATACAGCTCTTAATACAGCTCTTAATACAGCTCTACCATTCTCTACTCTATCCATCCCTCCACTCACTGTGCCCTTGACCTCAATGGGATAAGTACCCAACATGTCCCCAACCTCCCCCATACCACCACAATAGCTGCAAGTTACAGACAGCGTGCCAACGTCCGGGACATGGACTTGTCCCACCCACACCTAGAAAGCAATAAGTGTGGAAGGCCACTCACAAGGAAGTTGTGACATCCAATTATATAAGTCTACCAGTCTATGAGTCATCAGCCGTACACCAAGTCACATGATGTGGAGGTTACAAGCCTTAAGGTTGCGCTATGAGTCAGGAAGAATAACCTTCTCAATGGGCATGCCACTTTTCAATACGAACTTGAGCTACATACCAAGTTGGTATACATACCTCCAAGAAGGTCTACAGTATAATGTCCTAATCCTTAACCCTAATATAGGTCTACAGTATAATGTCCTAATCCTAAATCCTTCACACAATGCACCCGCACAAGCTGTGCAAATGGTGAGCACATGTGGACCTCACCTCTTCTCCAGGTCTAAGGGTCGTGCCTCGTCTGTACAGCGCACCCCCAACTTCATCTGCTCTACCAATGAGTGGGGCCAGGTCTTTGACAGAAGGAGGGGCAACAACAGCAGCAGCTGCTGGCTGTCCTGAAGCAGACGCTCTCCTGCTCTGGTTGTCAATGATGTCTTCTTTCGAGGGATTAGAAGTGGCAGCCTCTCCATCAGTGTCCATTCTGTCATTGCCAACTGCTGCCAGCCCCTCGTTCTCATATGTGGAAGCAAAGTAATCGTCAGGATCATAAAGGGTCATATGATCGTCTGCCCCAGAAGCAACCAGGGACAGATCCGGCTCAGCAGCCTTGAGAGTCACCTTTGGGGAGAGAAGAAACGTTTGCATTTTGATTTTAGGTAAGCGCGTTAAGAAGAGCATTAATAGATTTACAACGCGTTAAGATCCTAGAAAGTGAAACCAGGCCTACACTAGGCTCATGCAACACATGCACTAGGCTCACCTTGGCCTTCTTTGCTACATTGATTGTAGTTGGCTCCGCTGACCCAGATGGTGACAAAGCAGAGGCTTTCCGCCGCCCTGTACCACCAACTCCATCATTATCCACCCCCTCCACTTCACCGCTGGGCGTGCCCCTGCTCCTCACACTGCCTGGTGTCAAAGCTGATGGAGATGCGAGCAAGCTCCCACTGTCCTCATCAGGCTCTCCGCGGTCATGTCCTGCCTCCATGCTTCCTTCTGAGGCCATGCGAATATCCATGGGGTCTGGGACAAGAAGGTCTAACCCAGGCCTCTTATCAGGAGCAGCAGCAGCAAGGGCTGCCTGTCGGCTGGCAGCCAGTTGAGCAGCAGCTGCAGTGGAGAATTTTGCGGCGGTCTCTGCAACAAAAAGGCAGTGAAGCATCCTCAGGCACAGCCATGTGGAAGGAGAGGTAAGATAATCTTGAGGTTCCAGAGCTTCTCCACAGAAAAAGTTATATTCCCATGGAGGACTGTTTCCTCATGCACTCCGGCATGTATGAGTAGAGAATGAGTATTTTTTGAGTTAAAAACACCCAGGGCGTCTGCTGCTTCACTGATGCACACTGCTCTTTAACAGGCAGCTGTATCTCACCAGTGTCCAAGAACTTTGCCTTGTTGAACTCCTCACTCTTCTTACCAGTGTCTAAGAACTTTGCCTTGTTGAACTCCTCACTCTTCTTACCAGTGTCCAAGAGCTTTGCCTTGTTGAGCTTCTCACTCTTCTTACCAGAGTCCAAGAACTTTGCCTTGTTGAACTCCTCACTCTTCTTACCAGTGTCCAAGAACTTTGCTTTGTTGAAATCCTCACTCTTCTTACCAGAGTCCAAGAACTTTGCCTTGTTGAACTCCTCACTCTTCTTACCAGTGTCCAAGAACTTTGCCTTGTTGAACTCCTCACTCTTCTTACCAGTGTCCAAGAACTTTGCCTTGTTGAACTCCTCACTCTTCTTCAGTCTCCATGCAGACAAATCACGACTGGCTAGCTCCATGGCTGACATGCGCACCAATGCTGAGGGCAGTAGCTCACCCTGATTGACATCACGTAAACAAGGGTGTTGACAGTACATGCACCAAGGTACTGGCACTGAAGGTACAGGGATGTTTAGTTGCATAACCTCTTAAGGCTGACAGCAAATCCACATTTCCAAGTAGCAAATTTGTCTCTTTCCAAATAAACATGATGTGTAAATTACTCAGGTACACTACCGCAGACAGAGTACATAGGCAGGGACACTCTTCCGGCGTACTTGGAGCACTCTTGCCCTCAGGTCTGGATTCTTAGGGTCTTTCAAATTGAAGACGAGGCTACGGAACTTGACCTTGTACTCTTTAGACACAGACGACCCTGATTGGTAGGACAGTGTAAGGAAGAGGTGGGGTATTGTAATCAAGAGCGAATGTGGTATTGCATTGCATGCCTCACTCTATATTCAGGATATCAAAGGTACTCGTAGAGGATGCAAGGACTCTGTTGAGACTTCATAACAAAGAAAATTGAGCACAAGCGCAGGCATGTCATGATGCATGACGTAGATGCCTTATATTATAAATATGCCCATGTTGTGATAAGTGTATCTCTCCATGAACTTTACTACTGCTCTTACCATGGACTGCTACTCTGGTTACTACTGCTCTTACCATGGACTGCTACTCTGGTTACTACTGCTCTTACCATGGACTGCTACTCTGGTTACTACTGCTCTTACCATGGACTGCTACTCTGGTTACTACTGCTCTTACCATGGACTGCTACTCTGGTTACTACTGCTCTTACCATGGACTGCTACTCTGGTTACTACTGCTCTTACCATGGACTGCTACTCTGGTTACTACTGCTCTTACCATGGAGCTCAAACAGCTCATGCTCAACAGCTGTGGCTGTGTCCTCAGCCGATGGTAACGCTTCAGAGAAGCCATCCCTGAGAACAAGAATTCTGTGATGATCAAGCGCCTCAAGGTCGAATCTTATGCACATACATTCCAGTACCACCTTCCAAGGGCTATGCAAACAAACCTTACATTCAAGATACACAAAACAAAATAAGGACTTTCACAAATGCGCAGCACATCCTCACTTCTTCAGTTCCTCAGTTGCCATATTCATTGCAGACGTGATCTGCTCCTTAACTTTGCGCCTCACATCCTCGTCGCTGTGAGAAGTGAATGATCCGCCTCCAGCACCACTCATCAGCGGCAGAGAGTTGGATGACTGTAGAAGAACATAAGTTGGAGCCCAGATTTAAGGAAGCAACTCCATCAAAAATGAACAACAACTTGGGGACAAGCAATGCTATCAGAGCAAGTAATGAGTAATGAGTTATGAATAATGAGTTATCAGTGCAGAGAGCTCACATCACCCACAATTAAGGTAATCAGTGCAGAGAGCTCACATCACCCACAATAATGGTAATCAGTGCAGAGAGCTCACATCACCCACAATAATGGTATATCAGTGCAGAGAGCTCACATCACCCACAATAATGGCATATCAGTGCAGAGAGCTCACATCACCCACAATAATGGTATATCAGTGCAGAGAGCTCACATC